>JASVEL010005527.1:0-399234 GCA_032618575.1 Nicotiana noctiflora
ATTGAAAATATCATTTTTAGTCACCTCGATTTGCATGTGCACTTCGGATGTGAAGCCGGAAAGCCTAAATGTAAAATTTTGTGAAAAATGCTAAAATTTAATATTAAACTGAATAAGTTTTACTTTGGTCACATTTTGAGTAAACGAACGCGGACCCATTATTTGACAGTCTCGAAGGGTCCGTAGAAAAATATGGGACTCGGGCATATGCCCAAAATCGAATTCCGAAGTCCCAAGCCCGAGAAATGAATTTTTGAATAAAATTGTTTTTCTAAAATTTTAAAAAAAAATTTAAATAAAAATCAATTAGAACGTGTTGGTATCGGGCCGTATTTTAGTTCCGGCGATCGGTACATGTTCTATATGTGATTTAAGATATTTATGTGAAGTTTGGTTTAAATCAGACATCGTTTGACGTGTTTCAAACTATAAATTCTATATTTGAAAGTTTATGAAGTTCGAAGAAAAACTATTGATTGTGAGGCTCGATCCATTGTTATTGATGTTATTTTGGTGATTTGATCGCACGATTAAGTTCGTAAGATGTTGTTGAGTTAGTGTGTGTGTTTGGTGAGGAGCCCCAAGGGCTTGGGAATTTTTTGGAGTGATTTCGAACTTAGGAAAAAGTGCAGAAAAACTGCAACATGTACACAAACGATCTCTTCTTCGCGTTCACTTCCTTTCATCCCGCGATGCTTCAGATTTTTGCTCCTTTGTTTTCACGCCCCGGTCCTCATGAACGCGTAGGGTTATTTGACTCAAAGTACCTAGCCTCATTTTCTTCTTCGCATTCGCATGCAGACTCTCGCGATCGCGAAGCTTTGCATGCTTCCTCCACCGCGTTCGCGTAAGGCATCACGCATTCACGTAGGCCAAATTTTGGACCCCCAGCCTTTACTCTTAGCATTCGCGCTACTCAACTAGTGAACGCGATGGCTTTTGAACTTCTACCCTTTGTGAACGCGACCTTCTTCCCACGAAAGCATAGGGCAATTTCGCCTAGTTATTTAAAATGTCCAAAACAGAACCGGTGACGGGAATAATATATCACTTCACGGACTCCTTCTTCTCCAAAGTTCTAGGGTGCATTTTAGAGCATTTCTTCATCAAAACTTCTTGGGTAAGCATTATTTAACTCGTTTTCTTTATTTTTCATCATTATCTAATAAATTCCTAAGCCTGTAACATGTAATCTAGGGTAGAAATTGGGGGAAATGGGTAGAGTTAGGGCTTTTATACTTTTTCTTGATTTAGACCTCGTTTTGGAGTCAAATTTGACAATTAATTATATATTCAGGCTCATGGGTGAATGAGGGATTTATTTTTGTTCCGAACCTTGTGTTTTGACCAAGCGAGCCCGGGGTGATTTTGGAATTTTAGGGAAGAAAGCTTGGAAACCGATAATTAGACATTGGGTTTGATTTATTCAGAATATATTGATATTATGAAGTCATTATTGTATAGATTGATTGAGTTGGAGCCGAATTCGAGAGGGAAAGAGGTTGTTGTGGATTGATTTTGCCGTGGAAATCGAGGTAAGTGTTTGGTTTAACCCTAGCTAGAGAGATTAGGAGTTGAGTCATAATTGCTATTTGTTTTGTGTTGGGTACGACGTATGGGCATGGTGATGAGTATGCATGTGTCGGTGTCGAGCATGACCGTGAGTCTTAATTTTGCTAATTGTCTACCCTTGTTTGCTCCTATGAAAGTTGCGATTGAATATTGATATTTGTTGTGCGAAGAAGAAGTTGAATAGGATTGGTTATATCTCCCTTGTCGGGATGTTTGACTTGTTGTTATTGTTCCCTTGCCGGGAAGAGTATTAATTTGATTGTTCCCTTACAGGGATTGTATTGAGTACTGTGTTGGAAGTATAGGGAGCTGGTGGTACGCCTACCATGAGAGATATTGAAATAGGAGTGGGTGGTACGCCTACCACGAGTGATATGGAAAAGGGAGCGGGTGGTACGCCTACCATGAGTGAAATTGAGATGGGAGCGGGTGGTACGCCTACCACGAGATATTGAGAAATGGGATCGAGTTGAACGCCTGCAACAAGATGAGTTGAACATGAAAGTTGCCTTGTCTTTTCATTATTGCTAGAAGTTAAACTGTAGATGTACATATCATTATTCCTTTTTGTTTCTATTTGTTACACTTGATGCATGCTCCCTTCCCTAGCTTAAATTGTTATGTTCTTGCTACTTTTCCATTGTACTTGTTTATATATCTGCACAGATTATCTGACGTCTGGTCCTAACCTTGTCACTACCTCGCCGAGGTTAGGCGAGACACTTACCAGTACATGGGGTCGATTGTGCTGATGCTACACTCGGTACTATTTGCACAAGTCCAGGTTTCATGCAGCAGCATCAGCAGCAGCATTAGTACGGGAGCAAGCCTTCAGTCCAGCGAGACCTGAGGTAGCCTTGTAGGCGTCCACAGGCCCATCGTCTCCCTTATTCTCTCTTTTAGTCTATTTCCTCTTTGTATTCGAGACAAACAACTTATGTTTTCTTTCAGACATTTGTATTTAGTATTTCTTAGCAGTTTGTGAGTATTATGACACCAATCTTGGGTAGAGGCAATAATAACTATTTAGGATTTTGATTCACTGTCTATAATTAAGACTTTCACTACTGTTTAATTTCGTTATTTTTATATTGTTGCCATAAATTGTTTAAAAGGGCTATGTTGTAAATGAAAGGTAACTAAATTTGGCTTGCTTATCTTCTACGAGTAATCGCCATCACAACTCTTGAGGGTGGGAAATCCCGATCGTGACAATGGGTAAACTTATTCTTCAAAAAATTTGGAAATCCAGGCACGTGGGCTCGAGGGCTTTTTTGTCAAATTGTTTTTCAGGGTTAGGAATTTTTATAAATTGGATTAATACAAGTAGTTTATCGTATAATAATAGACTTGCATAATCATTGTCTAGTTTTGGAGCATTGTGCATCAATTAGAGTCTTCGGAAGGGCGTGGAATGCTGGTTATGGATCTTCAGAGCAAAGTGAGTCTCCTTTCTAATTTTTTAAGAGGGAATTATCCCCATAGGTAAAATAATTTGTTATGTACTCCTATTTATGCGGGCTACGTACGTATGAGGTGACGAGAGTCCGTGCGTAGCTACTATTATGGTATTGTTCGGGTAGTTTAGGACCCAAGAACATGTTATAATTGGATTATTTCTGAACTTATTGACAATTTGAATTGCTTAAATCACATTGAAATAGTAAATAAATTTCTAAAAGGATTAAACTTTACTTTTCATCAATGGTTAAAAGAGGATTTACTTTCTTTGGATAATTGCTCAGTGTAGACTCCTGATTGACTGTTTGTGTGTGTTTAATTTTGGAGCGGGCCGAACGCCTCGGCAAATTAAACAGATGCATCTTTGGTTCGCGCTGTCGACCCTCAATAGTGCACATTATACATTTCTATTGGAGTGGGCCATCAACCTCGGCATGATTTGCACATGCGTGTATTACTTTCCCTAAAACCTATTGAAGTTGTCGCTGCCTCTTTCCGGCTTAAAAATATATGTATAAATGATGAAAAAGAATGATTTCTTATAAAAAGAAATAATTTTATATTTGCTTCAACCCATTGAATTATAATCATGTTTATAAAAATTCACGATTTAATATATTATAGATATATCATCTTTAGACCATTAGTAAGTGTCGAAGTCACCATCGCGTCTCTACTTCTTCGAGATTAGACGGAATACTTATTAGGTACATGTTATTTTTGTGCTCATACTACACTTCTATGAATTTTTGTTGCACATGCATATGCATCTCTAGTGGCCTACAAGGCGTACCAGCACAGATGACACGAAGACTTAGGTGAGCTGCACTTCTCGAGGCGAATCTGCAGCCAGTAGAGTCTTTTCCAATTTTCTGTCCAATATTGTATTCCGGACGATTGTTGTATGACATTATTTTTTAGAAATTGCTCATGCACTCATGACACCGGGTTCTGGGAGGATTTTTCGATTGTTAAATGTTATGTTTTGTTGAAGACTTTGCAGTAATATATAGAGAAATATGATTTTAGACAATACAAAATTGGAAGTTAATTAAGTATTTTAGTTGGCTTGCCTTACAGCGATGTCCGGTGCCACCACGACCCTCGGTGGATTTTAGGTCGTGATAGGAATATTAATTGTAACAAGAAACACGTAGCAAGGAAGAAAAATAACGTGTAACAATGGTTCCACAAAGTACAGTTCAACATTAAGGAGGATAACCCGAATCAATAATTCTAATTAAGGCTAAGTCGGCTACGATAGAGGATAAATAGCTTCATTTAGGATTTAGTACTCATGAAAGAGGTATAACAATTATAATTAAGGATAAGTAACAGAACGGATAATAATGACCTCAATTGAGTCTAAACGACTATAGAAGAGATAAAAATAATTCCAAATAAAGATAAGCTCTTAGGAAAACATAACATGGCAAAAGTAGATGTAAAAATCTTCAGTTAAGTGATAGATGATTTAAATAGGCAATAAGAATGAATCATAAAGAAATTAATCTGTGTTAAAGTTGGTAGAGTGAAATTAATAATAAGAGAAAACTTAATCATAACAAAAACAACTTTATACTCAGTGAGTACAAGAACCTAAAAACCCACAAAGGCCAACATTCTACAAATAAACTCGAGTACATACTCGTCACCTCGCGTACACGAAGTACAATCAGCATAAAAGACTCAAATCCTAAAGGGTAGTTTCCCTCACCCAATGTTAGGAAAATTAATTACATCAAAGTAGACATACCAATACTCTAAAATAAATTTCTTGGGTGAAAAGACCTCTGGAAGGCTCAAATCTAGAAAAAATAACTTCAACACACAAATAAATATTCATAATAAACTGTTACGGATCAGAAAGCTTCAATCTTTATAAAAATCCAAGAACCAACACTAAAATCGACCCTCGGACCCGCACCTCGAAACCCGACAATTGCATAAAATCCGAACACCCATTCCGATATGAGTTCAACCATACCTAAATTATCGAATTCCGATACCAATTGACCCTTCAAGTCATTATTTTTCATTTTAAAAGTTTTCTTCAAAAATCCCTATTTTCCTCACTCAAAATCACTAATTAAATGATAAAAATGAATGTAAATTTAGAGAATATAAAAAATTCTTGGTAAAGAACACTTACCCTACCGATTTTCTTGAAAAACCCACAAAAGGATCGCACAAAACCGAGCTCTACAACTCCAAAAATGGTGAAAATAGAAAACCCTGAGAATAGACGACTTTTATATTCTGTCGAGGCCAGAAGTATTGTGAACACGAAAGACTGATCGCTTTTGCAAAGAGGAAAAAATGGAGGCTGCTAAGATGTGGTTCGCTAATACGACTGGTTGCTTGCGAAGACGGAGATGAAAATGAAGGCTGCCCAGTTTGTACTACGAGAATGCGACATTACGTTCACGAAAACAAAGAGAAAACATTGATCGCCCATGTCTGAAGTGAACTACGTGAACGCGAAGAGAAACTGCGAACGCTATGAACGGAATAGTAGAACATCGCAAATGCGAGAGGAATTGTGCGAATGTGAAGAAGAAATATTTCATCCTACAAAATACACTACGTGAAGACATGCACACGAATGCGAAGAAGGAAACCAGATGACAGAAAAATGCAGTCCAAAAACAAAACGAAATGGCCCATTACCCATTCGAAACGCACCTGAGGCCCCAAGACTCCATTTAAATATACCAACAAGTTTTATAACCTAATATGGACATTCGCGAGATCTCAACTCACATTAAACAACACCAAAACTACGAATCGCACCATGAATCGAACTTATGAACTTTCAAATCTTTCAACTTCTAAAACTTGCTCCGAAACCTATCAAATAAACCCGGAATGACGCCAACTTTCGTAGACAAGTACAAAATGACATAACAGAGTTGTTTCAACTCTCAAAATTGCATCCCAACTCCGATATCACCAAGGTCAACTATTGGTCAAACCTCTCCATCTTCCAAACTTCAACTTTTTCAACTTTCGTTGAAATGCTTCAAATTATCCAACAGACCCCCAAATCCAAATTCAGGTGAACGCCTAAGTCACGAATCACCATACGAAGCTGTTCAAATCATCTAAAACCCGTTGTGGAACCGTCTAAAAAAAAGTCAAAATCCAGGTCAACAGTTACTACTTAAGCTTCCAAAACTGGAATTTTTCTTCCAATTTAAATTCGAATCATCCGGTAACTGAACTCGACCACGTAGTCATAAAACATAATGTGAAGTTTATCAAGACCTTATGCTGCTGAACAAAACTTAAATTCTCAAAATGACCGGCTCGATCGATTAAAAAAACAGCTAGATGACTTCCAAATAGATGCTTTCATTATGATTTAGATTAATTTGTCAAATTTAATCAAAGCATTGTATATCCAAAAAATTTAAAATTAATTATAGTATAACTTTATCCAACAAGAAATATAGTTTTAAAGGATTAAAAAAAGATGATCAAGATATCATATAATTTATTTCATTAAGAAACAACATGTCATATTCCACCAAATATTTAGTCATCAAGAGAGCTACTGAAACCGAGGTTTTTAATGTATACTATTTGGTTCAAAAGTTAATTGTCACTTTATAAGCTTAAAACAATCAAAAGATAGTAAAGGGGTAAATCGTCACCAAATATAGAGAGCCTAGATGTGAGATCATTATAGTCGTAACATAGAAGATATTGCACAAACGAAGAACTTCAAGAGCAGTTGTTTATCGAAGTTAAGAAAATAGAGATAGAGTGAGAGAGTTATATTATGAGATGATAACACTTGGTCTGTAACAATGGGGAGGCCCCCTTTATATAGAAAGGGGCCTCCTTTTAAAATAATAATAAAAAATATCAGAGCGTAGTCGACGTCCTCTTAATGGGGACGCCCGAGCATGAGCGATGTTGTTCGCATGCTTACGTCCAAACCTTACCCCTGCTATAAGGAGCGTTTGAGAGGAGTCATGCCCTTATGATATAGGGATGTAAAGATTCATATTTGGCCCCATACAGTTAGTCCCTCCGGTCGTTGGAGGTGTATGAGGCATATGTCTTTAATGGGCGGAAATGTCGCTCCCGTCTTTCAAAGAGTTTAACCTTGTAGTTTAGGGTGGAGACGTAATTAAAAGTGAGAAGTACGTGGCATTGTTTATTTGTTGAGACGTGGTATACTTTTTGAACTGGCGTCACAGCCGGCATGCGTCATGATTATATCTACTCCCAAGATGGTTCAGGGGGATTTGACGTTTTGGTTTCCCGTCCCCCTTTTAACTCATGTGTCTTCGATTTCTATGTATTTGAGCCCTATAAATATAGGGAAGGTTCAATATTTGCTATCTTTCGAACTTCTCAGATTCTTTATTCCCTCTTTTTATCTTATTTGAAGAAACCCAATTTTCTTTTCTTTAAGGCCTTTGATTTTTGTTGAAATCAGTTTCTTTAGCCATCAAAACTCTATTCATATGTACAATTATCATGACAAAACGTGGTCACCAAAATATGAGGGGCCAAGATGATGCTCCTTCTAGGGTTCCATCATCTTCGGATGGTGGGAAAAAGGCCCAAAGACCCATTGCCTCTTTTAGTGTGGACAATGTTCTCCCTAGAGAGATCCACACTCGAAGGGATTTTCCATCTAGGTGCCCGACTCCCCCGTGGGATCACACTGAGCTTCTTCAATAACATTTGGATAGCCTACAAGGGTCGTGCCAAATTCCTGACTCGGTGGTTATGGAGTCGGCTCTGGGACCGACTTCATCAACGTGCATCGGCCAGGGTTTTGCGCTTTTTATGAGTACTCATTCTTGATTGGGTACGATCTCCTATCCTTGGGCGGAGGAGCTTTGCCGCTTCTATAATGTATATCCGGCTCACCTTACTCTCTACACTTGGAAAGTGTGTTGCATTTTGACCACTTATGTGACTAGGGCCAGGCTCGATGTCTTGGTCCATCATCTATTGCAGTTATTTAGCTGTGGCTGTATGAGGGGCTCTATGATGTAGTTAAAAGGATGTAGCACGAAGGAATTGGTTGTTTGGGTTTACGACAAGCCTAATCGTCGCTTCTGGTTCAAAATTTTCTTCATTAGGATGTAGGACCTGGTGTTGAACCCTGAGGGATTCCTAGAAAAGTGGCACTCGGAACGTGAGTTCTTTTACCCATATTTAGTAATTTCACAATCTTTGGTCGTTCAATCCTTCTAATCTTTTTTATGCTCTTTTCTGCAGCGCGGGCTTCAACACCCTGACCTGTCAAAGACATAAGGTCGTGGGTGGAAAGGGGATTCCTTTTGCGGAGGAATTCCATACGTGGTCAGCATTCCTCAATCGATACGACCCCTCAGGTAACATCTCGACTAGAATTTGGAGATTTTATTTGAGTGACGTTGCTTGACCTATATTATGTTGGCAGCTCGGGGTGCTACCAGGAGGAGGAGAAGGCGGAACATTGCAGCTCTAACAAAAGTGAGGACCGACTCTAGGGACGAGTACGTGCCCCGAGAATCTTCAAACGAGGGCATCCCCGAGGTTGCACAACCTGAGGCCATGCCTATGGCTGAGTCCCCAAGAAAAGTGACTCCTTCGCCTCCATCTCCTCGACCTGAGGAGGAGACATCTGAAGGCAAGGAGCTGTCGGAACGGAAGAGGCGTCGACTGATGCTTGGCAAAGGAATCGCTATAGAGGATGAGAGGCTGAGTGAGCCCTGTCCAGAGTCGAGGCCAATCTTAATGGCTGATGTCATTCGTTCAGGGAGGACGGCTCCCTTGAGGAGGCTGGTTCTTGATATTTCCCCGTACGAGTTCTAGAGGGTGGCACATCGGCTGCTGTTAAGGCGGCGGGCAACAAGGAGAGGGAAGGTCCTAAAATGGCCCCAACAGTCGAGGACGTGCCGCAGAGGGATCATGACAACGTAGAGATGACGGCGGGTGGACCTAACCGCTGGATCGTGATTCCTAGCGGGTACAACCTGTTGCTGAACAGTGAGCAGGCCGCAGTAGATATGACTCTACAGTGTGCGGCCACCGAGAGTGAAAGTTTAAAGGATGTCAGCGACAGGGACTATCCCGAAGAGTCGCCAGTGCGTGTATATTTCATTCTATACATTTTATAGAATAAACCCTGGGTGTATGCTGATTTGTTTTCTTTGCTTCAGACCCTCTTTTTGGAAGTAGAGAGGGGCTGGCAAGAGTAGAAGAAGGCCACCACCCTTAAGAGGGTGGTGAAGAAATATAAGGAGTGCCACACCAAGCACCAGACATTGGCGGACTTATACGCTCAGGATCCACAGTTTCAAGTTTTTTGCACGGGCCTGGAGCAGTCGAAGGCTCAGCTGCGGGATCGATTGGATCAACTGAAGGAAGTAGATGATCATTTAATGACAATCCTGGCTTGGAATACGTAACTGGAGACTCTTCTTTAGTCAGAGGAAGATGAGTTTGAGATTGGCCGTGGGGTAGTGGCAGAGGAAGCTAATTTGTGTGCTGAGGTTGACGCCCTAACCACCAAGCTCAATGCCAAGATGAACGAGATTGATATTCTCAGGCATGCTGCAGCAACTAGGTCTGACGACGGGGTGTCTAGCGAGGCACATAACATGTGGGTATACGCTAAAGCCAAGTTGGTAGTGTATGAGGATTTACTTGCCGCCAGTCGTGCCAATGAGGCAGAGGTAGAGGATCATCGTCATTTAGTTGGGGTCACCCAAAAGCTTGTGGGTATAGTTCTGATTCTCCGGACCGGACGGGTTATACCTCACAAGACGTAAACTATCTAGCTTCCGGGTCCTAGATTTCTGCGGCTTTTTGGACCGAAGGCGGCAGCGGGCAAGATGATGAGCAGTGGCTAGAACTTATATTTATTTTTCTTTTGTAATTTTGTAGGGGTGTTAATAGATCCCTTGTAAATGCATACCTTTTTTTTTCTTTTGAGGAAAATAAAAGTTGTTCTTTGCTCTTTGTATCTTTCATTTTGTGTGTTTGTCGTAGTAAATGCGTCGTATCGGCCATTGTTGAGTTGTTTTCTTTTGTCGTGATCGAGCTAAGTTGACTTATTATGACAGTGGCCTTGATCATTTATTTTGTTTGAGATGGTCGTGACCATGTAACTGATCTCGTCAGTGTCGAGTTAACTTGTCGTAATCGAGCTAAGTCGACTTGTTACGATAGTGGCCTTGGCCATTTATTTGTTCGAGATGGTCGTGACCATGTAAGTGATCTCGACCGTGTCCAGTTAAATTGTTGTAATCGAGCTAAGTTGACTTGTTACGACAGTGGCCTTGGCTATTTATTCGTTTGAGATGGTCATGACTATGTAGGTGGTCTTGACCGTGTCAAGTTAACTTGTCATAATCGATCTAAGTCGGCTTGTTATCATAGTGGCCTTGTCCATTTATTTATTTGAGATGGTCATGACCATGTAAGTGATCTCGACCGTGTCGAGTTAACTTGTCGTAATCGAGCTAAGTCAACTTGTTATGATAGTGGCCTTGGCCATTTATTCGTTTGAGATGGTCGTAGCCTTTCATTGGAGATAGTTGTAGCCTTTCGCACATCGGAGATGGCTGTAGCCTTGTATATATTGGAGATGGTCATAGCCTTTCATACATTTGGAGATGGTCGTAATCTTTCATACATTGGAGATGGCCATAGCCTTTCATACATTGGAGATGGTCGTAGCCTTTTAAACACTTGACATGGCTAAAGCTTTTCATACATTTGGAGATGGTCGTAGCCTTTCATACATTGGAGGTGGCCATAGCCTTTCATACATTGGAGTTAGCTGTAGCCTTTTATACATTCGAGATGGCCATAGCCCGTCAGTCCAGTCCATTTGGCATGACTGTTGTAAGGGCTTACAAAGTAACTAGCGTGTCAAACTTGTCTCGTGAGTATCTCCAAGCATCTCTTTTGTTGCCATGTTAAAAACCTTTTCGAGAAAACCCAATTGGGACAAAACTCAGGTAAGGGAAAAAGAGTACGACTCAAGGGGTGCTCTTCAGAAATGGAAATACTTGAGGTGAGAGTTGTTCCAATTGTTTTGGAGTGTCTTTCCTTCAATTGTCTCCAGTTGAAATGACCCTTTATGTGCTACCGCAGTGATTTTTATACGGCCCATCCCTGTTAGTGACAAGTTTTCCCTCACTTGGGTCTTTAGATGCCAAGGTGTTAGGTTTGAGGACGTAATCACCTATTTTGAGTGATCGTATTTTGGCCCTCTTGTTGTAGTATCTTTCTATTTGCTTTTTCTAGGCCACCATCCTAATGTGGGCCATTTCTCTTCTTTCATCGGCTTCATCGAGGTCTTTAAGTATGTTCAAATCATTTTCCTCCCCGCTTGTGTGCGAATACCTCAGGCTTGGTTCGCCTACTTTGACCAGTATGACATCGTCGGTTCCGTATACCAGTGAGTTTGAGGTTTCTCTCGTGGAGGATTTACGAGTGGTCCTATGTACCCATAGTACTTCTAGTAGTAGCTCAAGCCATAACATTTTGGTGTCTTTGAGCTTCTTTTTCGGTATATTCGGTATTATTTTGTTGGACGATTCAGCTTGACCGTTGGTGGTAGGATGATACGGCACGGAGAGTATTCGTTTGATGCACCATTTGTCGAAGACCTCGATCATTTTCCAATCGATGAACTATCGCCCGTTCATAGGTGATTTCCATGGGGATGCCAAAGCGGCATATGATGTTCTTCCATATGAAGGCGATGACTTCCATGTTCGCGTATTTGGGCGTACGCACCTGCTTCAACCCACTTGGAATAATAGTCAACTAATACTAATAGAAATTGTACCTTTCCACATCCCACAGGTAATGGGCCGACTATGTCCATTCCCCATTTGATGATAGGCCACGGGGAAGTGACTGAGTGGAGGTGTTCTCCTTGGTGGTGTATCATGGGGGCGAACTTTTGGCATCATTCGCATCGGCAAATGTATTCTGTAGCATCTTTCTTCATAGTTGGCCAGTAGTAGCCGGCCCGTATTAGACATCGCACAAGGGCATAATTACCTGTTTGGGCGCTGCAATGGCCTTCGTGTAATTCCTCTAGTACTGGTGTCATTTGATTAGGACCCAGGCATTTGGACAGGGGTCCACCAAAGGCCCTTTTATAGAGCTCATGATTTATCATGCAATATCGAGCGGCCTGTACACGGAGCTTATCCACTTCATTTTTGTTAGATGGGAGTGTTCCTTCTTGCAAGTAGGACAGGAACTGGTTGCGCTAGTCGCAAGTTAGGTTTAATGAGAGTAACTCTGCATGATGAATTGATGAATGGATAAGGGTGACAACGCTCTATTTGTCGAAGTTTGTGGTGGCTGCAGCCAGTTTTTCCGAGCCATCCGCCCGGCATTCTGTGCCCTGGGAACCTGCTCAAAGCGGCACTCCTCAAGTTCGGCCATTAACCTGTGGATTTTTGCCTGGTACTTTTGTAATCTTTGTTCCTTGATTTGGTAAGTCCCAGTGACTTGGTTCACCATGAGATGAGAGTCACAATGGAGAACAAGTCGGCGGGTTCCATACTTGATGAGCAACCTTATACCTGCGATAACGGCTTCATATTCTGCCTCGTTGTCAGTCATCTCGGGGCATCGTATGGACTGGCAAATTATTTCGCCCGTGGAGACTTCGAAGACAAGTCCAAGTCCCGATCCCGAGGCGTTAGCGGCTCTGTTCGTGTAGAGATCCCATAGGTCAGCATTTGAGGGACACGTAGCGCCTCTTGCTCCACCTTTGGTAGTATTTTGTGCTAAAATCGACCACAAAATTGGTGAGGACCTGTAACTTGATAGCGGTCCTTAGGATGTACGAGATAACATGTTTGCTGATCTCTATGGCTCATCTGGCAAGTCTGCCCGATAATTGGGGCTTATGCAGTATGCTTCTTAAGGGTAATGTGGTCACCACTTGTTTGGGGTAACATTGGAAATAAGGTATGAGCTTCAGTGAAGCTATGACTAGTGCTGGGGCTAATGTTTCAAGGTGTGGATACCGTGTTTCGACGTCCACCAGGGTTTTGCTAATGTAATACCTTTCATCTCGCGGACCAATACAGCGCTGACAATGACTTCTGACATGGCTAGGTATACCAGCAGAGGCTCGCCCGGGTCTGCTTTGGCTAGTTATTGGGGCGAGGACAGGTACGCCTTTAGTTCTCTCAAGGCTTTGATTCATTCTTCGTTCCATTGAAATTTGTTGTCCTTTCTCTATACGTTGAAAAATTTGTGGCATCTGTTAGAGGATTGTGAGATACATCAAGATAGGGCGGCTATTCGGCCAGTCCGCTTTTGCACCTGCTTTTTATTGTTTAGCACTTTGGGTATTGCGTGAGTAACCTTGATTTGGTCGGGGTTGACCTCAATGCGTCATTGGGATATGAGGAAACCTAGAAATTTACCTGAGGCTATGCCAAGAGCACATTTCTCGAGATTCAGTTTCATCCCATACCTTTTTAGTATTTCGAAGGCTTCTTTCAAGTGGTCGATGTCATCCTCTTATCTCGCCGACTTCACCAGCATGTCATCGATGTAGACTTCCATCGCTTTATCAAGCTGCTCATTGAACATCTTTGTGACCAGTCTTTGGTAGGTGGCCCCTGCATTTTTGAGCAAGAATGGCATCACTTTGTAGCAGTAGGTTCCTTGGTGGGTGATGAAGGTTGTCTTCTCCTGATCTTCCTCGGCCATCAAGATTTGATTGTAATCTGAATATCTTCCTAGGAAACTCAATAGTTCGTGTCCTGCGGTGGCATCGATCAATTGGTCAATGTGGGGAAGGGGGAATAAATCTTTTGTGCATGCTTTATTCAGGTTGGTGAAATTCTCGCAGATCCTCCCCTTTCTGTTTTTCTTTTTAACCATGGTGATGTTGACGACCCACTGAGGGTACTTTGATTCCCTGATGGAGCCGTTGGCGAGCAGTTTGTCTACTTCCTCGCTGACCGCTTTATTGATTGCGACATTAAATTTTCTTCTCATCTGTCGTACTGACGGATGCAACGGGTCGACGTTCAGCTTATGGGTGGCGATATCTTGCGAAATCCCCGGCATATCTGCATGTGAAAAATTAAACAGATCCGCATGGTTAGTTAAGAATTCATGATACTTACTTGGGTTGGCATGGACATGACCGATATAGGATTTTGTAGCTGGGTTGGTGTCGTCCAATTGGACTGGGTTGATATCTTCGATTGTCACTTTACAGGCTCCCACTACCTCAGGATCTTGGATGGTGTCTGCCTTCAGGTCGGTTTTAGTCCCCGACATGGCTAATTACTATGCTTCCACGCTTGCTCCCTTAGTTGTTGGGTGTGGGTGCAGTTTTGGGTTATTTTGTAGCACTCTTATGCGTTGCACGACTCTTCCCTGATGCTGAATATTCCTCATGGGGTAGGGAATTTGACAACCTAGTATAGGCTTGAAAGGACCGCTCGCATGGCATGTATCCATCAGCACCTTATGATGACGTTATATGTCGTCTCTTGGTTCATCATGTGGGAAGTTATTTTCAACGTGACTCCTCCCGCGAGGACGGGTAACGTTATTTCTTCGGACGTCCATTCCACTGTATTGTTAAAACCGGCTAGTGTTATGCAATGTGGTATTACCCTATCCTCAAGTCCCATTCGTGCGAGGACCCTTGGGTGGATAATACGGGCTTCACTTCCGTCAACGATCATGACTCTTTTGACATCCGTATTAATAATGCGTAAAGTAATAACTAAAGCATCATAGTGAGGGAAAGACAAACCGTTGGCATCAGACTTATGGAAGGCGATACTACCTTCGAAGTCATTATACCGCTCGTAGGAGATGGTCCGCTTCCACCTGTAAGTGTTAGCAAACTTGACATGGTTAATTTTCGAGTCGTTACTACCACCGATGATCATGTTTATTATCCACGTTAGGAAGGTGGCGTTGGCGGCATGCGAGACTACTCTCGCCCGCGTGCAAAGTTGATTTTTCCTTTGTTTCTGAGTAGTTCTTTCACGTATCCTTGGTTTAGCATCCTGACAACCTCTTGCCATAGACCTATGCAGTCTTCAGTCCTGTGCCCCCATTCCCGATGGAACTCGGACAGAATGTTTGATTTTCTTGTAGCGGGATCTGACTTCATCTTCTGAGGACATTTCACCTTGGTGCCTAGATTCTCTAGTGCGTACACTATTTCTGAAGGAGACACGCAAAAGTTATGTGATGATAATAAGAGGGCAGTACCTCATTCATTTTGGAGTGGGGAGATATGTCGTTGTAACGCGTCCATGTGCCTGGGCGGTGGATGGGAGGATATGGTGGGTGGCCGGTGTATTTCTCTGTTGGAGCTTGGGGGATATTCTTGATGTCCCCCAAGCGTCGATCTTTCCTTGCTTCTGAGTGTAACGTTGTTAGTCGTTAGGTTGGCCCATTGAGATCGTCTTCATCCGCTCGTACTTAAGCGCAATAAGCGTTATGGATTTCCTCCCATGTCGTAGGGGGATACTTTATGAGGTGGTTCAGCAACTTGTTAGTCGCTCTTGAACCGTCTCTGTGTAGTCCGTTCTAGAAGGCGGCGACTGCCATTCCTTTCGATACGTTCGGCAGGCTGATTTTCACCTTGTTGAATCTGGCAAGGAAGTCCCTAAGCCCTTCACCTGTGGTTTGTCTGACGGAAAAGATGTTGTTGACCCTTGCCTTTGCCTTCTTTTTTCCCCCATGGGCGGTGATGAACTTATCTGCCATTTCTTCGAACGTTGATATTACCTTGCCTGGCAGCTGGGAGCACCATGTCAAGGCTCTTCCGGTTAACATCTCGCCAAACGTTTTTAGCAGCACTGATGGTACCCGTTCTTTTGACAGGTCGTTGCCCTTCACGACAGTGACATAGTGGATCGGATGATCCTCGGGATTAGTAGTTCTGTCGTACACCCTCAAGCAGGGGGCATCTTGAAGGTTTTTAAGATAGAGTAGGGGGAAGCTTCTTCAGATTATGGCTGTTCTACGAACCTCCCCATGTCGCGTTTTGGTAGCAACTTAGGGGCTACGAGAATTTTGTCGACCCTCTCCTGGTGTTCCTTCATCTGATCGCTGAGAGCTCTATTTTCGATTTCCATTTCCTCTATCTTCCTCAGGATGGCGGTTAGCGTGACATCATTGGTCTGTGCTTCGACGAGTTGGTTGTTTACTCGTGTCTCCTGCTGTTCACCCATGGCAGTGGTGATACTTATCGACAGTACTGACCTTATGTTGCCTTGTGGTGGTTTCTCGACTAAGCCACTCAGGGTACTTGTCAGCCATTCTTCTAGTAGTGTTTTGACCATCGAGGGTGCCTCCTTGACAACAGATGTGGAAGCTCCTTTGTCATGCAAGATCGTTGGATCTTCGGAAGGGGAAGGTGAGATCTCTGCACTTTGGGGTTATGTTGATGATAGCATCGTCGCTGACCTCATTGAGAGGACCAAGAAAGTTGGTTGTGACCCCCATTATTGCTTTGGATCTAGTGTCCTTTTCAGCCATTTTTTATTTTCGTGCGATGTAAAGGGAGATGGTTGGCTGATCTCTAGGTGGATACTATGGTTTGATTCTCGAAATCCTCACAGACGGCGCCAAATTGTTTGGCTCAAAAGTTAATTGTTACTTTATTAGATTAAAATAATCAAAAGATAGAAAATGGGTAAATCGTAACCAAATATAGTGAACCTAGATGTGAGATCAATATAGTCGTAATATAGAAGATATTGCACAAATGAAGAACTACAAGAATAGTTGTTTATCGAAGTTAAGAAAATAGAGAGAGAATGAGAGAGTTGTATTATTAGATAATAATACTTGGTCTGTTACAACGGGGATGACCCTTTATATTGAAAGGGGCATCCTTTTAAAATAATAATAAAAATAATAATAAAAATCATCGGAGCGTAGTCGACGTCCTCTTAATGGGGACGCTCGAGCATGAGCGATGTCGTTCGCATGCTTACGTTCAAACCATATTCCTATTATAAGGAGCGTATAAGAGAAGTCGTACCCTCTTCCGTAGGGATGTGAACATATTTAGCCCTATACATATACTACTACTATATGTTTTCTACTAATTCAGTAGGAATAATAGGTTTTACATTTCAAAATCACCCAAGTAAACGCAATATAATCTGGACAATGTTTTGGAGAATTGTTTGGTTCTAGATCACCGCTATAATTGTCTATACGATTAACGTTTGCAAAGAATTACACTAAATATTTGGATGTCTCACTGATGAGACATAAAAGTCAACATTTTTGGACCTTTCCGAAAAGACAAAGGAAACAAAGATACGAAGTCCCACAAAATATAAGCTTATTGGAGTGCGTAACAAATATTGATTGAACTTTCAAATTCTAATAACCACATTTTTTCACACCTTTTAAAATGGATTCAGTGTGACCTTTGAAAGATTTGGTCCATCCCATTCCCAGGTGAGCCACATTTTTAAAGATGTAAATATTGAATAACTCCCTCTGTATCAAAATGACTGAATCCAAATGCCCACACCTATAAGACTACACACCTATAAGACTGTGTAATTACATTAATTATGAGCTTTTAAGTGGTTATTTTAGGCTTGATATGCTTATAATCTCTTTCCTAGTGAAGATTATCTGAACCAAATATGAATCATGGCGTTACAAAACTAATTTTTTCGTCTATTGGACCAGTGCAATAGACAAGGCATTTGAATTAACTAGAGAAGTCTGATTAGCAAAACATATATAAACATATATATAACTAGAAAGCACCACAATCTTAAACTGTCAAAAGAAATTGAATATAATTTTTGCAACTGTTCATTCCTAAATTTCACCGTCATAAATGTCGTCTCACGAGAATAGCTTCTTCCATTGGTTTCTTTGTTTTGAAAGTGCATTATCACATTAGTATAATGATGGCATCGAACCGATAGCCATTAGAAATAGCATTTTGATTGTTTCATGCATCCTCACCTTATACCAGTTTACTATGCCAGCAGAAGTTGCTCATATTTTTTCACAAAATTATATTTAATTATGTCTTTTAATTTATTATTTTTAAATTATCATACATATCACAATCTTTAAATTGTATTTTTTAAAAATACCCCTTGACAATGGCATCGCTGAATCCACCCAAAGTAGTTTTGACAATTTTTGTTGGTTCAGGTAAATAATTATTCTTATCGGTCTCATAAATAATATTTTATATAATCTTCCTTTTAGGATGTAATATATTATGTTTTGAAAGTTATGTAGCTTACTTGCAGTTCCACTATGATTTTTTGTTATTCCTCTAAATCTTAGATTGGGATATTCTGTAATATCAATTTTCATAAACTATGTGCTAATTTAATAGTTTTAGCGTTATTTGATAGCTAAGCAACTATTGAAAAATAATTTGTTTGAATGTGTAAAAAAATTTACGCAAAATAGAAATAGAATAATAAAACGCTTATCAATCATCAATTTTAATGGTAGGTACATTGTGGTTGGATTAAAATACGTTAGTGCATTAGCTATCTATATTGGGAAAAAACTGAATTTATATTAGAGGTGACGTGGCATAACACGTGGATTGGTCAAAAGGTCAACGTTGAGAAGAAGAACTCAGAATAGACACGAGATGCAATTCAGATACGCATCTCGTACCAAAATGAAACATTTAGGTCAGGGGACGTTGAAACAAAAAGATACGGGAAAAGGAAGGTAATAAGGCACGAAAATCGGTTTTACACACGAGTCCCATACCAATTCAAGATATTTAAAGCCAACGGAACAAAAGACGATAAACACATGAATTCGAAGACAAAAAGGAGTCTAAATTCAATATTAAATACCTGATAGGTTGAAGAATTGGTATTTAATAGGAATAATTATGTAACGACTTATTCACTGTCATTTATTACTCATAATTGTATCATTAAAGCTTAGGTTTCATTTTTCTACCCAGGATATGCTATAAAAGAAAGAAGTCTCATCATTTTTAGGGAAACGAAAAATTATTGATATCACATCGGAATACAAATTTCTTTATTGCTTATTGTTATTCAGAGAAAGCCTATTATATTTTTTCGTCTCTTGATTATCAGTAACCCGATTTTTTCTCTTATTTTCTAGTTTAAATCGAAACTCCATATTTGGTTAAACGAATTTGCTCCGTTACCGGAAATCTGATAATATATTCTTTCCAAGCTTACACACCTTACTTATTGTTAACATCATGTCAAACACCAACAATAACATCAATGCTGTTGATAACTAACTCACTGATGCTCAATGGGACTTCCATAATGTTGACATAGTCCATTTCCCTCAAATCTCTCCACGCCAATAAAGTACTGTATCACACGCTGTTAAGCAAAAACCCACCAAAATTACCATTACCTAAAAGAACAGTGAATGTCATCAATGGAGAAGAGGATATCTACGGAGTAACATTACATCTTCAAATAAGATTTCTAAAATGACAATCCGGGAAGTGAGTGCGCCAAACCTTAGATCATGAAAGCATAAATTTTTATGATGCAAATGTGGAAGGAGTAATTACTTCTCACAATAATGCACTGGTTATATTATTATTTGTACATTGACACCGAGGTAAAATGAGTCTTGATTGATCCTGGAATTTCTGCAAATATCATTCTACTTAGGGTGTTGCGAGAAATGCAAGTTGAAGATAAAATGATACCAAAAGCACATACGTTATCAGGCTTCGACAATTCAAGTGTAATAAATAGAGGAGAGGTAATTGTAATAACTAATGCTCCAAGTGTTATTAAAGAAACTAAATTTCAGGTAGTAGAGACAGAAATGACCTACAACATAATTATGGGAAGATCGTGGATCTATAATATGGACGTTGTCCCATCAACTTTACATCAAATTATCAAATTTCCATCACCTTGGGGGATATACCAAATTTGAGGGGATCAACAAATAGCAAGGAGTATCAACGCTGTGACAGATACGAGCATCATGGAAAAAAAACAAAAATTACCGGAAACAGTTGAGGGTGTCAGCAATCAAACTACAACTGAGAAAACAGATTTAGACTCGAGACCTGATGTAATTTAGGAACCTGAAAAGAATGAGAACATTAAAACAACAATAGAGGAACTCGAAGCGGTAGTGTTATTTGAGCAGTGGCCTGAAAGAAACGTTTACATAGGAGCTAATCTGAAACCCGACATGCGAGGTATATTAATTGAATTTCTAAAAGCTAATATGGACTGTTTTCTTGGTCCCAAGCTGATATGATAGGTATACCGCCGGATGTGATGACTCACAAACTCAACGAGGACCAATCTTTTATTCCAATCAAGTAGAAGAAAAGATAGTATGGGACTTTAAAAAATCAAGTAACTCAAGATGAGGTTCAAAAATTGTTGAAAATTGGATTAATCCGCGAGGTAAAATATCCTGATTGGTTAGCCAACACTGTGGTTGTACCTAAGAAGAACGGTAAGTGGAGAGTTTGTGTAGATTATACAGATCTAAATAAAGCTTGCCCGAAAGATTCTTTCCCTTTACCTCATATAGATAAAATGATAGATGCAACTATAGGTCATGAACTTTTGAGCTTTTTAGATGAATATTCGAGGTACAATCAAATCATAATGCAATGATGATGAAGAAAAAATCTCCTTCATCACAGACCAGGGGACTTACTGTTACAAAGTAATGCCCTTTAGTCTAAAAAATTATGGGACAACCAATCAAAGGTTAGTCACCAAAATGTTCCAAAAACGTTTAGGAAAAACTATGAAGGTATATATAGATGATATGCTCGTCAAAACCCAGCATTCTAATGATCATATTTCTCATTTATCTGTTACTTTTAAAATTTTGCGAAAATTTAATATGAAGCTTAACCTAGAGAAATGCGCGTTCAGAGTAGCCTTAGGTAAATTTTTAGGTTTTCTTATTTCTAATCATGGTATTGAGGTAAATCCTTCTCATATTAAAGAGATCGAAGAATTACCTGATATTCTTACAAATAAAAAAGAGGTTCAAAAGTTTACTGGTAGAATTGCAGCAGTAGGAAGATTTATTTCCAAATCCTCAGAAAAATGCTTCTAATTTTTCTCGGCACTCAAAAAGCAAGATCTTTTCGAATGGAATGAGGATTGCCAGCAAACCCTTAAAGACTTGAAGGTTTACTTGTCGAATCCCCCTCTATTGGCAAAACCAAAGGAAGGTGGAAAGCTACTGATGTATTTGGCAGTCTCAGAAGTAGTGGTAAGTGTTGTTTTGGTTCGTGAAGACCAAGGTAAGCAATCTCCTACTTATTATGTAAGTAAGACTCTACTAGATGCAAAAACAAGGTACCCGCAGCTGGAAAAATTAGCATTAGCATTAATCATGGCATCAAGAAAATTAAGGCCTTATTTTCAGTGTCATCCTATTGTAGTAGTTACTGCTTTCCCTTTATGAAATATTTTGCATAAACATGAACTGTCGGGTAGATTAACAAAATGGGTTATAGAGTTAAGTGAATATGAAATAACTTATCAACCTAAAACTGTTATCTAATCCCAAGTACTCGCTTATTTCGTAGCTGATTTTAGTCAACGGATACATTTAGAGGAAGAAAAAGAATTACAAGTTTTTAATGGTGTAAACCTAGGAATTTGGGTATTATTTACTGATGGTTCATCTAATGTGAAGGGGGTAGTCTTAGGAATAGTTCTCATACTACCTACGGTTTAAATAGTTAGACAAGCTATAAAATGCCATCCAATAACTAATAATGAAGCGTAGTTTGAGGCTGTAATTGCAGGTTTAGAATTGGCACTTGAACTTGGCATCAAACAAGTCATAATCAAAAGTGATTCACAACTCGTAGTAAATTAAATACCGGGGACCTATGTAGCCATGGAAACAAGAATTTAAGAATACCTCGAAAAGGTACGAGAATTGGTAAGACAATTCGAAACTTGGAAGGTAATACAGATCCCAAGAGATGAAAATGCAGAGGCAGAGGCTTTATCCAACCTCGCGTCTGCATCAGACATAGCAAACGATGTAAATGCTTGAGTGGTGCATTTATTTCATTCTGTGCTCGAGCCTGATAAGAATGAGGTAAATTTTAATCATTTAACGTGGGATTGGAAAAATGAAATTATTGTTTATTGCAGTATGGAACCGTCCCTAATGACAAAACAAAAGCCCATGCATTGCGCAAGAAAGCTGCCTGATATTGTTTACATCAAGGAAATTTGTACCGGAAAATATTTGGGGGGTCCTTTAGCAAGGTGTCTCGGATCTTCACAGACAGAGTATGTAATGAGGGAAGTACATGAAGGACATTGTGGAAATCACGTAGGAGGTAGATCATTGTAAAAACCATGATAAGAGCATGATATTATTGGCCTAAAATGGAAGAGGAAGCCAATGACTTTGTATCTAAGTGTGATAAATGTCAGAGATATGGCAATAATATGCATAGACCGGCTAAACTGTTACACCCAATTATAGCTTTATAGCCCTTTATAAAATGGGGGATGGATATCGTAGGACCACTACCTCATGCAAAATGTCAGGTAAAGTATCTACTCATGCTCACTGATTATTTCACTAAATGCGTAGAAGAAAGCTCATTTAAATAGGTACAAGAAAAAGAAGTTAAAGATTTCATTTGGAGAAATATAATATGCCGTATTGGAGTACCAACAGAGATCGTGTGCGATAATGGTCCACAGTTTATAGGATCATAGGTCACAGAATTCTTTCAAAGCTGGCAAATCAAAAGAATAACGTCAACACCATATCATCTCCTGTGTAACGGACAGGTGGAATCTACAAACAAGATAATAATGAACAACTTAAAGAAAAGGTTGCAAGAATCAAAAGGCAATTGTCCTGAATTATTGCCGGTTGTATTATGGGCTTATTGAACAACGACAAAAACAAGTAAGGGTGAGACACCGTTTTCAATGGTTTATGGTGCAGCTATGATTCCACTAGAAATAGGAGAACCAAGTACGTGATATGTCCAAACAACAGAGGACTCAAACAATGAAGAGTTACGAGTTAACCTCGATTTGATTGAAGGAAGAAGAGAAGCAACATTAATAAGAATGGCAACTCAAAAGTAAGTGATTGAGAGATATTACAACGGGAAGGCATGCCTCAGGTTCTTCAAAATTGGGAAATTCGTACTTAAGAAAGTATTCCAATCTACGAAGACTGCCAATTCCGGAAAATTAAGTCCAACGCGGGAAGGACCCTATAGTATACGTTATGTTGTAGGAAAATGAGCATACGAGTTAGAGACAATGGATGGCAAGGTTACACCTTCACATTGGAATGCAGTCCATTTAAAAAGATATTACATCTAAAAAAAAGTAATCACAATCAGGTATCTTTTTGTTAAAGTTTTACTAATGGTTTTAGATGTTAGGCAAAAACTCTAACTAATACCAAATGATGAGTCACAGCCTGCATGGAAAAATGGAATATCCTTAAAATTCCATGCCTAGGGTTATATCAATATGATGGAAATACACACGAGTTAGGCAGTCTTCATCTATAATTGTATCTCCGAGTCCTGTATATTTTTCTGTTTCGGGAAAAGGACAAATTATGAGGAATAAGCAAGTGCTCGAGGTTTCATCCTTTGGCGCTTAAACACTTGGGAGACCATATGCTATACATGGATTCGTATTGAAAAACAGATACGAGTATCGAGCAAAACTCTCAACTCAATAAACAAATACGAGTACCGAGCAAAAAATTAATCAAGATTTAGCTACAAATAGACAATTCCTAATGGGAAGATGAAGACTTTCAACATAAAACATTCATCAATGTTGCAAATATTTCTCAAAATCCTTCTAAAAATGTAAAGATAGGGTTATGGTTATATACTAAAACAGGTTACAATGAAAACCGTTGTTTATTTTATATCATGAAAAAATCCGTTACAAGAAAAATAGTTGCGGGAAAGTTATAGATGCATCTTTACACTTGTACAAAGAAAACTTATCAAAAGTTTATGAATAAAAACTTATCAAAGTTATTATATACAAAACATATGCATTCCTATTACTTTCATCGTATTATATTACCATTATGAAGTTGAGACGTCTTCTTGATTAAGTGTCTATAAAACAAAAGGGCCCTCTTTTATTATCTTCATATTGATATTCCATGAAGAGAATCATAAAGCATTTTCAAAGAATAAAAATGCTAAGTTTTTCTATAAGTCCTAAATGAGAAAATAGGCAAGAATAAAATATAAAGAACTCATAAAGCTTCTAAACATAAAAGATTAAGAAAGATACATAATCATTGAAATGTATTTATCTTTAAACAGGTGCCTCATTATGCAAACTGGGGACTTCACTAAAAAATCCCTTAAAATCACCTAGGGATTACACCAGAATCATAAAAAAAGGGATTGAAACATTTATAATTAGTCACCAAGAGAATTGGAGCATCAGAAGTTGTAACTTCACTTTCAGCAATAGGATCAATAACAACTTCTGAAGTAGAAGTAACAGGAGTAGCTTCAGCCAAACTTGAAGTATCAATGTCATCGAGGGAAGTAATATTCACGGGAATCTCAATTCCTAGACTGTAATACAGGCGTATCACCCTCGGTCTCTTGAATCATAACTTTAGATACTTCTGTTGCTTCAGGAGTTTCAAGTACTGGAGCAGAAATATCAATTGGTTGCTCTGGAGAAGGAGTGTCAATCGGTTGGTTATTCTTTTCAATTGCATCTAAAACTTTGACCAACCCAGATTGAATTTTGAAATTTTATTGGGTAGCTTCCAATAAAGCATCCCCCCGAGACTTCATAAAAGCCCAATTGACTTCATAATCAAAATTCTCCAGCAAGAGAATTATATTCCTCCTCCAGGGTTTTATAATCCCTTTCCCATTTAGCAAGGGTGTTTTTCATTGTCTCTTGCTCAGCTAAATGAGAATTAAGGGAAGTCTCAAGTATGGTATGAGAACTCTCTAAAGCACAGATATTTTCTGAAGAAACCTACAAGTCAACCCAAGTCCTATCTAAGGTCTACTCTAACTCCTTCGCATGTGCTTCTTTTCTCTCCACTAGAGCCTTGAGCTTATTGATTTCTTCATCAGCCCTTGACAAAGAATCACTCAAAAGATCTCTATCCTTTTTTACCTGATTTAGGGAAGCTTTGATAATTCCTAAGTCTGTAGATAAAATACGATTTTGTCATTCCAGATGGGATTTGCTATCTCGTAGCTCTTCCATGCTGCCTAAGGTACTTTCAAATTGCTCCTTCCTATTTTGAGCTTCAAGCTGAGCTCCTTCAGATATTCTCTTGCATTTGAAATGGCCTTATCAGACTCCCGTGCTTTATTTTCCAAAGTGGAGACTCTTACATTAACTCCGTCCCAATCAAATTAGGCTACAAACATAAGGCACAAAAATAAGAATTTAAAGTAGTAGAAAAATAAAAGTCTAAGTCAAAAGAAACTACAAGGTTGAATGAACTATGTCATTCATTAAAGTGAAACAACTGTGACTTTGCATCTTAGCTCTCTCCACATCTTCTATTAGAGGCTCAGGCCACACATCAGCCCCACCAGTCTTCCTCAAAAGGCTATGAGTAACAGGTACTTCCAGTGCAACTTTTCTGATAGCCATACCTATGTTGTTAGGATCAGCTTCTGAGTGCATGCATAGGAAGACGGGGCAGTGGAATGAGGTGTAGCAGAGGCGGTAAGGATAGCATGAGCTGCGAGAGTGGATGTGGGAGTAGAAGAGATAGATACAGGAGTCAATACAGGTACGGGAGCAGGAGCACTTACAATAGAAGAGGGAAAAAAAGAGGACATCACAGGTGTAGAAATACTCGCGTTTGGAGAAGAAATTAAGGAAATAAGAGAAATGGGAACTGAGGAAGATAAAGGAATCTCATCCAAAACAGGGCCGAGCTCCCCACCTTCAAAATCAACAACTGAGAGATGGTGAATGGATTCATTAGGGTCCTTTGGAGCAGCATCTTCATGAGAATGAGTCAAAATAGGCTCAATAATGGAGGTACGAGTGGTAGAATCTTCAATCTCACCATCCATAATAACGCGTCTTCTAGCTCTAGGTCTAGATACCAACGAGGAACCTCCTGCTTCCTCATTTCCAGCGTCTATTGCCATTGCTTTTCTCTTTGCTATCAAGGCCTTTTCCTTGTCCAAATCAAGAGAGGTATTGACAGCAGTACACATAGCCAAAGCTGCGTCAGCCGTCATCCCTCTCATACCAAACCCTGATAAAATGAAAATATGGACTCTAAATTTCATAGAATGAGGTCTAACGTATGTGTTTGCAAAAAAGTATATATATAAACAAATATATACCATGTGTTTTCACTCTCCAGCCATGAAGAGAAGAAATTAATTTCCAAGTTCTCTGCTTCTTAGGAGAAACCTTCAAAATTGATTCTACCCAACCACGGAAGATGGGAATAGGATCCATATTTCCCATCGTTGCTACAAAAACCAAAAATGGATAAAATTAAAAGAGAAAATCAAAATCTCTGATAATAGGCACGGAAAGGTAAATAGGAGCTTACGTGCAAAATTCCACTTCTCAGGGAAGGGAATGTTCGTTTGACCCAGCAAATCCAAGGTACGGACAACAACATAATGAAGATACCACCCACGGTCCTTGATATCATCAAGATTTACCAGAACTTTTTTACTCCTTGAAGTTAAGGTAAAAACCCCCATAACGCATTAGGTTGGGGTGGTATAAATGAATAAGATGGGAAAAAGTGAAGTCGATTTTGGCTTTGGTAGATAAAAATCTCAGACAAACCACAGCCCTCCACACTAAGGGACCAACTTGAGCTAAACAAATATTGAAAAAGCAACAGAAATCGAGGACAGTTGGGTCTATGGCAGGTTTAAAGGATAATTATAAACAAAAGAATACTCGTTTCTGTAAGAAGAAATCCTTTGATTTTGGGCAGGAATGGATAAACGGAGACTCTCTTTCCAATTACAATATTTTCTAATGGTAGGGGTTGTAAGCTCAGTTATAAGAGTAGGATAAGCATCAATCTTTTCTAACTTTGCAATTTGCTACTGGAGAGATGTTTTGTCACCCCCAAAAGAAAAATCACTTGGTACAATATCTTCAACTAAAGGTTCTTGAAGAGAGTCAGAAGTCTCTTTATCTTTGGAAGGAGGGGTTTTAGAAATAGAACCTTTAATGCTTGAACTTGGAGAAGCACAACCAGTAGAATCTCCACGTGTAGATCTTAAATATCGCAGCCTTCCTCCTTTGTCCCTATTATGCTTAATCGGAGTATGGGTATTAGGAAACTGATCAAAAATAGGAACTTTTCTGGAATTAGGGTTTGGATACGATATTGTTATATGGATTTGAACACAGGAGAGAAAAAGGGAGCAAGAAAATACCTGTTAAAAGAGATGACAGATGAAGAGAGAAATGAAAAGATATATGGAACAAACCGTCAAACTTGGAAAAGTAATTATGGAAAACTTAAAATAAAGGTCATTATCATTTCGCGAATAGTGGGAGTAAAAAAGCCTTGAAAAAGGGTTCAAAATAGCAAAATCAATCAAAAAGTATCACATGGACATAACATGAAATGGAAAAGACAACTGAGACGTCAATAGTACCATACGCATTGATTATGGCAAAAATTCCTTTTTATGAAGATCCACTTCCCAATTATTTAACTGATAAATAAATGGAAAGTGGGGGGGACTATCTGTATTGGAAAAAAACTGATTTATATTTGAGGTGACGTGGCATGACATGTGGATTGGTCAAAAGGTCAACGTATTATTTTAATTGAGAAAAAGAACTCAGAATAGACACGAGATGCAATTCAGATACGCATCTCGTACCTAAATGAAAAATTTAGGTCAGGGGATGTTTAAACAAAAAGATACGGGAAAAGGAAGGTAAACAGGCACGAAAAGCGGTTTTAGACACGAGTGTCGTACCAATTCAAGACATTTAAAGCCAACGGAACAAAAGACGTTAAACACATGAATTCGAAGACAAAAAGGAGTCTAAATTCAATATTAAATACCCGATACGTTGAAGAATTGGTATTTAATAGGAATGATTGTGTAACGGCTTATTCAATGTTATTTATTACTCATAATTGTATCATTAAAGCTTAGGTTTCATTCTTCTACCTAGGATCAGCTATAAAAGGAAGAAGTATCATCATTTGTAGGGACACGAAAAATTATTGATATCACATCGGAATACAAATTTCTTTGTTGCTTATTCTTATTCAGAGAAAGCCTATTATATTTTTCGTTCTCTTGACTATCAGTTACCCAAATTTTTCTCTTATATTCTAGTTTTAATCGAAATTCCATATTTTGGTTAAACACTATCATTATTATTGGTCTAAGTAATTCTTTTAAATCTTCTGTTAAATTAATTATTTAAAATTATGAATGTCTTATATGATTTTAGTGCCCATTTGATATTAGACCAAGTGTTCACACCTGATTTCAGGTAATCGCAATGAAAACTGAAATTGAATTCGCAAACAAATGCATGGTACTCAACAGTTTGAGAAGATATGACTCTCACTGGATAATGAAAGTCTTATTTATTCAATGTGGAGTAGTTAAAGAATTTAAAAATATCACGACCCCAACCCCGATTGTGATGGCGCCCAGCACACTGTTTCGCAAGCCCGACCAATTCAGTAACTTTAATCATTTTTATACACTTCATGAATTAATTAACATAGATAAATTACTAAGTCATAATACTGAAATCCTAAATTAGAGTTATACATGCAAAAATCCCAATTATAAAACAACTACACAGCCCAAAGTATCTGGTGTCACAAGTGTGAACCTCCAATACATGAGTATCCACCTACTACATATTGTTCTCTAGAAATACGAAAATAAAGCAAATAAGATAGAAGTAAGATCATGACTGCGGACATCAAATGCGGCTATCTTGATTCTCCCGGATAAGCTGCTAGTTAGAGAAATCCTCACACAGCCTCAGGTGTACCTATATCTGCACACAAGGTGCAGGGAGTAATGTGAGTACTCGGACCCACTGAGTAATAAACATAAATAAAGGCTGAGAATAAGATATCCTGAATAGGCACAAAGTAATACTATAGATACAGCAATTTGAACCAAGTAGTATTATGTCAGTAAACCAATAACAACAATTACGAAAATACTACAACACATAACGAAATAAATGACAATTAAATATGAAATGCAACACTTAGTCCGGTACTCTCTAGTAACCGCTTCGGCGTGCAGCCCGCACCATTTATTTATCATCGACGGCACTCATTGGGGGTGTGCTGACTCCGAGTGCGGCCCCTTACAGCCCAAGCGCAATAATAAGCCATCTCGTGGCATCACTAGGCCCTCAACTTCATATCAATATCAATACAATACTGATGTGGCGTGTAGCCCAATCCTATACTCAGTCCAAAATCACATAAGCCCCCCGGGCACAATCGTATAGAAATATTCATCCCAAACTTCATTAAAAATATTAATTAAGTTTCAAGTTTAAAAAAAAAAGGTGGCTGCTCTTAAAAAACAATATTAGATACTAGGAATGGGTTTAATAATATGTAACAATGGTAAGAAACCAATAATAGCAATCCCTAGAGGGTTCAATCAGTTGGCACGAAGCCCAAATATAGCAATCCGCTCAATTATAATTATATTAAGCGAATTTCAATCAAATACACATTTTATTCATCTACCGGGACTGACGAAGTCACAATCCCAAACGGTGCTCTATCCCACGCTCGCTACCCGGCATGCAAGTCACCTCAATATAGAACTAAGATGTGCAAATACTTGGTTTCAAACCATCAGGACATCATTTATATCTATTACTCACCTCAAGCCGGCCAAAATCCTAGCTCGCTATGCCCTTGCCTCTCCAATCGACCTCCTCGCGCGTCGAATCTGATCAAAACCACAATGAATACATCACAATATGCCAATGGAATAATACCCAATCGAAAATAATCAAAAAATAACAAAAATTTCAAAATTAGAAAAACTCGAGCCCCGTGCCCACTTCTCAAAGCTCAGAAATTGTTACACCAATGAGTCTCTTATCTCACCATGAGTCTATACATATAAAGTACAAAACAATCGGAGTCCAAATGGCAATTCCAATCCGAATTTTAAATATTAAAACTCAAGCCCTAATTTTTCCCCCTTTTTGCAGAGTTTCCATAGAATTCAAGGTCAATTTCATAATAAAATCATGTTTTTAGTTCATAGGGTCGACCTTTCTAATACACATTCACCGAATCAACATCCTTTGACCTCAACTTTCGAACCTGGCGATCCAAAATGGTTGTTGGCTCTACATCCTAAGTTAAGTCACCTCCAGCTGAACAATACTAAATTCAAAACATGGGACATGTCTCCAACATACTTCCGGAGCATTGAAACATGAAAAATGTGATGCACGCCCGAAATGCTGGGTGGTAAGGCAAGATCATAAGCCACCTCCCTAATCCTCCTATGTACCTCAAAAGGCCTAATGAACCGCGAACTCAATTTCCCTTTCTTTCCAAATCTTATAACACCCTTTGTGTAACGACCGGCCCGTCGTTATGGGAATTACCACCCCGTTACCTTGCATTTACATATATTATGCTTTTATAATAGTATTAGAGTATATCGGGTGAGTTAGGAGTGATTTGGATTGAAAATGAAACAAATAGCATGTTTGAAGAAAGCTTGAATATGGAAAGTCAACCAAGAGTTGACTATTGAGTTAGAGTGCTCGGAACCGGATTCTGATGATTCGACTAGTTCCGGGGATCATTTATGACTTAGGAGAACAATCGGAATTGAATTTGGAGGTCCGGTGTAGTTTTAGGCTTGAATTGGCGAAGGTTGAATTTTGGCGAAAACCGGATGGTAGGTGATATTTTGATCCGGGGGTCGGAATGGAATTCCGACAATTTTTGTAGTTTCGTTATGTGATTTTGGATATGTCTGCAAATTTTCAGGTCATTCGGACATCGTTTGATCGGGTTTTGGATTGAATGTTAGTTTTGAAAGTTTTGAAGAAACTTAGGCTTGAATCCGTGAGTAAATGGAGATTTTGATGTTTAGTATGGTGTTTTTATGATTGGAGCAAGTTCGTATCATGTTTTGGAGTATGTTGGTGGTTTTCGTTGGGGTCCCGGGGGTCTCGGGATGAATCTGGGGGTCCAAACGGACCATTTTTGGAAGAAAAGAGAAGGCTGGTTGCTGTCATAAACGCAGCAGACTTTTGCTCTCCGCGATCGCAGGGAGGGGGACGCGATCGCGTAGGGCTGGGGGCTAGGCCATCGCGATCGTAGGATCACCAGTCGCGATCGCGTAGAGTTAACCGCGTGGCCATCGCGATCGCATGAGCATCTACGCGATCGCGTAGAAGAGAAATGGGGTCCAGGGAAAAATGTGCTACGCGATCGCAGGAAGAGGGACGCGATCGCGTGAAGCCGGATGATTGTACATCGCGATCGCGTGAGGAGAGTCGCGATCGCGTGAGGCCGAAATTTTTGAACATCGCGATCGCGTGAGTAGAGTCGCGATCGCGTAGAGCAAATGGGTCTGGCAGAGAATTTAATCACAGAACAGAGGGTTACGGGTTCATTAACCCAAAAACTCAATTTTGAGCCCTAGAGAGAAGAAAACTCGAGGAAATCACTGAGAAGTCATCGGGTATTCGTCGGAGGTAAGTTTCTTGACGCAAAAATATCATTTTATGGTAGTATTAACATCAATTTTGATGAAATTGGATAGAAATCTTGAAGAAATGTGGCCTAAATATTGAAAACGGGATTTTTGGATTTGGAAGGCCATTTGAACTCCGATTTCGATAAATTTTATATGCACGGACTCGTGGCGAGATGAGGGTTGCGTTGGTACTAATTTCGAAATTTTCCGAGCAGTGGGGCCCGGGGTCGGGTTTTACCAACTTGGTGTATTTATGTGAATTTCATGTAAATTGAAATGGGTTATAATTCTTTGACCCGTATTTGATATAATTATTGTTATTTGACTAGATTCTACACACGAGGCAACGAAATTCAAAGGAAAAGGCATCGCGGATGAGTCTACGACCGGCTAGAGGTGAGTGGTTTGTGTATATAGTAGCCTGAGGGTTCGAAACCCCGGCTTAGCACATTGTGACGCTAGTAGGGCGTGGCTCGCACACCGTGGCAGGTGCGGGATTGATTGTGACTAGGGATTGAGACTTGGTCCATCCCGAATGTGAATAATATGTTGTTAGTGTTGGAAATACACTGTATTTGCTATATTTGTGGGCTGTAAGCCTTGTTTGGGGCCTTGTGCCGATCTGTAGCGTCCTTAGAGGACAATATTTATGTGATAGCTATAATTGCTTAAATCACTGATCTCAGTTCTGGAAATTGAAATCACACTTTTGAAATGCTAAGTCACCCGCTTTTACAAATTTAATAAAGTTAAAGTATTTTTCATAAATTATGAATTGAGAACTGGAATTAAGGAAAATGAACTGTTTTGTGACTTAATTGCTTATTATGGACTGAGCATGGGATCGGGCTACACGCCGAAGTGGTTGATATGAGGATCGGGCTGCACGCCGCAGCAGTATTGCGCTTGGGCTGTAGGAGCCCCTCCGGAGTCTGTACGAGCGCCGTCGACGTTAAATTGGATCGGGCTACACGCCGTAGCGGTTATGTGCATTGTATTGCATCCGTATTTGTTGAATTACTCTGTGGTAGCTGTATTGTATTATTGTTGCTAGTTCGTAGGAGATTCGGACTGTAGTGTAGCTTCATATTGTGGTATTTTGTGGATTTCTTAATGTCAACTACTTATATATATTTGTTACTCACTGAGTACTTAGTACTCACCCCTACTCCCTGCACCTTTTGTGTGCAGACTCAGGTACTCAGGAGCAGTAGACAGGCATCTCCAGCGTTTGCAGTGTCACATCGAGTAGCTGAGGTAGCTGCCTACGTTCGCAGAACCTAGCTTCTCCTCTCCTTCCCAATTGTTATTTTGTATTTTGTATTCAGACTTGAGTATTTCTATACAGTACTCTCTATTCCTGTTGGATTTGTTAGATGCTCTAGACTTGTGACTCCGGATCTTTGGGAGTGTCAGTACTTTTGTTCATTATTATTATTATCGGAGTTCTTAAACTCATATATTCTTCTTGGGTTGTCCATTTGGGGACTGGTATTTTGTGATAATTAAATTGTTGGTCCGGCTGGCCTAGCTTGATTGTTGGGCGCCATCACGACCGGATTTGGGTCGTGACAAGTTGGTATCAAAGCCTAGGTTATTAGGACTCGCGAGTCACGAGCCGGTTTAGTAGGCTTTCGCGGATCGGTACGTAGACGTCCGTATCTATCCTCGGAGGGCCTACAGAAACTTTAGGAAAAACCTCATTTTCTTGAATTCATATCGTGCGATTTGTGTTATCATGAAATTAAATCTTTTCATATTCTATTCTCTCGCCGATGGCGAGAACACGAGCTAACGGACGTGGCGGACGACCACCATTGGCACCTAGAGGCCGTGGTCGTGGTAGGTAGGGCAGCGAGCACCAGCACCGCCGACCCACCGACCGACCGGACTCGGGGTCGATTCTCGCACCAGTGGCCCGGACTCGGGACCGGATTCCGGCGGCGGACGCTCCGGCAACTCAGGTTCGAGCGACCGGCAGTGCCTATCGCGATACCGGGTCTTCGGGAGACCTTGGCTCAAATCTTATCGGTGTGCACGAGCTTGGCACGGTAGTTGCGGCCTACTGCCGCGAGATCTTCTTCACGGGCGGGGGAGGGAATCGGACCCCCGTGGCTCGCACACACGAGCCAGTTCAGCCAGTTGCGCCCGTTACACCGGCTCCTCGCTATATGGTTCCATCTATGCCCGACGATGAGCGGCGTCGTTTGGAGAGACTTGAGAGGCTACGGCCTCCGACATTCGGGTGGTGCCGAGGGCGAGGACGCCCGGGGCTTTCTTGACGGATGTCAGCGCATGCTTCGTACCGCGGGTATTCTAGAGTCCGGCGGTGTTTCATTCACCACTTTTCGGTTTACGGTGCAGCATTTTAGTGGTGGGAGGATTTCGAGAGGCGTAGGCCCGCTGGGGCGGTGCCCCTCACTTGGCAGCAGTTCTCCACGGTATTTTTGGAGAAGTACGTGCCTCAGTCTCAGAGAGAGGAGCTGCGACGTCAATTCGAGTGGTTGAAGCAGGGAGAGATGACGGTTAATCAGTACGAGATGAGATTCACACAGTTGGCCCGTCATGCCATATGGATGGTTCCTACAGACAGAGAGAGGATTCGGAGATTTATTTATGGCCTTATTTATCCCATCCGCATATTGATGACCAGGGAGAGAGTTTCGACAGTTACCTTTGAGGAGGTGGTTGATGCTGCCCGTCATATTGAGACAGATCGCCGTAGAGAGCGGGAGGAGAGAGAGGCTAAGAGGCCTCGTGGTTCTGGCAGTTACAGTGGTGCTCCGTCTAGGGGCCAATTTCAGCATAGCAAAGGTCGTTCTTTCAGGTCTCATCAGTCTGGACGTGCAGAGTCCAGTGGGGTTTCATCAGATCGTGGTCGTCAGGGCCATCAGGGTTATCAGGGTCAGTAGAGCTATCAACAGAGTCAGCTTGTACTGAGTGCTCTTCCAGCTCAAAGCTCTGCTCCTGCTTCCTCAGCACAGGATTCATCTGTAGCGAGGGGTCCTCAGCAGCCCCTTCTTCCATCTTCAAGCCGTTGTTTTGAGTGCGGTGATTTGGGCCACATCGGAAGAGAGTGTCCTCAGTGGCTTCGTAAGCGGTCTCAGCAGAGGGATCAGCCCTCGTCTTCTACTCCTGTTTCTTCGGCGCCAGCACAGTCGGCTAGGACTGGTGGCCAGGTATCCGGAGGTCGCCCTAGGGGTGAGGATCGTACTGGTGGAGGCCAGGCTCGTTTCTATGCTCTTCCGGATAGGAAGGATGCTAGTGCTTCAGATGCGGTCATTTCAGGTATTATCTCAGTCTGCCACAGGGATGCTTCTGTCTTATTCGATCCCGGATCTACCTATTCTTATGTCTCTACTTATTTTGCACATCATTTGGGTATGACCCGTGGTATTCTTGCTTTGCCCGTACATGTGTCTACCCCAGTGGGGGATACTGTTGTTGTGGATCAGGTATATCGATCATGTATTATTACTATTGGGGGTCTGGAGACCCGAGTTGATCTATTACTACCTGGGCATGGTAGATTTCGATGTTATTCTAGGCATGGATTGGCTATCTCCTTACCATGCGATTCTGGACTGTCATGCCAAGACAGTCACACTAGCTATTCGAGGTAATCCGAGGATCGAGTGGCATGGCTTAACTGATTATGTGTCCGACAGGGTGATTTCTTATATAAAGGCCCAACGAATGATTGGCAAGGGTTGTTTATCTTATTTGGCCTTCGTTAGAAATGTTGAGGCCGAGACACCCAGTCTTGATTCGGTTCCCATTGTGAGGGAGTTTCCGGATGTATTTCCAGCAGACCTGCCAGGCATGCCGCCTGACAGAGATATTGATTTTGGTATTGACTTGGTGTCGGGCACTCAGCCTATTTCTATTCCTCCCTATCGCATGGCACCAGCAGAGTTAAAAGAATTGAAAGAACAGCTTCAAGAACTCTTAGATAAGGGTTTCATTCGTCCGAGTGTGTCACCTTGGGGTGCACCGGTGTTGTTCGTAAAGAAGAAAGATGGCACAATGAGAATGTGCATTGATTACAGGCAGCTGAACAAGGTAACAGTGAAGAAAAAATACCCATTGCCTCGTATTGAGGACCTATTTGATCAGCTCCAGGGAGCTAGTGTATTTTCTAAGATTGATCTTCGATCGGGATATCATCAATTGAAGATCAGGGACTCAGATATTATGAAGAGAGCGTTCAGGACGCGATATGGGCACTACGAGTTCCTGGTGATGTCTTTCGGGCTGACAAATGCCCCAGCTGCATTCATTCACTTGATGAATAGCGTATTTTGGCTGTACCTTGATTCTTTTGTGATTGTGTTTATTGATGATATTCTGGTGTATTCACGCAGCCGGGAGGAGCATGCACAGCACTTGAGGGTGGTATTGCAGAGGTTGAGAAAAGAGAAGCTTTATGCAAAATTCACTAAGTGTGAGTTCTGGCTTGATACTGTGACTTTTCTGGGACATGTAGTGTCCATTTATGGTATTCGGGTTGATCCACAGAAGGTCGAGGCGGTGCAGAATTGGCCCAGACCTTCCTCAGCTACTGAGATCCGGAGTTTCCTCGGCTTGGCAGGCTATTACCGCCGGTTTGTTCAGGGCTTTTCATCTATTGCTTCACCTTTGACTAAGTTGACACGGAAGAATGCTCCATTTGTGTGGTCCGATGAATGTGAGGAGAGCTTCTAGAAGCTCAAGGCGGCTTTGACCACAGCTCTAGTACTTGTGTTACCATCAGCTTCAGGGTCATATACGGTGTATTGTGATGCTTCTAGAGTTGGACTCGGTTGTGTGTTGATGCAGGAGGGTAGAGTTATTGCATATGCTTCTCGTCAGCTAAAGCCCCACGAGAAGAACTACCATGTTCATGATTTGGAGTTAGTTGCTATTGTTCATGCCTTGAAGATTTGGAGGCATTACTTATATGGTGTATCTTGTGATGTATATACGGACCACCGCAGCCTTCAGCATTTGTTTAAGGCAGAAAGATCTAAATTTGAGGCAGCAGAGATGGCTTGAATTTCTTAAAGACTATGATATTACTATCTTGTATTATCCCGAGAAAGCGAATGTAGTGGCTGATACATTGAGCCGGAAGGTATGGGTAGTTTGGCGTATATTCCAGTTGGGGAGAGACCCCTAGCAGTTGATGTTCAGGCGTTAGCTAATCAGATGGTGAGGCTGGATATTTCTGAACCCGGTCGAGTGATGGCTTGTGTAGTAGCTCGTTCTTCTTTATATGATCGTATTCGAGAGCGCCAGTATGATGATCCACACTTACTTGTCCTTAAGGACAGAGTACAGCATGATGATGCCGGAGATGTCACTATTGATAGTGATGGTGTATTGCGGATGCAGGGCCGGATATGCGTGCCCAATGTTGATGGCCTTCGTGAATTGATATTGGAAGAGGCCCATAGCTCGCGGTATTCTATTCATCCAGGAGCCGCGAAGATGTACCAGGATTTGAAGCAAGCATACTGGTGGAGAAAGATGAAGAAAGATATTGTGAGCCATGTGGCTTGGTGTCTAAACTGTCAGTCAGCAGGTCAAGTATGAGCATCGGAGACCTGGTGGTGTATTCCAGAGTATTGATATTCCTGATTGGAAGTGGGAAAGGATTACTATGGACTTTGTTAGCGGACTCCCTCGGACGCAGCGAGGAAGTTTGATTCAGTTTGGGTGGTGGTGGATAGGTTGACCAAGTCGGCTCACTTCATCCCAGTGTGTACTACCTATACCTCGGAGCGGTTGGCAGAGTTATTCATCCGTGAGATCGTGAGATTGCATGGAGTTCCTATTTCTATTATATCAGACAGAGGTACCCAGTTCACTTCTCAGTTCTTGAGGACATTTACGAGAGTTGGATTCACAGGTAGAGTTGAGCACATCATTTTATTCTCAAACGGACAGGTAGTCCGAGCGTACTATCGAGATATTGGAGGACATGTTGCATGCTTGTGTTATTGATTTCGGTGGTTCGTGGGCCGATTATTTGCCTTTGGCGGAGTTTGCTTACAATAATAGCTATCAGTCCTCCAGCATTCAGATGGCACCGTATGAAGCTTTATATGGGAGGCGGTGTAGGTCTCCGGTTGGTTGGTTCGAGCCCGGCGAGGCTAGGTTATTGGGGACAGAGTTAGTCCAAGATGCCTTAGATAAGGTGAAGGTGATTCAGGAGAGACTTCGCACGGCTCAGTTGCGTCAGAAGAGTTATGCGGACCGGAAGGTCCGAGATGTGTCTTATTCAGTAGGTGAGAAGGTGTTGCTGAAGGTTTCGCCTATGAAGGGTGTTATGAGGTTTGGAAAGAAAGGGAAGTTGAGCCCAAGGTTTATCGGACCTTTTGAGGTGCTTAGGAAAGTTGGGGAGGTGGCTTATATGCTTGCTTTGCCACCCAGTTTGTCGGGAGTTCACCCGGTATTCCATGTATCTATGCTCCGGAAGTATGTCGGAGACCCGTCTTATGTGTTGGACTTCAGCACGATACAGCTAGATGAGGATTTGACTTATGACGTGGAACCAGTAGCCATTTTGGGTCGACAGGTTCGTAAGCTGAGATCTAAGGACATAGCTTTAGTAAAAGTGCAGTGGAGAGGTCGTCCCGTGGAGGAAGCAACTTGGGAGACCGAGCAGGAAATGCGGAGCAGATATCCACACTTGTTTGATGCTCCAGGTATGTTTCTTAACCCGCTCGCGGACGAGCGTTTGTTTAAGTTGGGGAAAATGTAACGACCCGGCCCGTCGTTACGGGAATTACCACCCCGTTACCTTGCATTTACATATATTATGCTTTTATAACAGTATTAGAGTATATCGGGTGAGTTAGGAGTGATTTGGATTGAAAATGAAACAAATAGCATGTTTGAAGAAAGCTTGAATATGGAAAGTCAACCAAGAGTTGACTATTGAGTTAGAGTGCTCGGAACCGGATTTTGATGATTCGACTAGTTCCGGGGGATCATTTATGACTTAGGAGAACAATCGGAATTGAATTCGGAGGTCCGGTGTAGTTTTAGGCTTGAATTGGCGAAGGTTGAATTTTGGCGAAAACCGGATGGTAGGTGATATTTTGATCCGGGGTCGGAATGGAATTCCGACAATTTCTGTAGTATCGTTATGTGATTTTGGATATGTCTGCAAATTTTCAGGTCATTCGGACATCGTTTGATCGGGTTTTGGATTGAATGTTAGTTTTGAAAGTTTTGAAGAAACTTAGGCTTGAATCCGTGAGTAAATGGAGATTTTGATGTTTAGTATGGTGTTTTTATGATTGGAGCAAGTTCGTATCATGTTTTGGAGTATGTTGGTGGTTTTCGTTGGGGTCCCGGGATGAATCCGGGGGTCCAAACGGACCATTTTTGGAAGAAAAGAGAAGGCTGGTTGCTGTCATAAACGCAGCAGGTTTTTGCTCTCCGCGATCGCGGGGAGGGGGACGCGATCACGTAGGGCTGGGGGCTAGGCCATCGCGATAGCAGGATCACCAGTCGCGATCGCGTAGAGTTAACCGCGTGGCCATCGCGATCGCATGAGCATCTACGCGATCGCGTAGAAGAGAATTGGGGTCCAGGGAAAAATGTGCTACGCGATCGCAGGAAGAGGGACGCGATCGCGTGGAAGCCGGATGATTGTACATCGCGATCGCGTGAGGAGAGTCGCGATCGCGTGAGGCCGAAATTTTGAACATCGCGATCGCGTGAGTAGAGTCGCGATCGCGTAGAGCAAATGGGTCTGGCAGAGAATTTAATCACAGAACGGAGGGTTACGGGTTCATTAACCCAAAAACTCAATTTTGAGCCCTAGAGAGAAGAAAACTCGAGGAAATCACTGAGAAGTCATCGGGTATTCGTCGGAGGTAAGATTCTCGACTCAAAAACATCATTTTATGGTAGTATTAACATCAATTTTCATGAAATTGGATAGAAATCTTGAAGAAATGTGGCCTAAGTATTGAAAACGGGATTTTTGGATTTGGAAGGCCATTTGAACTCCGATTTCGATAAATTTTATATGCACGGACTCGCGGCGAGATGAGGGTCGCGTTGGTACTAATTTCGAAATTTTCCGAGCAGTGGGGCCCGGGGTCGGGTTTTACCAACTTTTATGTGAATTTCATGTAAATTGAAATGGGTTATAATTCTTTGACCCGTATTTGATATAATTATTGTTATTTGACTAGATTCTACTCACGAGGCAATGAAATTCAAAGGAAAAGGCATCGCGGATGAGTCTACGACCGGCTAGAGGTGAGTGGTTTGTGTATATAGTAGCCTGAGGGTTCGAAACCCCAGCTTAGCTCATTGTGACGCTAGTAGGGCGTGGCACGCACACCGTGGCAGGTGCGGGATTGATTGTGACTAGGGATTGAGACTTGGTCCATCCCGGATGTGAATAATATGTTGTTAGTGTTGGAAATACACTCTATTTGATATATTTGTGGGCTGTAAGCCTTGTTTGGGGCCTTGTGCCGATCTGTAGCGTCCTTAGAGGACAATATTTATGTGATAGCTATAATTGCTTAAATCACTAATCTCAGTCCTGGAAATTGAAATCACACTTTTGAAATGCTAAGTCACCGCTTTTACAAATTTAATAAAGTTAAAGTATTTTTCATAAATTATGAATTGAGAACTGGAATTAAGGAAAATGAAATGTTTTGTGACTCAATTGCTTATTGTGGACTGAGCATGGGATCGGGCTGCACGCCGCAGTGGTTGATATGAGGATCGGGCTGCACGCCGCAGCAGTATTGCGCTTGGGCTGTAGGAGCCCCTCCGGAGTCCGTACACACCCCCAGTGAGCGCCGTCGACGTTAAATTGGATCGGGCTACACGCCGTAGCGGTTATGTGCATTGCATTGCATCCGTATTTGTTGAATTACTCTGTGGTAGCTGTATTGTATTGTTGTTGCTAGTTCGTAGGAGAATCGGACTGTAGTGTAGCTTCATATTGTGGTATTTTGTGGATTTCTTACTGTCAGCTACTTATATATATTTGTTACTCACTGAGTACTTAGTACTCACCCCTACTCCCTGCACCTTTTGTGTGCAGACTCAGGTACTCAGGAGCAGTAGACGAGCATCTCCAGCATTTACATTGTCATATCGAGTTGCTGAGGTAGCTGCCTACGTTCGCAGAACCTAGCTTCTCCTCTCATTCCAGTTGTTATTTTATATTTTGTATTCAGACTTGAGTACTTCTATATCGTACTCTCTATTTCCTGTTGGGTTTTGTTAGAGGCTCTAGACTTGTGACTCCGGATCTTTGGGAGTGTCGGTACTTTTGTTCATTATTATTATTATTGGAGTTCTTAAACTCATATATTCTTCTTGGGTTGTCCATTTGGGGACTGGTATTGTGTGATAATTAAATTGTTGGTCTGGCTGGCCTAGCTTGATTGTTGGGCGCCATCACAACCGGATTTGGGTCGTGACACTTTGTTGGTGAAACCTTCAGCAAGACCTTCTCACCAATCATATAGGATACATCTCGGACCTTCCTATCCATAAAACTCTTCTGCCTTGATTGCGCTGTATGGAGTCTCTCCTGAATCTCTTTCACCTTCTCCAATGCATCCTGAACCAAATCTGTCCCCAATAATCTAGCCTCCCCAGGCTCGAACCAACCAACTGCAGATCTACACCGTATCCCTTACAATGTCTCATGCGGTGCCATTTGAATGCTGGACTGATAGCTATTATTGCAGGCAAATTCTACAAGCGATAGAAACCGGTCACATGAAACTCCAAAATAAATAACACAGGCGTGTAACATATCCTCCAATATCTGAATGGTGCGCTCGAACTATCTGTCCGTCTGAGGGTGAAAATGTGCTGAACTACACCTGGCTACCCAACTCTCGTTGAACCGTATGCCAAAACTGAGAGGTGAACTAAGTGCCCCTATCTGATATGATGGAAATTGGGACACCATGCAACCGAACAATCTCCTGAATATAAATCTCTGCGAGCCACTCTGAAGAATAAGTTGTACAAACTAGAATGAAGTGCGTGGACTAGGTCAGCCTATCTACAATCACCCAAATAGAATCAAACTTCTTCAAAGTTCGTGGGAGTACAGTAACAAAATCCATAGTGATCATCTCTCACTTCCACTCAAGAATAACCATCTACTGCTGAACCTGGTCTCTGATGCTCATATATCACATGCTGACAATTAAGACACCGGGCTACATACTCCATAATATCTCTCTTAATCCTCCGCTACCAATAGTGCTGTCTAAGATACTGATACATCTTTGCGGCACCTAGATGAATGGAATACCACGAGCTATGGGCCTCCTCCAATATCAACTGCCAAAGCCCATCCACATTTGGCACGCAAATGCGGCCCAACATCCTCAAAACACAATCATCTCCAATGGTCACATCCCTAGCATTATTTTGTTTAACCATATCCTTAAAGACAAGCAAATACGGATCCTTACATTGACACTCTCTGATGTGGTCATACAATGAAGACTGAGAAACCACACATGCCAACACTCGACTGGGCTCTGAAATATCTAGTCTCACAAACTGATTCGCCAAGGCCTAGACATCAATTGAAAATGGCCACTCCTCAACTGGAATGTACGCCAAGCTCCCCATACTCAAAGCCTTTCAGCTCAAAGCATCGGCCACTACATTGGCCTTCCCGAGGTGATACAGAATAGTAATGTCATAATCCTTCAGTAACTCTAGCCACTGCCTTAAGTTAAGATCCTTTGGCTTGAATAGATGCTGAATATTGCGATGATCAGCGAATACCTCACAAGATAAGCCATATAAGTAATGCCTCCAAATCTTTAATGCATGAACTATAACAGCTAACTCAAAATCATGAAAGGGGTAGTTCTGCTCATGGGGATCAACTAACGAGAAGCATAAGAAATAACTCTTTTATCCTGCATCAAAACACAACAAATCACAACTATAGAAGCATTGCAATATACTGTATATAAACCCGAAGCTAACGACAAAACCAATATTAGAGTCGTTGTCAAAGCTATCTTAAACTTCTGAAAGCTCTCCTCACACTCGTATGACCATACAAATGAAACACCTTCTGAGTCAAATAAGTCAAGGGCGATGCAATATAGAAAAATGCTGAATAAACCGGCGATAATATCCTACCAACCCAAGGAAACTGTGAATCTCCGTGGTAGAGGACGGTCTAGGCCAATTCTGCACTACCTCTATCTTTATCGGGTCAACATGAATACCTTCGCTGGACACCACGTGCCCTAAGAAAGCCAGTTAACAAAGCCAAAACTCATACTTGGAGAACTTTGCATAAAGCCTCTCCTCCTTCAATCTCAACAATACCACTCGCAAATGCTCTCCGTGCTCATCCTGACTACGCGAGTATACTAGGATATCATAAATGAACACTATGAAAAATGAACCCAGGCAAGGCCGAAATACATTGTTCATCAGATGCATGAACACTGCTGGGGCATTGGTCAGCCCGAAAGACATAACAAGAAACTCACGGTGAACATATCTAATCCTAAAAGTTGTCTTATGAATATCTGAATCCCTGATCTTCAACTGGTGATAACCCGAATAGAAATTAATCTTGGAAATCACCCTTGCTCCCTGAAGCTTGTCAAACAAATCATCAAAACGAGGCAGGGAATACTTGTTCTTCACTATTACTTTTTACAGTTTCCTATAATCAATGGACATTCTCATTGTGCCATCCTTCTTCTTCACAAATAGGACTAGCGCACCCTAATGTGATATACTAGGCCGAATGAACCCCTTATATAGGATCTCCTGAGCCTACGCCTTCAATTCCTTCAACTCCGCTGGTGCCATACGATATGGCAGAATAAAGATGGGCTGAGTGCCCAGCACTAGGTTACTACCAAAATCAATATCCTTGTGTGGCAGCATGCCCGACAAGTCTGCAAGAAACACAATGGGAAAATTCTTCACAACTAGAACAAAATAATGTTAGGAGTCTCAAACCCCACATCCCTCACACACGCCAAATAGGAAAGAAAAACCTTCCCAACCATATGCTGGGGCTTCAAGAATGAAATAACTCTACTAGGAACATAATCCGTAACACCAAACCACTAGATCCTCGGCACACCCGGTATAGCTAAGGTAACAGTCTTAGCATGGCAGTCTAGAATAGCATGACAAAGATATAACTAGTCCATGCCCAAAATGACATCAAAATCCACCATACGCAGATGAGTGACTAGCAGATGCACTAGGCATAGAAGAACCCTGAGATGATGGGGCATGAGATGAACTCTGAGCTGGGAGGGCGTTGAGTGAAGCATGACCATGCTCGGGCCCATAATGACCACGACCTAAATATCCCCCACCGTACTCTGGACGAACTGACTAAGAAAGTATGAAAGAATGACCTCTACCTTACTGGAACTGGCACCCCGAAGGAGCACCACTATAACTGCCCGATCCTTGAAGCTTCTTAGCCACATTCTCCTCTCTCTCTCTACGATGAACCGACTTGATATCACGAGCGATATCAACCACCTTCTCAGATGTAGTACCCAGTACTCTCTCTATAGTCATCAGAATACGGAGAAGATAGTTAAGGTCATCCACAAATCTCCTAGTCCTCTCAGGATTTGGTGGAACAATATAAATAGCATCACGTGCCAACTATAAAAACCTCATCTCGTACTGAGTCACTATCATATCCCCCTGTGTGAACCACTCAAAATGCCTATGCAGCTCCTCTTTGTGGGACCAAGGTACATACTTGTCCAGAAAAAGAGCGGAGATTTGTTGCCAAGAAAGGGGTGCTGCACCGACAGGCCTACACCTCTCAAAGTCATCCCACCAAGTAAGAGCAGCCCCTGTGAACTGAACAGTATTAAATTCAATACTACTCGACTAAAGGATCCCTGTCGTACGGAGCATGCGTTGACATCTATCAAGAAAACCCTAGGCATCTTCTCCCTCAGCTCTACTGAGTGTCGGAGGCTGGAGCCTACCAAACCTCTCGAGATGACATTGCACATCGTCTGGCATGGCTGGAACTACGAAGCCTTGAACTGGTGCAACCTGCTAAGCTGGAAGTGCCTCTAGTGTCTATAGTATGTGCACCACCTACTCAGGTATGTGAGCAGCGGGGGTCTGATTGCCTCCCCCAGCCTGTGAAGTAGTTGTTGCTGATGTGGTGGCTAAATCATCATGAGCCAGGCCATTGTAGACTAACAATATATGTGCCAGAGTCTCCTGAAGACCTGAAATCACAATAGGCACAACTCGTTCCTGAGCAGGTGCTGCTGGAGTATCCACAGATAGAGCATGATCCTGAGCTAGGGAAATGGGTTCATCAGCAGGTGCTGCACCGACTGCTCTACCTTTACAACGACCACAACCACATTCAGGGCCTCTGGTGGCCTCAACAGGTGCCACTGGTGGTCATCTATCATGTCTGGTAGATCGTGTCCTTACCATCTGTGAGAATGGAATAATAGAAGATTAGGTGTCAGTTTAACAAAGCCACACGATAAGAGTTTTAAGAATGTGAAGTTTTCCTAAAGGTTCTGTAGCCTCCCAAGGATAAGTACAGACGTGTTCGTACCGATCCACGAGACACTACTAAATTGGCTCATGACTCACGAGACCAAGTATTATTGGCTCTGATACCCACTTTTTACGACCCCAACCACGGTCGTGATGGTGCCCAACACACTACTAGGCAAGCCCGATCAATTCCATAACCTTAACTATTTTTATACAGTTCATGAATTAATTAACACAGATAAATTACTAAGTCATAATATTAAATCCTGAAATAGGGATAAACATGTGGAAATCCCAATAACAAAAAAAGAACACATCCCGAAGAATCCGATGTTACAAGTCTGAGCCTCTAATATATGAGTATCCACCTACTACATATCGTTCTCTAGAAGTGCATAAATAAAGAAAATAAGATAGAAGGAAGATGAGTACTGCAAACGTCAAATGCTGCTATATTGATACTCCCGGATAAGCTACTAGGCAGAGAAATCCTCACGCAGCCTCGGGTGTACCTTTATCTGCACGCAAGCTGCAGTGAGTAATATGAGTACTCCGGCCTAGTGAGTAATAAACATAAATAAAGGCTGAAAATAAGAAATCCCGAATAGGCACAAAGTAATCCGATAAATACAACAACTTGAACCATGTAGTATTAAGTCAGTAAACCAATAACAACAATTATGGAAATACTACAAAAGATAAGGAAATAAATGACAATTAAATATGATACGCAAACACATAGTCTGGTACTCTCTAGTACCCGCTATAGCGTGCAACCCGCTCCATTTATTTATCGTCGACGACACTCATTAGGGGTGTGCAGACTCGGGGAAGGGCCCCATACGGCCCAAGCACAATAATAAGCCATTTCATGGCATCACTAGGCCCTCGTCCACATATCAATATCAATACAATACCGCTGCGGTGCGCAGCTCGATCCTATACTCAATCCAAAATCATATAAGCCCCTCGGGCACAATCGTATAGAAATATTCATCCCAAACTTCATTAAAAATAGTAATTTAGTTTCAACTTTAAGAAAAAGGTGGATGCGTTTGCAAAACAATATAAGATACTAGGATTGAGTTCAATGATTTGTAAAATTGTAAGAAACCAGTAATACAAATCCCTGAATGATTCAATCAATTGGCACGGAGCCCAAATATAACAGCAAACTCAATTATAATGATAATAACTGATTTTTGTCAAATGCACAATATATTCATCTACCGGGATAGACCAACTCACAATCCCCAATGGTGCTCTACCCCACGTTCACTACCCGGTGTGCAAGTCACCTCAATATAACACTACGATGTGCAAATACAAGGTCTTAAACCCTCAAAAAAATCATTTACATCTAGTAGTCACCTCAAGCCGGCCAAAATCCTAGCTCTCTATGCCCTTGCCTCTCAAATCAACCTCCCCGCGCGTCGAATATGATCAAAGTCATAATGAATACGTCACAATACGCCAATGGAACAATACCCAATCGAAAAGAATATAAAATAGCCAAAATCTTGAATTTAGCAAACACGAGCCTTTGACCCACTTCTCGAAACTATGAAATTTTTACACGAACGGGTCCCTTATCTACTCATGAATATATACATATAAAGAACACAAAACTCGAGTTCAAATAACCCCTCATATCCCAATTTGAAATATTAAATCTCAAGCCCTAGTTCTTCCCCTTTTTGCTAAGTTTCCATGGATTTCAAGGTCAATTTCACAATATAATCGTGTTTTTAGTTCATAAGGCTTACCTCCAATCAATGCCAATCGAAATCTTCTTCAATTCCCATCCAAAAGCTTTCAAGGATGCTCAACAATGCTGAAAATAAGACGTAGTTCGCGAATGAAATGTTAACCCTTCTATTTGGCCGACCTTCATTCTACGCGATCGCAGCCCCATGCTTGCGAATGCATTGAACAAAATTTTCAGCTCCACTTTTAACACTACATGATCGCATAAACATCCCTGCAATTGCAATGACCAAACACTTTACCTTGCACGATAGCAGATGCACAACGCGATCGCGATGAACAAAAATCCAAACTCCTAAGATTCCTCTATGCGATTGCAATAACACTCCTGCAATCGCACTGCATGAACTCCTGACCCTAAGCGATCGCGAACACTACCTTGTGATCGTATAGAACAACTGACCAGCGCCCAAAAATCCTTTATGCAATCACAAAGCCTCTCATACAATCGCATAGAGAAAAACTATGCAGCACAGACCTGCAACTTTCTCTAGCATCCAAGGTCCCAAAAACCTTCCGTTGGCCATCAGAAATCTCCCGGGCCCCTGGGACCTCACCCAAAAGCACAACCACACCCTATAATATAATTCGAACTTGTTTCAATCATTAACAAAACCTCAAACGATACCAAAATTATCAAATCACATCAGATTCAAGCCTATGTTATTCTAAAACTTCCGAAACAGGTATTCGATCAAAAACCCAACCAATAAATTTTTTCACACACATCCCAAATCACCTCACAAAGCTACTGCTACTCTCGGAATTTCATTCCCCCTCGGATCAAAATCTCACTTATCAACCGGATTTCGCCAAAATACTAACTTCGGCAATTCAAGCCTAATCTACATCGGAACTCCAAAAATACTTCCAATCACACTCCTAAGTCAGAAATCATCCCCATAAGCTAATCGAATCATCAGAATGCATATCCAAGCCTCATAACACATAAGTAAACGACCGGTTGATTTTTCTAAAACATGCATTCCTTAATGAGACTAAGTGTCTCATTGCCTTCTAAAATCAATCCAACTCAACTCATTCACAAAAAAACACTTATAATGAAATATAAAGAAACCAATAATGGGTGAAACATGACGGTAACTCACGCGACGATAGGTCAAATCATAAAAAAATGAAACAAATCAAGGCCTTCGATGGCTTTCATATTTGTAGATGAGGAGGTAATGTTATTTTTATTTTTGTATTATATTCGATATTTTTCGTATTATGTTCAATCATGATATTAAATTATGATAAAACTTTACATGGAACAAAAATGCAAGCTATACTTTTCACTGATCAAGTGAATATGTGGGAGGAATATTTAGAACAAGGCAGTATCTATTGCATCATTAACGACCGAATAAATGATCGCAAACCTAATTTTCAATATGTAATACTATAGTTAAGAGATGCAACAACCCGTTTTCAATCGTTAGCTTCTCAAACTGTTTTGTTTCGTTCGAAGAGGCATTCCAATGCACCAATGGAAGAAAATTTGGTAATTTCGTTATATTTATTTGATTAATCATACATTATGAATAATATTCTACTCCTATTTGCTTAATAATTCTTAGTAGTTATTTACATGTATTTTCTATTAATATTTTTTTGTAGACATACTTGGTATCTTAGTGAAAGTTAATGCTTTCATCAGAGACGATAACAGGAAACGAAGAGAAGTAATGCTAATAAATGAAAGGTAAGTTGAATTCAGTGAACTTATTAACTTATTATCAGTGCATTAAATATCATTAATATAATATTGAATTAAACTCGGGTGTGATTGTCAAACTGTAACATTACAGGGAGAAATATCAGAAAATGATGGTGATAAAAAATAATTATACTTTGTATAATGTGTCAAATTTAATCATCTTATTCTATTGTCATTTGTAGGACACACATCGTAAATGTAATGCAAAAATAAAAGATATCATGAATAAAGATGTCACGACCCCAACCCGGTCACGATGGCGCCTAACACAGTACTAGCAAAGCTCGACCTTTCAACAATATTTCCCAAATTAAACGGATCAGAGATGCAAACCACCAGTAATAATTACTAAGCCATTTTATCAAATGAATAGAAATAACGATGAAATATACGGAAATTTAACAAAATACTACAAAAAAGGATTCCTTTGCGTTATGGGCTCCATTTGGGCCCACCTGTTGTCTTATAGTTTGGCTTCTTTCCCCCCGCTTCCGCATGAGAAGGGATCTGTATCCATTGGAAGCAAGCACAGGCCCTTGTTGTTTATGGGTCCATAGATATCATTGATGTGGGGCTTTGGTTAATGGCCCATTTTCGTCAAAGCCCAAATAATGAGGTGCTTGGCCTGTTATTCGTTAATGCTTAATGGGATTTTTTCCTATCTATACCACATATGAAATCTTATTACAAAAAATATATATATTTGGTAAATTACTCGCCTTGTGCACTGTCCTCAAATAGGACCCGATGTCACGAATATGAGTCTCTAATACAGAATGTCAACCTACTACAGGTCTGTCTAGGAACACAAAAAATAAAAGATAGAGATAGAAGGGAGAGACAAGGCTGGGAAACGCCATGCAGCTACCTCGATACTCCCGGATGTTGCGGTGGTGCTAAACAAAACCTCACTCAGCATGTGGGGTACCCGAATCTGCACACAAGATGCATGGAGTAATATTAGTACTCCGACCTAGAGATTAATAAACATAAATAAAGGCTTAGAATAAGAGATCATGGAATAATACAAAGTGTCACACCTCCTTTTGGTGTGCCCCCTACCCCGAAGGATAGATGCACAAGGGAGTTTTTCCAATTTAAGTGACAATATTCGAAATGGGATTATTTGTTTATTTCAGAGTCACCACTTGGAATAAATTATGGTGTCCCAAGTCCCCGATTTATTTAAATCCCAATTCGAGGAAATTTTTGACTTTCTAAATGAAGTCTCCGACCAGAAATTCCAAGTAAAGAATTTTGTTGACCCGAGGGAAGGTGTTAGGCACCCCCGGATCCCGTGGTTCTAGCACGGTCGCTTCAATTATTGTAAATGGCTAAAAATATGCGATTTTATGCATGTTCAATACTATAATGCAATTTTAAATTAATTACCGTGTTTGGTTATTTTTAAGAAAAAGTGAACATTGTTATTGAGGGGCCCCGCAATTTTATTTCTTCTATTTAGCTAGGCTCGTAACATTTTTTATTTTTTAAAAGGATAATCCTAAAGTGACTACATTTTTTCTATTTAGTTATCCCCAAATTAAAAGAGAAAAGTCCTAATTAATTAAGAGACTAAAAATATACATTACATCCAATTAATTTATGGAAAATATTCATGAAACAGAAAAATAAATAAACAAACATTTTCAACAAACTCAAAATACTACAATTTCATTTATTAACTTATTATTATTTTTTGTACAATAAAAGATAAAATACATACTCAAATCGTGATATTGCTTGCTATATTAAAATAAATGTTTAACGGAAGTAGACATGGCTAAAATCAAAATAAAAGTAAAAATACAAAATCGGCAATTAATACTTATACAAATTAAACCAATTATTTTACAACTAATTTAAACACATATTTTAATTGACTTAAAAGGTAAAATTTACTATTTACAAATATTTAAAGGAACAATAATTTTCCTTAATTACTAATACTTATTTAAAGGAAAAATAGTATTATTTAATCAAATCGGATCTAAATGCCTAAATTTTACACCAAATAATTAAAAATCATATTTTTATTAAGCTAGCTACATATTTGTAATTTTAGATTATTAAAAACAATATTAAAATATTAGCTACTAAACTAACCAGTTTTTATTTAACTAAAGAGATGACTTATTTCTTTTTAACTACTCATAAACTTGGACAATAAAAAAATATTCTTATACTTATACTAATTAATAATAATATTGAAATGAATTATTAACAATAAAAATCTAATAGTTATGAGAAAATTCACACAATCCAAATCATACTACAATTTCAATTCGAATTACTGTTTCGAGATATTACTGATACAAAACTTAAAATGTAAAAACCAATGACAGAAGTTTTATCCCGATCAACTTCAAAATCATATTACACCTTATACTGAAATTAAACAGTAAGTGCTTTTCAAGGAGTGTACCTGAATAGCAAGAGGAGAGGAAAATAATTAGTATAAGCAGTAATTCCAGCAGTGCAACAATAACAGCCAGCAATTCCCAGTAACAGACTTTTTAAAACTAGTTAAAATTTTCCAGTAGTAACAAAAATCAACATCAGAACAAGCAACTAAAACAGCTCTTGATATTCAAATTCTCACTGTTTTAGTGTTCAAAACCTCTCAAGTGTGTATGTTCTACTCTTTTCTTTTTCTTTTTTATCTCTGTGTTTTCTTTCTTTCTTTTTCTGTCTGTCTTCTCCCTTTTTATTACCAGACTTCTATTATATATACATCAGTGCAAGGCTGCTACATAATTATTATTACACACTATTACTAATTGCCAATCAGAAAAGTAGTCAAACGTGGGTTTTACTGTCCTCACTCTTTTTAACTTTAATAATTGATGTCTCCACCCACCTGACATTGTCCCCCTAATTTTCAAACATATTATTTGTCTTATAGTAATTGAGGGTCCCACCTTCCCTAAATCACTCCCCAAATTACTTCCGTAATTATTGAAAATTACTATTCTAACTTTGTTAGCTATAACCAATTCATCTAAATCAAACAACCAAAATATAGCAATTTTAAACAATTATTAAACAACTTTAACAATAATTCTAACAACATGATGAACAACCAAGAACAACAAGATCAAATCTGAAATTATTTTGAACATGCATAACAGCTACTCTTCCAGATTCAACAAAAATAACAAAATTACAACCACAAATAAGCAAACTCTAATCACTAAATTCAAATAAGATTAAACCAAAAATTTATATCTTAGATCTAAATTTTAACACAACAATAAGACAAATTCAAAAATACTAAAACTCAATAATTAATTGAACTTCAAATTAAATCCAACAATGTTATAATAAATAAAAAATATAAAAGCATTAACTAAACATTTCTATGTTAAGAAAAAAAACTTAAACAAAATAAATAAACAAGTTTCATAATCTGGAACCATGAAGAACAACAAATCAAGAAGATAATCCAAACAACATACAACACTTTCGGATCTGAAAATACCAACAAAATATGGACAAGAACAATATTTAAATCGACTAACAAATAACGATGAACTCAAACGGAAACAAATCTGCCCTGATTTTTCTTAAACAAAAAAAATACCTTGAGTTTACCCGGAATTTCAACGACGACATGGACGAATCCACGGCCAATTTTATATATATATATATATATATATCTCCGTGGGAGTTGGACGTGAGGCTGCCGGAGAAGGTTACTGCTTGGACATTTTTTAATCCAAGCTTGCTTTGGATATCTTTAATAGTGACTGTCACAATCAGCCATTCTCTATCAAGGCTACAGTTCTTGTTCTTCATTTTGAAAACAAAACCAAGAACCAAAAGAACTTGTTCTTGAAATTCTAAAGAACGGATGGAACAAACCTTCAAAACCTTCAATTTCCTAATTCCTACAAAAAGGAACGAACTAATCTATGAAGATACGGCGTCATTTGTCCAAAATCCGAGACCATCATCTCCATTTCGAGGCAGAGGCAGCTGGTTAGAGAAGAGAGAGAAGGAGAAAATAATTTTAGGGTTTTGGCAAATAAGAGTGTGATGAGGGGTCTTGGGGGGTGTTTGGTATATTAGAAATGTAGGAATTAATCTCAATCGTTGGATTATTACATCTAACGGTCAGGATTAACGGGGTGATGGGTAGGTTAGGAGATAGACCGGGTCGGGCGGGTTATTTGGCCGGGTCGGGGCGGGTTATTACGGGTAAGAGACTGGGTTTTGGGCTGGGTTACTGGGCATGTGTCTTTGGGCTTGGTATTTCTTTTTCAAGTTGGCCCAATCCGGATTTCCACTCCATTTAAATCTATTTTTCTTTCTTTTTTTCTTTGTTTTATTTTAAGAATTAAAACTAAAAATCATAATTTTAATTACAAAATAAATTAAACCATCACAATTACTAATTAACTCTAAGTAGTAATTTTTCACAAACAATCAAACATCAAACCGCACAATTTTGACTAAAAATGCAAAGATAACCAAAATTACTTAATTAAATCCTAAATTCAAATACATATGCCTCCCTCTGCCTCGACTCGCGCCAACCACCGCCAGTCGCTCACAACTCCTCACCGGTGCATCTGGGCTTCTCCTCACCGGTGTATGGACAAAAATGCGAATAATAATTAAGAAAATCGAACAAACAGGAGGATCCGAAGACAATAATTTCGGATCTAAAAATACTAACAAAATATGGACAAGAACAAAAATTTGAATTCGACTAACCGGATTGAGACAACGATCAGTCGACTCGCTTCATTATATATATATATATATATATATATATATATATTTGAAATCGACTAACCGGATATAAACATAAATACATATACACACAGAAGAAGAAAAAGAGCATAATGGCAAAGAGAACGTAGTCGGGGAGGCGTGGCTCCCGGATTACTGCCTGGCGGTTGTTCCTGGGAAACATTCCGGCGGGTGTTATTGGAAGGTTGAAGAAGAAAAAGAAAGAGTGGTGTGTAAGGGTTGTGGCGGCTAGGGTTTGTGGAGTGTATAATGGCTGGTCTCTACTGAGACCAAAGCCTTTTATACTCGGAGTCCTCAAGGCGATCTTGGCCGTTGGATCTTTGATGATCAACGGTCAGGGTTTGGCCCAATCAAACAATGTCGTATTGACCCATATGAGGCCACAGGTCTCCTCCGTAGGATCATGTGGATTGGACGGTTGAGATCAAGTCTCTCATATTAATTAACCATTAAAAAATCCATTAATAATCTCAACCGTTGGATCTGAGGAAATGAACGGCTGAGATTCTATCAATTTAAAAAAAACTGGACGGGATCTTTTGGGCTAAAACATTGGGCCACAATTCAGACTTAATCTTGGCCCCAATACTTATTACGCCTGTATATGTAATATATATATTTTTAATTATTTAAACAAACAAATATGCACAGATAAATGCAAATAATACAAAAATAACACAAAATTCACAACAAGTTGCAAGAAAACTAAAAATAATTTTATTTTGAATCTTTGGGAGTATTTCTCTTATATGGCAAAAATCACGTGCTTACAGCTGTCCCTCTTTGCCCGGAAACGCGAAGAGTTATTGCGCAAAGAATGATGAGAAAGTACGAGCGATTTTTGTCCGTTCGAGCACTCCGTGTGAAGCATTTTGGAAAGATTTTGACCGAGCCTTTGCTTCGGGAGGCTTCCTACATATCCCGGGCTGAACAGGAATCAGGTCAATGTAGTTCGGGAAGTTTTAGTAGCTGGGACTACCGTGGAGTGACACTTTGCTGTTACTGTTGCTACCATTGCTGTTCTTGCTGTTTACTACTTACTGACCTCCTTATTACACCAAAAGAGAAACTAAAGCTAACCTAGCTATGCTATCAACTATGGGTTACAAGATTCGTATCTATAATTCTCTTAAAAACTTGATCTTGAGTCTTAGCTGATTTTGCTGTAGACCTCGATCTGAATCTTGATGCTTGCAAGTTGTACATGCTTGTTTATTCTTGCGATTTTGAGTGAAATAGGATCGGCGGAGCTTATGACTTCAATCAGATTCTGAGCAATCCACGCCTCTGTTTATTCCAATATTTGAACTCGTTTTCTTATGGTTCTTTTATTCTTTTCTTCATTCCGGATTGAGGTTCCACCTGTAGGTCATCTCGATCCTTGCGTCCCAAAGTCAAACCTACTTAGACAACGAAACAAACAAACGAACGAAATTTTTTCTGCCCCAGTTTTGCTAGGAAAATTTCGTGAGTCAGTTGTGACACAGAAAAATGATTAAAAAGACTCTTCTGGTATTGGTAAAGAGAAACTTGATTTTTTGAAACTATAGTTTCACAAATAAATGTTCCACGGCTTTCCGGTCGGGAGACCCTCGGTTTTCTGGTCGGGTTTTTGAAGAAACGGTTCCGCAGTTTTCTGACCGGGAGGTCCTCGGTTTTCTAACCGGGATTTTTGAAAGAAAGTTTTCACGGCTTTCTGGCCGGAATTCAAAAGCGTTGTTTCACTGCTTTCTGGCCGGAAGAAAACTCGGTTTTCTGGCCGGGGTTCAAAGAAGTGGCTCCGCAGATTTCTGGCTGGGAGATCCTCGGTTTTCTGACCGGGATTAAGATAGTAAGTTTCACGGCTTTCTGGCTGGGAGATCCTCGGTTTTTTGACCGGGATACTCTGAAAAGAAATGCTTCACGGCTTTCTGGCCGGAAGACCCTCGGTTTTCTAGCCGGGGTTTTGAAAGAAACGCTCCACAGTTTTCTGATCGAGATTTTGAAAGAAATGTTTTACGGCTTTCTGGCCAGGATTTTGAAAGAAATGTTTCACGGCTTTCGGGCTAGAAGACCCTCGATTTTCTGGCTGGGGTTTTGAAAGAAATGTTTCACGGCTTTCTGGCTGGGAGACCCTCGGTTTTCTGGCCAGGGTTTTAAAGAAATGTTCTACGGTTTTCTGGCCGGGAGATCCTTAGTTTTCTGGCCGAGACTTTGAAGAAAAAGCTCCACAATTTTCTGATTGGGAGATCCTCGGTTTTCTGGCCGGGGTTTAAAAGAAATGTTCCATGGCTTTTTGGCCAAAGGGATCCTCGGTTTTTTGGCTGGGACTTTGAAAGAAATATTTCACGGCTTTCTGGTCGGATGACCCTCGGTTTTCTAGCGGGGGTTTTGAAAGAAACGCTCAACAGTTTTCGACCGGGAGATCCTCGGTTTTCTGGCCGGGATTTTGAAATAAATGTTTCTTGGCTTTCTGGCTGGAAGACCCTCGGTTTTTTGGCTGGGTTAAAATAAATGGCTCCACAGTTTTCTGACTAGGAGATCCTCAATTTTCTGACCGGGAAGAAGAGTTTCACGGCTTTCTAGCCGAAATTCAAAAACAATGTCTCACGGTTTTTTGGCCGCAAGACCCTCAGTTTTTTGGTCGGGGTTAAAATAAATGGCTCCGCAGTTTTCTGACTGGGAGATCCTCGGTTTTCTGACCGGGAAGAAGAGTTTCACGGCTTTCTGGCCGGAATTCAAAAACAATGTCTCACGGTTTTTTGGCCGCAAGACCCTCGATTTTTTGGCCGGGGTAAAAATAAATGGCTCCGCAGTTTTCTGACTGGGAGATCCTCGATTTTCTAACCGGGGTTAAAAGAAAGTTATCACAGCTTTCTAGCCGGAATTCAAAACAATGTTTCGCGACTTTCTGGCCGGAAAGACCCTCGATTTTCTGACCGGGGTCCAAACAGATATTGGACTGACGTGAATTGATTCTCTTTTTGGAGTTTTCATTTTCCTTTCCTTTCTTCTTCTTCTTTTAGGCATCTTCCTTTTACCCATTAACAAATACATAAAATAAAGCTTTTGAAAGGAAACTTCCCTTTTTAGGCGTTCTCCTTGTTTCAAAGTCGTTTTAATGCTCGCGTATTTCACCTCCTTGGGCTGTACCTTCTTTTTGCACAATTGAATAGACCTGCTTTCAACAAAGAACATTTTATTAGTTGAAAAAATGGTTGACTTTGTGGCCCTGATTATCCTCATTGCTTGATCTTCGCCCCATTTTCATTGAGAACTTTGCTACCAATTGGCTTTGGGGTGACTTCCTTTCAAACTGATCGGGTTTAGCCTCGGGTTTCTTGTGAATATTTTCTTGTACGGGCTCTTATCTTTTTGTCTCATTCTGTTTCTCCTAAGACATTAGCCTTTGATTTCCATCTCCTTTCTAATCATCCTTTCTTTTGGAAATAATCAATCATCATGATCAATCGGTAATTGTATCAATACACTACTGAGGCTGGGTCTTTCTTCTTTACCAGACGAAATTCTGTATAATCGGTCCTGTCACCTTTCTTTGTAACAATTTTGAGATTCAAAGTTAAAACAAAAGAGATGTGAAAGAAAAATGAACAAAGAATGAATCAAAATAGAAGCGTCTCTTTCCAGGAAAGAAGGACTTATCTGGGGTGTATGCTAACTTTAAAACGACATGACATGCTTCTTGAACTAGATGCTTGATCGTCACAAACTCTCATTTCCTTGTGAACCAAAACGGGTCTATGTTTCCAAGCTAAGGAGCCGTGCCAGGATCTCTTGTGGTGAAATACCCTTTTCGGTTGATAGCGCCCTTTTGCGGGTTTTCGCCAATCGACCTCTCTCATTTCTCTTCTCACTATCGCCAGATAGCACACTTTGCGAGTTTTTACTAACGGACTCTCTCATTTTGTATTTCTCTACTTTCATCGTCTTATGATGCCCGAAGGTTTTCACCAATAAGACTCTCTCATTTTATTTCTTTTGATTCCAAATGCTTCGGATCGCAACGATGATATTTTCTATTTCTCCTCATCGATCTTGAAGGACTTGTGCTCGGTTTGGGTAACAAGAATTATGGACAAAATTACAACTTTGGAATCATCTTGACGGATCTAAACTGAATCAACAATATCATCTGCCCCAGTTTCATTTTTTGGGGAAATTGGGATTTTTGGTTTGGTGTGACTGAACCTCAGGGAGAGGTTGCCTACGTATTCTTTCGGAATCAAGTCAGAAAGTAGTTCAGGTAGTTTTGTTTTGTTTGGTTTGGTTTTTTTGTTTTGCTTTTGGTTTTATTTTCTTTTTTCTTTTTTTTTTTTCTTTTTTTTTTGAATTTGGTTTTGGATTCCAAAGAGGGTAGCCAAAGAAATGTAACCGGCTCAAAGGGTTTTCAAAAAAGGTTGGTAGTGTTTGGGTAGCGGGAATAAAAGCCTTCAATCATTTCGACTTGTAGGAACATCATCGAAGCAAACTTAGACATAATACCTTTTGACAGCATCTACATTCACAGCTGTCTCAGGATCATTTCCTTCCATATCTCTCAAGTATAATGCTCCTCTCGGCAGTATTTTCGTGATGATGTATGGCCCCTTCCAATTAGGAGCAAATTTTCCTTTCGCTTCCTGGTGATGTGGAAGAATGCGTCTTAAAACCAATTGACCTACTTCAAAATTTCTTGGTCGTACTTTCTTGTTGTAAGCACGAGCCATCCTTTGTTGGTACAGTTGTCCGTGACAGACCGCAGCCATTCGCTTTTCATCGATCAAAGTTAATTGCTCTAATCGAGTCTTAACCCACTCGCTATCTTCAATCTCTGCTTCAACAATCGTACGGAGTGAAGGAATTTCTACCTCTGCCGGTATCACAGCCTCGGTCCCATAGACTAGCAGGTATGGAGTTGCTCCTACCGATGTGCGTACTGTAGTACGGTATCCCAGTAAGGCGAACGGTAATTGTTCATGCCATTGTCTAGAACTCTGGATTGTCTTTCTCAAAATCTTCTTTATGTTTTTGTTCGCTGCTTCAACGGCACCATTGGCTTTGGGCCGATAAGGAGAGGAGTTTCTATGTGTTATTTTGAATTGCTCGCATATTTCTTCCATCAAACGACTATTCAGATTCGCAGCATTGTCTGTGATGATAGTTGCAGGTATACCAAAACGACAGATAAGATTTGAGTGTACAAAATCCACCACAGCTTTCTTAGTGACCGATTTGAGAGTGACGGCTTCGACCCATTTTGTGAAGTAATCGATAGCGACCAGTATGAATCGGTGCCCATTCGAAGCTTTCGGCTCAATCGGGCCTATGACATCTATTCCCCAAGTGACAAATGGCCACGGCGCTGACATAGGATGTAGCTCAATTGGAGGTGCATGAATCAGATCTCCATGTACCTGACATTGATGGCATTTCCGGACAAAACCGAAACAATCTTTCTCCATGGTTATCCAATAATACCCAACTCGAAGGATTTTCTTGGCTAAGACATACCTATTCATATGAGGCCCGCACACTCCTGCGTGTACTTCGTGCATGATTCTTCCTGCTTCTTTGACATCAACACACCTTAGAAGGTTAAGATCCGGGGTTCTTTTATACAAGACCTCGCCGCTCAAAAAGAAGCCACATGCATGTCACCTAATGGTCCTCTTTTGATCTCCAGTAGCATGTTCAGGGTATTCTTGCGTTTCCAAAAATCTCATGATATCGTAGTACCACGGCTTGACGCTTGGTCCTTCTTCGATTGCATTGCAATAACCGTGTCTTTCCCTGATTTGGATTTCCAAAGGATTGACATGGGCGTTGCCCGGATAAGGTAGCATTGAAGCTAAAGTGGCAAGTGCGTCAGCTAGTTCATTGTGACATCGTGGGATATACCTGAACTCTATCGATGCAAATCGCTTGCCAAGAATATTCACATGATGTCGGTAAGGGAGGAGTTTAATGTCCCGAGTTTCCCATTCACCTTGAGATTGTTTGATAATTAGATCTGAATCTCCCATGATTAACAAATCTTCGACGCCCTGATCAATTGCCATGTTCATACCCATGATACAAGCTTCATACTCAGCCGTATTGTTCGTGCAAAAGAAACGGAGCCTAGCCATAGCTGGGTAATGCTGACCAGCAGGAGAGATCAAGATTGCCCTAATCCCTACACCTTTAGCATTTACCGCCCCATCGAAAAACATTTTCCAAGCATGATTGTCCTCTGAAATTACTTCTGTCGTGTTTACCTCTTCATCAGGAAAGTAGGTATTCAATGGTTAATACTCTTCGTCGATCGGGTTTTCGGCCAAGTGATCTGCCAATGCTTGGGCTTTCATTGCCGTGCGAGTAACATAGACTATGTCAAACTCAGTGAGCAGGATTTGCCATTTTGCCAATCTTCCGGTGGGCATCGGTTTCTGGAATATATACTTCAAAGGATCCAACCGGGTAATGAGGTGAGTCGTATGAGCTTGGAGGTAGTGTCTCAATTTCTGAGCGAACCAAGTTAAAGCACAACACGTTCTTTCCAACAAAGTGTACTTGACCTCATAACTAGTGAACTTCTTGCTCAGGTAGTAGATCGCCTGCTCTTTCCTCCCTGTTACGTCACGTTGTCTGAGGACACAGCCAAAAGAGTTTTTCAATACTGTTAAACACAAGAAAAGAGGTCTCTCTGGCTTTGGCGGGACTAAGACTGGAGGGTTCGACAAATATTCTTTGATTTTGTCGAAAGCTTCTTGACATTCAGTTGTCCACTTGATTGCAGCGTCTTTCTTCAACAACTTGAATATGGGCTCACATGTAGAAGTCAATTGGGCGATGAACCTACTGATGTAGTTTAATCGGCCCAGAAGACTCATTACATCTTTCTTTATTCTGGGAGGAGGTAGATCCCGGATGGATTTTATCTTTGTGGGATCCAATTCAATACCTCTTCTACTGACTATGAAACCCAAGAGTTTACCTGATGGGACTCTGAAGGTGCATTTGGCCGGATTCAACTTCAAGTCGTATTTCCGCAACCTTTCAAAGAATTTCCTTAAGTCTCGCACATGATCGCCCTGAGTTCTGGATTTGATGATCACATCGTCCACGTACACCTCTATTTCCTGATGCATCATGTCGTGGAAAATGGCAATCATAGCTCTCATGTATGTTGCTCCAGCATTTTTCAAACCGAATGGCATGACCCGGTAGCAGTAAGTTCCCCAAGGTGTGGTAAAAGCAGTCTTCTCGGCGTCCTCTTCATCCATCAACACCTGATGATATCCCTCATAACAACCCACAAACGATTGTATCTCATTTTTGGCACAGTTATCAACGAGGATGTGGATGTTCGGTAAAGGAAACTTATCTTTAGGACTTGCTTTATTCAGATCATGGTAATCCACGCATACTCGAGTCTTTCCGTCCTTCTTTGGCACCGGCACGACATTAGCTAACCATGTGGTGTATTATACCACCCAAATTACCCTTGCTTTTAATTTTTTAGTGATTTTTTCTTTGATTTTATCACTGATGTCAGTTTTGAACTTCCTCTGCTTCTGTTGCACTGGGCGACAGTCAGGGTAGATTGGCAACTTGAGCACCACTAGATCGGCTCCTAATCCTGGCATGTCATCGTAAGACCAAGCAAATACATCTTTAAATTCAAACAAGAGCTCGATTATCGCATCTCGAGTTTTCTCATCTGTGTGGATGCATATCTTGGTCTCTCAGACCTCTTCAGCGGTTCCCAAATTAACCGGTTCGGTATCATTCAAGTTCTGCTTAGGTTTATTCTCAAAATATTCCAATTCTCGATTTATTTCCCTAAAAGCCTCCTCCTCATCGTATTCTGGTTCTTGGTTTATTATTCCCAGATTAGGTGGTGTGTTCAGATTTGAGCATGAAGTCCGCAAGCATGTCATGTTATTTAAAGCCGCATTATTAGGACTGAAAAGAAAGAATAAATAACAAAAAATAAAAAGAGTGCAAAATGATGAAATATTTATTTCATTTTCTTGGAATTTTCTGAAGATAAACAAAGTTACATTTGGAAGACTGAATATACAAGAAAGCAAAGAAAAACATCCAAGTTACGTCATGAAGTAACTTGCGACGAAAAGAAAAAATGACAGGACAAATCTACCAGAACTCCCGCCTGACTGGGAATGGTGTGGCCTTCCAATTTTGCAATTTGGCTTCTGGGCCCACATGCAGCACCTCAGCGGTGCTTGTTCCTTCTCGCGATTGAACCATGTTAACATTGTAAAGCATTTGTCTCATGGTCCCACATATGTCTTCGATTTCCTCTAATGTGAAGACCTCATCTTCTTCTTCCTCACTGTATCTTGGTCGAACAAAAGTTCGGTACAAATGTGGCAACGGTCGTGGCAGAACCCATCCCTTCTCCTTTCTTTTATTTGCCCATTTCTCGTCTTCAGGGGTAGGGCGAAAGCCTACTCCAAAGAACTTTTCAGCCGTGGGCAAAGTTATTAGCTTTGATACTCCTTGTAGGGACTTTCCCAAACCTTTTCCCGGTTGGAAGCCGTGTTTAATCATTTCTTTTGCCACCATGATGGAGGCATTAGACAAAAAGGGTTGGGGGAAAGGGTTCCCTTCTTCGTGTTGGTCTGCTAATACAACCTCGAAAGCTTGATAAACGATGTGTTCGCTTCCTTCTTTCGCTTCTAAGTATGGGATGGATGGGTCGCGATAGATCGACTCCTCATCCTCCTCGTGGACCACGATTTCTTGTCCCTTGTGTTCAAACTTTAGCATTTGATGGAGGGTAGAGGGTACAGCCCCAGCTGCATGAATCCATGGTCTTCCCAGCAGAAAGTTGTCGGAAGTGTCCATATCTAGAACTTGAAGCGTCGCTTGAAATCTACCAGGCCGATGGTCATAATAACATCAATCTCCCCGACCGTATCTCTCTTCACACCATCAAAGGCTCGCACGCATACGTTGTTGGGTCGAATTCTTTCAGCTCTAATTCCTATGCGGTCCAGAGTGGAAAGCGGGCATATGTCTACTCCTGAACCCCCATCTACCATGACTCTCTTCATATAGTAGCCTTCACATTTGACAGTCAAATGCAAAGCTTTATTGTGAGCCGCACCTTCCAAAGGCAAATCAACCTTACTGAAAGAAATCTGATTAACTGCGAAAAATCTTTCCGCCATTCTTTCAAGTTGTTCAAATGAAATCTTACTAGGCATATGTGCCTCATTCAAGGTTTTTAACAAAACCTTCTGATGTTCAGTAGACTTCATCAACATGGACAACATGGATACCTGCTCCAGGTATTTGCACAGTTGGTCTATTACCTCATAGTCGGGCATTTGCATCTTCTGAAAAAATACCTCTGCTTCTTCAGCGCTTACAAGTATTTTTGATGGGAAACGCCTTGGTATGGCGTTATTTATCTCTTGCGTGTCTAGATACCTTTGCCCTAAGATTCTCCCAGATGATTCTCCTGCAACCTCTTTCCCTTTGCGTGTAACGAGTGTCCGTTGATAGCTCCAAGGTACAGTGGATGGATCTGTCATAGGTTTTTGTTGCACATGTGCAATAACCATGGGTTCATCTGGTTGCAGTGGTTCAATTGGCTTTCGAGCCACATAGGTTCCCTTTGGTATATACACTGATGTTTCCCTCTTTAATTGAAACTTCTTGGGGGCACCTGTTGACAGGGGTCTTTCCACTCGGCCTCGCGGGAGGTAAAGAACTCCACTCTTTTGATATGATGCCTTCACTTCGATCGTCTTTTCAAATCCAGTCTTGGTAACTTCAACCTTTTTCCCCACTTTCTTTTGTTTTGGGGTAACATCAGGCCGCTTCTCTGTGTTAGCAATGGCAATTATCGCTTTTAAGGCCGGGTCAAACTCCTTATCGTCACAAATCATCCCAATTACTAGCCCGTTGTTGTGGGCTGGCAATGGGTTATTTGTCATATTTGGGATGTCTTCATCTACGAAAAATATCCTCCCTTGATTGATTAAATCTTGCACCGCCTTCTTTAAAGTCCAACAATTGTCGGTTCTATGTCCCTCAACGCCTGAATGATAGGCACAGTATACTCCTCGTTGGTAGGCAGGAGAGTCCGGATTCTGGCTGTTTTGCAGAACGGGCTGCAATAGGTTCTCTTGCCTAAGTTTAGGAAAGAGAGTTGAATATGGCTCCCCAATTGGTGTGAAGTTCGTTTTGGGTAGCTCACGGTGGCGGGTATTATTTGGTCTACGGTTGTATTGGTTTAGGTAGAGAGGTTGATTTCTCTGGAATGGAGGTGGATTTCTGTTGGTTGGTGGCTGCGGCCGTGCAAAAGGTTGAGCATTCATGACCGCGTAGGGTAGAGGCGGAGGAACATAGGTCATGCAGTGGTGTGGATAATAATGCTGGGGGGGTCTTTCAGAGAATACCTGCCTTGGGGCTCGGTATCTTCTATTTTCTACTGCCGCCATGACAGTTTCTTCTTTCTTTTTGCTCTTGAGAATCCCTCCAGACCCGCCTTGAATGGCTTGGGAGGTTGCTCGAATGGCCGCTTGGCTCAAGATTCTATCAGTTTTTAAGCTATTCTCCACCATCTCTCCAATCTTGATTGCTTCGGCGAAAGGTTTTCCCATCGCCGACATCATATTTTGAAAATAGTCCGACTCCTGAGCCAGGAGGAAAAGTTGTGACCATTTCGATTTCATCCATAGGGGGTTTCACCCTAGATGCTTGTTCACGCCACTTGATGGCATATTCCCTGAAGCTCTCCGAGGGCTTCTTCTTTAAATTTGACAGAGAGTTCCTATCCGGTGCAATATCGATGTTGTACTGGAATTGTTTAACAAAATCTCTGGCCAAATCGTCCAAAATATGCCAGCGAGAGATGTCTTGGTCCATGTACCATTTCGAAGCTATCCTAACCAGACTCTCTCCGAAATATGCCATTAGCAACTCTTCCTTGCCACCGGCACCTCGCAACTGATTGCAATACCTTTTGAGGTGAGCAATAGGATCGCCATGTCCATCATATTTTTCAAACTTCGGCTTTTTAAATCCTGATGGCAAATGTACATGTGGGAACATGCACAAATCGGCGTAAGAAACACTTTTCTGTCCGCTCAGACCTTGCATGTTTTTCAGACTTTGCTCCAAGCTTCTCATTCTTTTTGCCATTTCGTCCTACTCGGGAGATTTTGGATTTTGGCTGGGTACGAACTCATATTGAGGTGGCTGAGGACAGATATTGGCGGCAACCTGGGTAAGATCCCTTGCAAAGGGTGGTGCCGGAAATGTAAAGGACGAGGAATCAAAGAAAGGAGTATGTGTGGCGAGATGCACCGTGATTGGGACGGGCAAACCCACTGATGTTCTTGTGGATGTATCTAATGTTGTCACCCGAGGATATGAAGTGGAGGGTGATTCGGAGAGGGCTGCGATATTAGAATACCCAAACAGAGTAAGTGGGTAATTGGTGGGGGTATTAGAAACCCCACTTGATCTGTGGAATAGTTCGGGGAATCCAGGAATCAGACTTGGGGGTTCTTTCCCATTATTCCAGTCATCTAACATCTCTAGCATGCGGCATCGCAAAATCCTATTTTCCTCCGTAGCTGCTAACTCAGTAGTCGGAACGGTTGTTATGGAGCTTTCTTCTGAAACGGGGATGGTTGGTAGAGGGATTTCTGAAGACATATTGGCACCTCTTTTCGACCTTGTAAAGTAAGGATAGGTACTTTTGGGCTGCTGAACTCTTCCTTTGGATCTCGTGAAGTATGAATGCGATGCTAGATTACCACAAAATCAACCACTCTTTGCTAAAACCTGGAGTTTGGCAAACAAACGGTTAGTGTGAAACAACATAACAGATAAGTAATCTCACATTGGGTGCGATGCACTTATACAGTTGATTGTGTTGCTACATGTATTCGATTGCGATGCGTCATTCCGGTTTGTACTTTCCTTGGCTTTTATCTTCCCCCTCAAATTCTTTTCTTTTATCTTCCCCCTATTTTTTTCTTTTCTTTCAATGATGGTCGAATCTTATGTGGATTGCCTACGTATCATGTCCCCGCATGAATCAGACCGGGCGTAGTTCGGAAACAAGAAACATAAGATACGAATAGAGTACTTTATTTCACAAAATTTTAGCTTGAAACACTTTCCAAAAAAGACAATGATGGATGAAAACTTTAAAAAGACAAACATACTCTAAAAATGAAAAAAATAACAGACTCTTCTAAGTATGTTCCAACGCTTTGAATCTTCGCGTCTGTGAGGCGTTGTTTGGCCTTGATGCGGTTCTTGGTGTAAGATATCTCTGCAGACTCCCCAACTCTACCATGACTTGGTGGACGCATCCCATGATTGAAGAGAAGAGGGTAGGTTGGGTACTTGTTCATAGGTCAGGCATCTTATAGTGATATAGTGCCCGATTTCATTTATCCTGGCCCTGATCATATCTTTTTCTCTAAGCAATTGCCCTATGTGTCGGTTCTTTTCTCTCAATACTTGAGCATTACCGGAGACTTGATCCAAAAGCCTATCCATTTGCCCCTCCATCCGTGCCATTAAGTCGTGGCAACGATCTCTGTCTGTTTTGGCATCTCGGGCTTGTCTGAGAATTTGATCTCTAAGAGCGGCATTTGCATCTCTTAAATCAGTGATGATCGCCCCATAATCTTTTTCTATCCGTTGTAGACGAAGCACTTCTTGGTGGGCTGCTTTTCTCCATTTTGTCCGGATTGCAACCAAAGCCGCTTCTGCCTTTTCCAAGTCTTCCTGGTGCTCAAAATCTTTCCTTTCCAAGTCGTTTATAAGAATCTCGTCATTCCAACTTCTCCTCGACCTTTCTGCGGTCAATTGCATCTCAAGGATTTGGGTTTGGAGTCTTTCTCTTTCGTGCTCCCAGCCGGCCCTTTCCTGATCGAAATCAGCCTGTTGTATGTCCATGGCAGCTTCCAGGATTCCCTTGTCCTATTTTAAGGTGTTAACGCAAGATTGGAAATCTTGCGCCGTTTCACGTCTAGCCTCCCTAACTCTGGTTTCTATCTCTTTTTCCCAATCGACGACATATTTTACCGACCTTTCCGCTCTTTGCTCGGGCATTGATTGGTTGTGGAACCATTCAAGATATGCGAGGCTCACTTCTCCTCGTTCTCGATCGGCAACCATTTCGTCGACGCCGGAGAGTTGACTACCGAACCACACCTTTTGTGCATAAGTCTCTCTTGGGGGCTCCTCCGTCGTGAATTCCCATGTGAATGATCGCATATCTTCAATCGGGGGCCTTTTTTGTTCTCTACCCAACTGCCGCATAACACGTAGCGGGGCATATGGTTGGAAACCCCTGAAACCCATTAGTATGTAGAATGGGCAATATGTCGACATGTGCATGATTTTAGCGGAAGGGAACCAATAATAATTCCAAGTGAGTCGGTCTGCTCTCAAAGAGCTGAGAAGTTCTTGCCAAGTCCTTAGGTCGTTTGGAAAGTTACAATGGGCGGCTCTATTCATATGACAACGAAGGTAATTCAACCAGTCCACGTTGAAGTCTATCACAATTGAGTGATGATAGAGATGCTCTATAAACCACATTTGTAATAAAATGTTACAACCTTCAAAATAATCCTGTCCTTCTTGGCACCGAGTTAAGGCCCGAAAGATGTCTCCTAAGATCATAGGAAGAGCAATGTGTTCTTCGTCACTCTGTAAATATGAGACCACCATAGCCAAACGGATTCTGATGCGTCCGCCACATTCGGGAAAAACCATGGTTCCCAGAAAAGCGATCATGAAGGCGTAGACTCTTAGATCTCCCCAGGCGTCATAATTCAACTAGTTAACAAATTCAGTGTTTGAGAATTTTTCGAATCCTTTCTTATCACCAAATCTGTTATAGAGATAGTCCAGCGGCACCCAACCATTCTCCAAACAACCTATGGGAACTCGTCGGAGACATAACTTCTTCAAGAAATTGTTCACACCCATTTGCCTAGGAGCTGCGGGTCTCTTTTTGTGCAAATCTCTTCCAAGTCCTGTGAGTCCGCCTAATTCATCCAAAGTGGGCGTCATTTCGCAGTCTCGAAATCTGAAAACATTATTTGTTGAGTCCCAAAACTCACTAAAGCTCTGATCAGATTTTTGTCCGGTTTTATCATCATAATGTCCGGAAGAAACTTGAGGTGCTTGTGGACTTGATTTCTTTCCCAAGCCGAAAAACTAGTCCACCATTTACAGAGCTGACCCGGGGTTTTGTCCTGAACCATTAACATGGGTGACATTTCGTCTCTTGCCCTTTTCTGACCGATTCTTTGCGATGAAGTCATGCTAATCCTAGAAAGATAAAATAAAACTTAAGAATTTTTCCCAAAATTTTTCTTTTTGTTAAAAAAACGAATCTTGTTAATACGGCCTTTCAGCACTTGAAGAAGATTTGAAGGCTAACAGGATACCGGTGTGATATATATATTCCTTTTTGGTGAAATTAGTCCTTCGGCGCCCCTTTTGAAGCGTTTGGCTATTTTCGCAAATTTCCTAACTCTTGACTAAAGACAAAGTCTCCTAATCTTAATAAAATCACTACTCTTCTTCTTATTTTTTTTTTTAATTTTTTTTGAAAAAGCAGCATTAGTTGAGCCCGATATGGGTTGCCTACATATCTCACACTCGGTGAGAATCAAACTTGCGTAGTTCGAAAATAAAAAGAACCAAATTATTTTAACAAACTATTTTTTAACAGCAATTTTTCAAAACAAATTATTTTCAGAGACATTTACTTTACATAAAAAAACTATTGAATTTTTTTTTTTTTGCATTTTTCAACATTTAAAAGAAGCTAATTTTCGTAAAATTAAGAAACTAACTATTTAGAAATCAACAAAATTAATCGGAGAAATTTTTTTTTTCAAATTTTTTCTTTTTTTTATTTTTATTTTTTATTTTCAAAAAAAAATATTTTCTAAGAAAAACACATTATTTTCATAAAATTAAAAAATGATTTTATACCCCAACAATTTCCACTTCTTACCCCCTCTCTTTTTAATTAACAAATCGTTCGGCATGTAAGATCGAAAGAAATGCACAGACAAAGATGCATCAAATTGGTCTTTTGTTTCAGGTACACCTGTCCTAGACAGGCCCAACCCCCTGTGTTGAGCCTCCTAAGTCAAATATGCACATGATGCAAATAGACGTTCTTATCTGGGATCCGGCATAAGGTTCTGTTATTCTAAGTCATCATCCTGTTGAAAAAAGTGTCTAGACTGGTTTTAACTCGAGCGGACAACTCGAGCCGAGGAGTGTCAGTGCACCGGTAGCATGGCTTTCCGGCTTAATTGACAATACTCCCCTCCTAAACATGGGTGACTAGAAAAGATCCTTCACCGGGTGCCAAGCACCACAGCTATCTTGAGAAAACGGGCTATGTCCACCAAATGCCCGAAATTATATTTCAACGAGACTCGGAAGAGGGAAATGGGTATCGGCACAATTTATATACAGTTCACAAAATATCAAAGCGGTAAAAGCAACATTTAGCATATTAAATATAAACATGTAATAAAATCAGATAATAAATAAGCCAAATAAAATAATTATTCAAAGCTCGCATTCTTAAACCCTGAACCAGTGGTTCAGAGATTCTGGGTTCGTTCCCCAGCAGAGTCGTCAGAGTTGTCACACCTCCTTTTGGCGCGCCCCCTACCCCGAAAGATAGATGCACAAGGGAGTTTTTCCAATTTAAGTGACCATATTCGAAATGGGATTATTTGTTTATTTCAGAGTCGCCACTTGGAATAAATTATGGTGTCCCAAGTCACCAATTTATTTAAATCCCAATTCGAGGAAATTTTTGACTTTCCAAATGAAGTCTGCGAACCAGAAATTTTAAGTAAGGAATTCTGTTGACCCGAGGGAAGGTGTTAGGCACCCCCGGATCCCGTGGATCTAGCACGGTCGCTTCAATTATTGTAAATGGCTAAAAATATCTGATTTTATGCATGTTCAATACTATAATGCAATTTTAAATCAATTACCGCGTTTGGTTATTTTTAAGAAAAAGTGAACATTGTTATTGAGGGGCCCCGCAATTTTATTTCTTCTATTTAGCTAGGCTCGTAATATTTTTTATTTTTTAAAAGGATAATCCTAAAGTGACTACATTTTTTCTATTTAGTTATCCCCAAATTAAAAGAGAAAAGTCCTAATTAATTAAGAGACTAAAAATATGCAATACATCCAATTAATTTATGGAAAATATTCATGAAACAGAAAAATAAATAAACAAACATTTTCAACAAACTCAAAATACTACAATTTCATTTATTAACTTATTATTATTTTTTGTACAATAAAAGATAAAATACATACTCAAATCGTGATATTGCTTGCTATATTAAAATAAATATTTAACGGAAGTAGACATGGCTAAAATCTAAATAAAATTAAAAATACAAAAGCGGCAATTAATACTTATACAAATTAAACCAATTATTTTACAACTAATTTAAACACATATTTTAATTGACTTAAAAGGTAAAATTATCTATTTACAAATATTTAAAGGAACAATAATTTTCCTTAATTACTAATACTTATTTAAAGGAAAAATAGTATTATTTAATCAAATCGGACCTAAATGCCTAAATTTTACACCAAATAATTAAAAATCATATTTTTATTAAGCTAGCTACATATTTGCAATTTTAACTTATTAAAAACAATATTAAAATATTAGCTACTAAACTAGCCGGTTTTTATTTAACTAAAGAGATGACTTATTTCTTTTTAATTACTCAAAAACTTGGATAATAAAAAAAATATGCTTATACTTATACTAATTAATAATAATATTGAAATGAATTATTAACAATAAAAATCTAATAGTTATGAGAAAATTCACACAACCCAAATCATACTACAATTTCAATTCGAATTACTGTTTCGAGATATTATTGATACAAAACTTAAAATGTAAAAATCAATGACAGAAGTTTTATCCCGATCAACTTCAAAATCATATTACACCTTATACTGAAATTAAACAGTAAGTGCTTTTCAAGGAGTGTACCTGAATAGCAAGAGGAGAAGAAAATAATTAGTAATTCCAGCAGTGCAACAATAACAGCCAGCAATTCCCAGTAACAGACTTTTTAAAACTAGTTAAAATTTTCCAGTAGTAACAAAAATCAACACCAAAACAAGCAACTAAAACAACTCTTGATTTTCAAATTCTCACTGTTTTAGTGTTCAAAACCTTTCAAGTGTGTATGCTCTACTCTTTTTTTTTATCTCTGTGTTTTCTTTTTTTGTATCTGTCTGTGTTCTCTCCTCCTCCTTTTTTCCAAACTTCTGTTATATATACATCAATGCAAGGCAGCTACATAATTATTATTACACACTATTACTAATTGCCAATCATAAAAGTAGTCAAACGTGGGTCCTACTGTCCCCACTCTTTTTAACTTTAATAATTGATGTCCCCACCCACCTAACATTGTCCCCCTAATTTTCAAACATATTATTTGTCTTATAGTAATTGAGGGTCCCACTTTTCCTAAATCACTCCCCAAATTACTCCCGTAATTATTGAAAATTACTATTCTAACTTTGTCAGCTATAACCAATTCATCTAAATCAAATAACCAAAATATAGCAATTTTAAACAATTCTTAAACAATTTTAACAACAATTTTAACAACATGATGAACAACCAAGAAGACCAAGATCAAATCTGAAATTATTTTGAACATGCATAACAGCTACTCCTCCAGATTCAACAAAAATAACAAAATTACAACCACAAATAAGCAAACTCTAATCACTAAATTCAAATTCATCTTAACAAGATTAAACAAAAAATTTATAACTTAGATCTAAATTTTAACACAACAATAAGACAAATTCAAAAATACTAAAACTCAATAATTAATTGAACTTCAAATTAAATCCAACAATGTTATAATAAATAAAAAATATTCAAGTGATTAACTAAACATTTCTATGTTAAAAAAAAAAGTTAAACAAAATAAATAAACAAGTTTCATAATCTGGAACCATGATGAACAACAAATCAAGAAGATAATACAAACAACATACAACACTTTCGGATATGAAAATACCAACAAAATATGGAAAAGAACAACATTTAAATCGACTAACAAATAACGATGAACTCAAACATAAACAAATCTGCCCGGATTTTTCTTAAACCAAAAAAAAAAGCTTGAGTTTACCCGGAATTTCAACGACGACATCGACGAATCCACGACCAATTCCTAAGATCATATATATATATATATATATATATATATATATATATATATGTATGTATATATATCTCCGTGGGAGTTGGACGTGAGGCTGCCGGAGAAGGTTACTGCTTGGACATTTTTTAATCCAAGCTTGCTTTGGATATCTTTAATAGTGACTGTCACAATCAGCCATTCTCTATCAAGGCTACAGTTCTTGTTCTTCATTTTGAAAACAAAACCAAGAACCAAAAGAACTTGTTCTTGAAATTCTAAAGAACGGATGGAACAAACCTTCAAAACCTTCAATTTCCTAATTCCTACAAAAAGGAACGAACTAATCTATGAAGATACGGCGTCATTTGTCCAAAATCCGAGACCATCATCTCCATTTCGAGGCAGAGGCAACTGGTTAGAGAAGAGAGAGAAGGAGAAAATAATTTTAGGGTTTTGGCAAATGAGAGTGTGATGAGGGGTCTTGGGGGGTGTTTGGTATATTAGAAATGTAGGAATTAATCTCAACCGTTGGATTATTACATCTAACGGTCAGGATTAACGGGGTGATGGGTAGGTTAGGAGATAGACCGGGTCGGGCGGGTTATTTGGCCGGGTCGGGGCGGGTTATTACGGGTAAGAGACTGGGTTTTGGGCTGGGTTACTGGGCATGTGTCTTTGGGCTTGGTATTTCTTTTTCAAGCTGGCCCAATCCGGATTTCCACTCCATTTAAATCTATTTTTCTTTCTTTTTTTCTTTGTTTTATTTTAAGAATTAAAACTAAAAATCATAATTTTAATTACAAAATAAATTAAACCATCACAATTACTAATTAACTCTAAGTAGTAATTTTTCACAAACAATCAAACATCAAACCGTACAATTTTGACTAAAAATGCAAAGATAACCAAAATTACTTAATTAAATCCTAAATTCAAATACAAATATATATATATATACATACATACATATATTTTCTTATATTTTAACAAGTAAACATGTATGGACAAAAATGCGAATAATAATTAAGAAAATCGAACAAACAGGAGGATCCGAAGACAATAATTTCGGATCTAAAAATACTAACAAAATATGGACAAGAACAAAAATTTGAAATCGACTAACCAGATTGAGACAATGATCAGTCGACCCGCTTCATTATATATATATATATATATATATAAACATAAATGCATATACACACAGAAGAAGAAAAAGAGCACAATGGCAAAGAGAACGTAGGCAGGGAGGCGTGGCTCCCGAATTACTGCCTGGTGGTTGTTCCTGGGAAACATTCCGGCGGTGTTATTGGAGGGTTCGTGGTGTGCAGGTTAAAAAAGAAAAAGAAGGAGTGGCGGCTATGGTTTGTGGAGTGTATAATGGCTGGTCTCTACTAAGACCAGAGCCTTATATACCCGGAGTCCTTAAGGCGATCTTGGCCGTTGGATCTTTGATGATCAACGGTCAGGGTTTGGCCCAATCAAACGATGCCGTATTGACCCATATGAGGCCACAGGTCTCCTCCGTAGGATCATCTGGATTGGACGGTTGAGATCAAGTCTCTCATATTAATTAACCATTAAAAAATTCGTTAATAATCTCAACAGTTGGATCTGAGGAAATGAACGGTTGAGATTCTATCAATTTATAAAAAAACTGGACCGGATCTTTTTGGCTAAAACATTGGGCCACAATTCAGATTTAATCTTGGCCCCAATTCTTATTACGCCTGTATATATAATATATATTTTTATAATTATTTAAACAAACAAATATGCACAGATAAATGCAAATAATACAAAAATAACATAAAATCCACAACAATTGCAAGAAAACTAAAAATTATTTTATTTTGAATCTTTGGGAGTATTTCTCTTATAGGGCAAAAATCACGTGCTCACACAAAGTAAACAAGAACTGGCAGTACCGAACATTTAATCATGATGCAATAAACCGGTGAAACAAGGGTAGAGAATTACTATGACAAGTAAACCAGATAAGTGACAAATGCATGAATGCAATGCAACACATAGAACGATACACTCTAGTACCCGCTGCGGCATCCACCCCGATCCATTTAATGTCGACGACCCTCACTAGGGTGTGTACGGACTGCGGAGGGGCTCCTACAGCCCAAGCGCAAATAATTAAGCCATCTCGTGGCACTAACGAGGCTCTCGGCCTCAATATCAATATAATACCGCTGCGGCACGCAACCATATCGATGCTCAGTCCAGATATTCACATAAGCCTCTCGGGAAATATTAAACTAATAGGTTCTCAGCTCTGAATGTCAATAAAATAGTGTTTAAGTTTTCAAATCTTAGAAAGATGGCTGAACATTTCAAAAACAGTATTTAACTTAGGAGTGAGATCAAATAACGAGTCAAATAATGTGAAAACAGTGATAGCAATCCCTGAATAATTCAAATAATTGGCACAAAGCCCAAATATAACAACTTAGTCCAGGTAGGATGATTATCAAACAATTCTTAGTCGAAAACACTGTATAAACATCACTCGGGACGGACCTAGTCACAATCCCCAACCACAAATGACCCCGCACTCATAATAGAGCGCGTGTCTCGCCTCAATAAAGCGTTACAATGTAAAATTCCGTGGTTTAAAATCCTTATGACATCGTTTACATCTATTACTCACTTCAAGCCAACCAAAAGTCTAGCTCGCTATGACTTTCCCTCTTGAATCGACCTCCTCGTGCATCGAATATGATCAAAACCTGTCACGACCCTAGTTCACCAATTGTGAACATGTCGTGATGGCACCCAAGTCCCCACGACTAGGTAAGCCTAACACGTTGCGGAATATACAAGTTATAAAATACTTAAATAAGGAACAACGGAAAATAACACAAAAAGGTATGTAATCCGTGCCGCTTGGCACATACATCCGTCACACAATAAATAGAACACTACCAAGATCCGGAACCCCACGGTAACACAGACTAAAAGAGAAATACAACTGTGGCTCTATGTGTAAAGAGTATCTAACAACGAAATGAAGAAAATGTCAACTAGTAATACTAGAATAGAAGGGAAGCCTCCGGATCCGCGGACGTAGCAGATCATACCTCGAAGTTTCCCAGAAAGCTGCAGAATCACCTAGGATGAGCCTGTCCTGATGTACCTGGATCTGCACAACAAAAGTGTGCATAAGAGTAGCATGAGTACACCACGGCGGTACTCGGTAAGTGCCAAGCCTAACCTCGATGGAGTAGTGACGAGGTAGGTCAGGGCCCTACCGAGAAACAATAATATAATGATGAAAACAAAATAAACAGTTTAAATGATAATAATTTCCGAAATAACAACATTATGAAAATTACTGCAACCGTCTACGATTAAGCTAACAACAAATAACCAACTCAAATAAACAAATCCAGGATCTGTGGGAATTGAACCCACAGTCCCATTCTCAGTGACTCAGGATCTCCGGGAATCGAACCCGCAGTCCCTACCAATAACTCAGGATCTCGGGAATCGAACCCGTAGTCCCTACCAATAACTCAGGATCTCCGGAATCGAACCCGTAGTCCCTACCAATATCACGCCGGGTCTCTGGGAATCGAACCCACAGCCCTAGGTCTCCGGGAATCGAACCCGTAGTCCACAAATAATATCACTCCGGGTCTCTGGGAATCGAACCCACAGCCCTGGGATCTCCGGGAATTGAACCCGCAGTCCACCAACACATCGAATAAGAAAACACACAGAGAGAATATAATATGTTAAATTACAACTTCACCTAAATTAGTGCCAACAATTTATCAAGAGTTCAAGTAAATCAACTAGGCAATTAAACATGTTGAATCCTAGTTAATCATGCTTTTCTAAGTAATACCGGGTAATGGTAACGCTTTTATCAGCTAAGAGCAGGAATATCACAAAATCAGACAATTCAAGTAAAGTGTGTGTTACAACAACCAGCGCATGTACACGCCCGTCACCTCGCGTACAAGGCATTTAAACTATCACATAATATCCTAGGGGTGAAAGTTCCCCCACACGAGGTTAGACAAGCCACTTACCTCAATTCCGGTACAAAACCGCTAAGTAATAACCCTCTTGCCACGAATGTCGGCCTCCACAAGTGTAGAATCCGATAAAAATCAATAGAATCACATCAAAATAGGCCAATTGGGCATTACCCAATCAAATTAACTCAAAATGCACCAAAACCCACAAGTTGCCAAAACCCGACTTTCGGTACGCTTAACGGAAATTCACGAAAGTTATATATTCGGAACCCTTGTTTCAATACGAGTCTATGCATATAAAGTTTACCAAAATCGGACTCCGTTTGCCCACTCAAAACCTTGATTTTCTAAAGGTTTTGGTCTAGGGTGAAAAACCCCCATTAATTACCCAGATTCCTCCATTTTCATGAAAAACTTGCATAATATTATCAACAACAATCATATTTGGAGTCCATAATTGATTGCCTGAAGAAACCCCTTGAATCTCCCTTCAAAATCGCCCAAATCGCCCCTTAAGCCGAGACCAAAAATGTGTGAAATGTTCTGAAATTTTTCTAACTTCTGATACACTTACTTACAGCGATTTTCGCTTCTGCGGAATATTTTCCGCTTCTACGCATCCGTATCCGCGACCAAAGGGTCGCTTCAGCGGTTCCAGGCCTGGCCGGCCATTCCCGCTTCTGCGAACAAGAGGGCCGCTTAAGCGGCTCCGCTTCTGCGAAGAAGCATCCGCTTCTGCGGACAAGTCCGCCTCTGCGCATATTTGACCGCTTCTGCGGTAGCGCCCAAACGGTAAGATGTCCGCTTCTGCGGACAATGTCCATTTCTCCCCGTCCGCTTCTGCGATCCCTGGCATCGCACCAGCGACCCCGCTTCAGCGGATTGGATTCCGCTTCTGCGGAAATAGCCGCTCCTGCGCATCTTGTCCGCTTCTGCGGACACGCTCTCTGCGCCCAAAATTCCGCAGGAGCGGAAACAACAGAAGCAGGATCCCAACCTGCAATTCTTCCACAATTTCTCCCGTTTAACCATCCGAAATCACCCCGAGGCCCCCGGGACCTCATCCAAACATACCAACACATCTTAATACCTTATTCGAACTTGCTCAAATCCTCAAAACACGTCTAACAACATCAATTCCCATAATTCACATCGAATTCAAGCCTAAATTTCTTAAAACTTTCCGAATTGCACATTCGATCAAAAACCCGTCCAAACGACGTCCGAATGACCTCAAAATTTGCGGACATATCCAAAATCACATAACGAAGCTACAGAAATTGTCGGAATTCCATTCCGACCCCCGGTTCAAAATCTCACCTATCGTTCGGATTCGCTAAAATTTCAACCTTCGGCATTTCAAGCCTAATCGAGCTACGGACCTCCAAAATATATTCCGAACGCGCTCCCAACCCCGAAATCACCTAACGGAGCTAATGGAACCATCGGATTTCCGTTCCGAGATCGTCTTAACACTGTTCCGGCTACGGACCGTTTTCTAGTTTCAAAGCTCTTATTTAGGGACTAAGTGTCCCAAAATGCTCAAATCTTTGGAACCGACTCCCCCGGCAACCCACAATAGCAGAAATGAACTTGGGGGAAACAGTTAAATTAGGGATTGGGGCGTAATTTTCTAAAACGACCGGTCGGGTCGTTACATCTTCCCACACTTAAAGATTCGTTCGTCCTCGAACGAGCATAGAAAACATACCCGGAGTAGTGAAAAGATGAGGGTACTGGCTGCGCATATCCTGCTCGGTCTCCCAAGTCGCCTCCTCGACCGGCTGGCCCCGCCACTGAACCTTTACTGAAGCGATGTTCTTTGACATCAACTTCCTAACTTGCCTGTCTAGAATGGCCACTAGCTCCTCAACATAAGACAGATCCTCGTCTAGCTGAACAGAAGTGAAATCCAACACATGCGACGGGTCACCATGGTATCTCCGGAGCATAGTGACATGAAATACGGGATGGACTCCGGCTAGGCTAGGAGGTAAGGCCAACTCATAAGCAACCTCCCCAACATGCCTCAAAATCTCAAAATGGCCAATAAATCTAGGACTCAGCTTCTCCTTCTTCCCAAACCTCATAACGCCCTTCATGGGCGAGACTCGAAGCAGAACCCACTCACCAACCATAAAAGCCACATCGCGGACCTTCTTGTCCGCATAACTCTTCTGTCTAGACTGGGCTGCACGAAGTATTTCCTGAATCACCTTGACCTTGTCCATTGCATCCTGGACCATATCAGTACCTAGCAATCTGGCCTCACCCGGCTTGAACCAGCCCACGGGAGACCTGCATCTCCTACCATATAAAGCCTCATACGGTGCCATCTGAATGCTAGACTGGTAACTGTTGTTATAAGAAAACTCCGCCAGTGGAAAGAAGTGATCCCATGAACCTCCAAACTCAATCACACACGCATGGAGCATATCCTCCGAAGTCTGAATAGTGCGCTCGGACTGACCATCAGTCTGGGGGTGAAACGCTGTGCTCAGCTCCACCCGAGTACCTAACTCCTACTGTACGGCTCTCCAGAATCGTGAAGTGAACTGAGTGCCTCTATCTGAAATGATGGAAACTGGAATACCATGCAGCCGAACTATCTACCTGTTGTAGATCTCCGCCGGTCGCTCCGATGAATAAGTAGTGCTCACAGGTATAAAATGGGCGGACTTGGTCAGCCGATCCACAATAACCCAAATAGAATCAAACTTCCTAATAGTCCGTGGAAGCCCGGATACAAAGTCCATGGTGATGCGCTCCCATTTCCACTCGGAAATCTCAATCTGCTGCATCAATCCACCCGGACGCTGATGCTCATACTTCACCTGCTGGCAGCTGAGGCATCTAGAAACATAATCAACTATATCCCTCTTCATCCGCCTCCACCAGTAATGCTGTTTCAAGTCCTGATACATCTTCGCGGCACCCGGATGGATGGAATACCGCGAACTATGGGCCTCTGCTAGAATCAGCTCTCGAAGATCATCTACATTGGGCACACAAATACGCCTCTGCATCCTCATAACTCCATCGTCCCCAATGGTAACATCTCGAGCATCACCACGCCGAACTCTATCCTGGAGGACAAGCAAATGAGGGTCGTCGAACTGACGCTCCCTGATACGGTCAAATAGAGAAGACCGAGAAACCACACAAGCCTAAACCCGGCTGGGCTCCGAAAGGTCCAGTCTAACAAACTGCCTGGCTAAAGCTTGAACATCCATCGCCATAGGCCTCTCCAAAGCTGGTAGATATGCCAAACTCCCCAAACTCTCTGCCCGACGACTCAAGGCATCAGCAACCACATTAGCCTTGCCCGGATGATAGAGAATAGTAATATCATAGTCCTTCGGTAGTTCCAACCATCTCCTCTGACGCATATTCAGGTCCTTCTGCTTAAGCAAGTGCTGCAAGCTCCGGTGATCAGTGTAGATCTCCGAAGGAACCCCATATAAATAATGACGCCAAATTTTCAAGGCGTGAACAATGGCAGCTAGCTCCAAATCATGAACAGGGTAATTCTTCTCATGCACCTTCAGCTGTCTCGACGCGTAGGCAATCACCCTACCGTCCCGCATCAATACCGCACCGAGTCCAACTCGTGAGGCATCACAATATACAGTATAGGACCCCGAACCTGTAGGCAACATCAATATAGGGGCCGAAGTCAAAGCTCTCTTGAGCTTCTGAAAGCTCGCCTCACACTCGTCTGTCCACTGAAAAGGGGCACCCTTTTGGGTCAATCTAGTCATAGGTGCTGCAATCGAAGAGAACCCCTCTACGAAACGACGGTAGTAGCCCGCCAAACCAAGGAAACCTGCGTATCTCAGTAGCGGAGGAGGGTCTGGGCCAACTCTGCACGGCCTCCACCTACCTCGGATCTACTCGAATACCATCACTCGACACCACGTGGCCCAAAATTGCCACAGAACTCAACCAAAATTCACATTTAGAGAACTTGGCATAAAGCTGCTTCTCCCTCAGGATCTGAAGCACTATCCTCAAATGCTGCTCGTGCTCTTCCCGCTCCGAGAATATACTAGAATATCATCAATGAAGACAATCACGAACGAGTCCAGATAAGGCCTGAACACACTGTGCATCAAATGCATAAATGCTGCTGGAGCATTAGTCAACCCAAAAGACATCACGAGGAACTCATAGTGACCATACCGGGTCCCGAAGGCAGTCTTCGGGATATCTGGCTCCCGAATCTTCAGCTGGTGATACCCAGAGCGCAAATCAATCTTAGAAAACACATGTGCGCCCTGTAGTTGGTCAAATAAATCATCAATACGGGGCAAAGGATACCGGTTCTTCATTGTAACCTTGTTCAACTGACGATAGTCAATACACATACGCATAGAACCGTCCTTTTTCTTCACAAACAATACAGGAGCACCCCAAGGCGAAACACTGAGTCGAATAAAACCCTTTCCCAATAACTCCTGTAATTGATCCTTCAACTCCTTTAACTCAGGAGGAGCCATACGGTACGGTGGAATAGAAATGGGCTGAGTACCCGGCAACAAGTCAATAGCAAAGTTAATGTCTCTGTCAGGCGGCATGCCCGGAAGATCAGCTGGAAATACATCAGCAAAGTCACGTACCACATGAACAGAATCAATAGAGGGAGGGTCAATACTGACGTCCCGCACATAGGCAAGATAAGCAGCACACCCCTTCTCAACCATACGCCGAGCTCTGAGAAAAGAAATAACACGGCTAGGGGTGTGATCTAGAGTACCACTCCACTCAATACGTGGAATGCCTGGCATAGCCAGCGTCACGGTCTTGGCGTGACAATCAAGAATAGCATAATGGGGCGACAACCAGTCCATGCCCAGAAAAATATCAAAATCGACCATCCCAAGCAGCAATAGATCCGCTCTGGTCTCAAAATCACAAATGGTAATCAAACACGACCGATATACGCGGTCCACAGCCAAAGAATCACCCACCGGAGTGGAAACATAAATGGGGGCACTCAAAGAATCCCGAGGCACACCCATATGAGAAGCAAAGTAAGAAGACACATATGAAAAGGTGGAACCAGGGTCGAATAGAACCGATGCCTCCCCGTGACTAACCATAATAATACCTGTGATAACAGAGTCCGATGCAACAGCCGCGGCGCGATCAGGAATAGCATAGAATCCGGCCTGTCCCCCCTCTCGAGGGCGGCCTCTAGAACCCCGACCCCCGCCCCCGGCCGGCCGGGCAGTGGAATAGCAGCTCGGAGCCGGAATGATAGCTCGCCGACCCCGAGAGCCACGCCGACGCCGCGAAGACCGGCGAGGTGCTCCCTCCCACACCCGGGGCACTCCCTAACCAGGTGGCGAGTATCCCCGCACTCAAAACAAGCTTCTGAGAGGACGCGGTGGCCGTGACCGACCGGCCTCAACCCCACTAGTCCGACCCCCGGAAGGACCCCGCGCGAGAGGTGCACTGGGAACCTGGGGAGCATAATAAGGCTCCCGCGGTGCTTGGAAGACCCGGAGTGCTACCGGCCGCGGGCAATGCCGAGTGAACCGGTCGACCGGAATATCCCCTGCCAAAACGACCGGCCGCCGAAGTGCGGGCACCACAGAAATGGCCCGACTCACGAGACCTCTCGGCCTCTCTATCTCCACGCTCTCTGCGAGCATACTCTCGATCCTCCCGGCAATGCTAATCGCCCGCCGATAAGATATATCCTGTCTCCAACTCTTCGGCCATGCTCGGATCGGATAGGCGGAATCGTGCCCTCAATAAATCTCCGCACTCTCTCCCGAACCGTGGCTACCAAGGCCGGTGCATGCTTGGCCAGACGGGTGAAACTGATGGCATACTCCGATACTGACATGGAGCCCTGTCGCAACCGCTCAAACTCCGAGCGCGAAGAATCCCTAAGGCTCTGGGGAACAAACTCCCTCAAAAATAGATCTGAAAACTACGTCCAGGTCAATGAAGTAGACTCCTTCGGACTATCCAACTCATACGTGCGCCACCAATCATAAGCGGCCCCATAAAATTGAAAAGCAGTGAAGGAAACCCCGCTGGTCTCTACAATCCCCATAGTACGAAGAATACGATGACACTCCTCCAGAAAACCCAATGCATAATCTGAAGCCAAACCACTGAACACTGGAGGGTCATATTTCTTGAACCTCTCCAATCTATGCTGCTCGTCCTCAGAGGCAGCTGGCTCACCTCCGGGCTGTGCTGGGGCGGCAAGATGCATAACCATAATCTCTGGAACCTGTCCCACTGGCACTCGCTGTTCAGGTGTAACGACTGCGGGATTCTGGGCCCCTCCCCTAGGCTGGGATGTAGCTGCAGTGAGAGGAAGCAACCCTTCCTGAGCCAAAGTAGTGTACAAGCTCATAAACTGAGCTAGAGTCTCCTGGAGTGCTGGAGTCGTAGTAGCAGTAGTAGGTGTACCAGGTGCATGTGCTCCAACCTGATCCACCGGTGGTGCCTCAATGACAGCGCGCGTGGGTGTTGTGGCTGCACCTCGGGCGCATCCTGGGCCTCTACCCCAGCCCCGGCCTCTACCCCGGCCCCGGCCTCTGGTGGCGACAGCAGGGGGCGCGGGTGCCTGATCCTCGCGTGTACCATGTGTCTTCACCATCCGTGAGAGAATAGAAGACAGAAGTTAAGAATTGGTGTCAAAACATCACATGACAAGAAATTCAAAAGAAATGAAGATTTTTCCTAAACAGTTACATAGCCCCTCGTAGATAAATACGGACGTCTCCGTATCGATCGGCGAGACTCTAAATAACCGGTCTGTGTCCCGTGACTCCTATGAACCTAGAGCTTTAATACCTACTTGTCATGACCCTGGTTCACCAATTGTGAACATGTCGTGATGGCACCCAATCCCCACGACTAGGTAAGCCTAACACGTTGCGGAATATACAAGTTATAAAATACTTAAATAAGGAACAGCGGAAAATAACACAAAAAGGTATGTAATCCGTGCCGCTTGGCACATACATCCGTCACACAATAAATAGAACACTACCAAGATCCGGAACCCCACGGTAACACAGACTAAAAGAGAAATACAACTGTGGCTCTATGTGTAAAGAGTATCTAACAACGACATGAAGAAAAATGTCAACTAGTACTACTAGAATAGAAGGGAAGCCTCCGGATCCGCGGACGTAGCGGATCATACCTCGAAGTCTCCCAGAAAGCTGCGGAATCACCTAGTACGAGCTTGCTCTGATGTACCTGGATCTGCACAACAAAAGTGTGTAGAAGAGTAGCATGAGTACACCACGACGGTACTCAGTAAGTGCCAAGCCTAACCTCGATAGAGTAGTGACGAGGAAGGTCAGGGCCCTACTGAGAAAACAATAATATAATGATGATAACAAAATAAACAGTTTATATGATAATAATTTCCGAAATAACAACATTATGATAATTATTGCAACTGTCTACGATTAAGCTAACAACAAATAACCAACTCAAATAAACAAATCCAGGATCCGTGGGAATTGAACCCACAGTCCCATTCTCAGTACCTCTGGGTCTCCGGGAATCGAACCCGCAGCCCATGTCTCAATAATATCTCAATAACTCAGGATCTCCGGGAATCGAACCCGCAGTCCCTACCAATAACTCAGGATCTCGGGAATCGAACCCGTAGTCCCTACCAATATCACGCCGGGTCTCTGGGAATCGAACCCACAGCCCTAGGTCTCCGGGAATCGAACCCGTAGTCCACAAATAATATCACTCCGGGTCTCTGGGAATCGAACCCACAGCCCTGGGATCTCCGGGAATTGAACCCGCAGTCCACCAACACATCGAATAAGAAAACACACAGAGAGAATATAATATGTTAAATTACAACTTCACCTAAATTAGTGCCAACAATTTATCAAGAGTTCAAGTAAATCAACTAGGCAATTAAACATGTTGAATCCTAGTTAATCATGCTTTTCTAAGTAATACCGGGTAATGGTAACGCTTTTATCAGCTAAGAGCAGGAATATCACAAAATCAGACAATTCAAGTAAAGTGTGTGTTACAACAACCAGCGCATGTACACGCCCGTCACCTCGCGTACAAGGCATTTAAACTATCACATAATATCCTAGGGGTGAAAGTTCCCCCACACGAGGTTAGACAAGCCACTTACCTCAATTCCGGTACAAAACCGCTAAGTAATAACCCTCTTGCCACGAATGTCGGCCTCCACAAGAGTAAAATCTAATAAAAATCAATAGAATCACATCAAAATAGGCCAATTGGGCATTACCCAATCAAATTAACTCAAAATTCACCAAAACCCACAAGTTGCCAAAACCCGACTTTCGGTACGCTTAACGGAAATTCACGAAAGTTATATATTCGGAACCCTTGTTTCAATACGAGTCTATGCATATAAAGTTTACCAAAATCGGACTCCGTTTGCCCACTCAAAACCTTGATTTTCTAAAGGTTTTGGTCTAGGGTGAAAAACCCCCATTAATTACCCAAATTCCTCTATTTTCATGAAAAACTTGCATAATATTATCAACAACAATCATATTTGGAGTCCATAATTGATTGCCTGAAGAAACCCCTTGAATCTCCCTTCAAAATCGCCCAAATCGCCCCTTAAGCCGAGACCAAAAATGTGTGAAATGTTCTGAAATTTTTCTAACTTCTGATACACTTACTTACAGCGATTTTCGCTTCTGCGGAATATTTTCCGCTTCTACGCATCCGTATCCGCGACCAAAGGGTCGCTTCAGCGGTTCCAGGCCTGGCCGGCCATTTCCGCTTCTGCGAACAAGAGGGCCGCTTAAGCGGATCCGCTTCTGCGAAGAAGCATCCGCTTCTGCGGACACGTCCGCCTCTGCGCATATTTGACCGCTTCTGCGGTCTCGCCCAAACGGTAAGATGTCCGCTTCTGCGGACCATGTCCATTTCTCCCCGTCCGCTTCTGCGATCACTGGCATCGCACCAGCGACCCCGCTTCAGCGGATTGGATTCCGCTTCTGCGGAAATAGCCGCTCCTACGCATCTTGTCCGCTTCTGCGGACACGCTCCTGCGCCCAAAATTCCGCAGGAGCGGAAACAACAGAAGCAGGATCCCAATCTGCAATTCTTCCACAATTTCTCCCGTTTAACCATCCGAAATCACCCCGAGGCCCCCGGACCTCATCCAAACATACCAACACATCTTAATACCTTATTCGAACTTGCTCAAATCCTCAAAACACGTCTAACAACATCAATTCCCATAATTCACATCGAATTCAAGCCTAAATTTCTTAAAACTTTCCGAATTGCACATTCGATCAAAAACCCGTCCAAACGACGTCCGAATGACCCGAAAATTTGCGGACATATCCAAAATCACATAACGAAGCTACAGAAATTGTCGGAATTCCATTCCGACCCCCGGATCAAAATCTCACCTATCGATCGGATTCGCTAAAATTTCAACCTTCGGCATTTCAAGCCTAATTGAGCTACGGACCTCCAAAATACATCCCGAACGCGCTCCTAACCCCGAAATCACCTAACGGAGCTAATGGAACCATCGGATTTCCGTTCCGAGATCGTCTTAACACTGTTCCGGCTACGGACCGTTTTCTAGTTTCAAAGCTCTTATTTAGGGACTAAGTGTCCCAAAATGCTCAAATCTTTGGAACCGACTCCCCCGGCAACCCACAATAGCAGAAATGAACTTGGGGGAACAGTTAAATTAGGGATTGGGGCGTAATTTTCTAAAACGACCGGTCGGGTCGTTACAAAACCACGATGAATATGTTACCTTAGACCAAGGGAACATAACCCAATCAGAAAGACTCGAAAAATTTTGAATATCGCAAAATTAGCAAAACCTGAGCCCGGGCCCACTTGTCAAAAAATCAAAAAAATCACATCACATGATTACTTATCTCGCCACAAGTCTATACATATCAAATTTACCAAAATTCGAGCTCAAATTCTCCACAAACACGCAATTTTCATTCAAAAGGTCAAGCCCTAGTTCTTCGATTTTAATCAAATTTCCATGAATTTAAGTGTTGATTCCTCAATAAAATGATGTTTCTAGGTCATAAGACTAACCTCCAATAATAATTTCCGTTGAAAACCTCTTTGATCTCCGTCAAAAAGCTCTCAAGGTCATTCAAAAATGGAAGAAATGGTCTAACCTTCGCGGATGAAATGTTATTAAAAACCCTTCTGTCCAGCCTAGATTTACTCTATGCAATCGCATCCAAGCCTATGCGATCGCAAAACACAAAATACTTACCTCTGATTTTAACCCTATGCGGTCGCATAAGGGTCCCCGCGATCTCAATGACCAAACAATATACAATGTGTGATCCCATATACATCCACGCAATCACAACGAACAAAATCCAATCTCCCCATTTTTCCTCTATGCGATCACACTACTGCCCCGTGATTGCATTGAACAAATGACCAAGCCCAAAAATCCCTTTATGGGGTCGCAACTCTCCTCCCGTGATCGCATAGAACAAAAGTCTGCAATACTGACCTGCAATATTCTGCAACAGCCCAAGTCCTAAAAACCTTCCGTTAGCCATCCGAAATCACCCTGAAGCCCCTAGGACCTCAACCAAAAGTACCAACTCATCCTAAACCATCATCCAAACTTGATCCAATCATCAAAACACACCAAACAATGCTAAAACAATCAAATCATATTGGAATCAAGCCTAAGTTCTTCAAAATTTCTAAAATACGCATTTAATCAAAAACCCGACCAAAATACCTTCGAATGACGTGAAATTTTGCACACACATCAAAAATCCTCTAACAAAGCTATAACAACTCTCAGAATTCAATTTCGACCCTCAGATCAAAATGTCTCCTATTACCCGGAAATTCGCCAAAATACTAAATGCGCCAATTCAAGCTTAATTTTACATCATACCTCAAAAATCACTTCCGATCACACTCCTAAGTCACAATTCACTTCCCGAAGCTAATTGATTCACCAAAAATCACATCTGAGCCTTGTAACTCATAACAATGTCTGGTTGACCTTTCCAAAACTAACCCAATTTAACTCTAACACACCAAATCGCGATAAAGAAACATGAAGAAGTATAAAATGGGAGAAACGGGGCCGTAACACATGAGACGATGGGTTGGGTCGTCACATCCTCCCCAACTTAAATAAACGCTCGTCCTCGAGCGGGTCAAGAAATACACCTGAAGTCTCAAATTGTTGGGGATATCTGCTCCGCATCTCCCGCTCGGTTTCCCAGGTAGCCTCCTCCACGGGCCGACCTCTCCACTGTACCTTCACCGAAGCTATATCCTTTGATCTTGTTTTTTGAACATGACAACCCAAAATAGCCACTGGCTCCATATCATAGGTCAAATCATCATCCAAATAAACCGTGTTGAAGTCCAACACATTAGACATGTCCCCAACATACCTCCGTAGCATAGAAACATGGAATACCGTATGAACGCCCAACAAGTTGGGTGGCAAGGCAAGCATATAGGCGACGCCTCCAATCCTCCTAAGTACCTTAAAAGGACCAATGAACCACAAACTCAACTTATTTCTTTCCAAACCTCATAACGCCCTTCATGGGTGAAACCTTCAGCAAAATCATCTCGCTGACCATATAAGATAAATCTCAAACCTTCAGGTCCGCAAAACTCTTCTGAGGTGACTGAGCTATGCGAAGTCTCCCTTGGATCACTTTCACCTTCTCTAAGGCATCCTGAACCAACTTTATCCCCAATACCCTAGCCTCGCCAGGCTCAAACCAACCAACTGAAGATTTACACTGTCTCCTATATAAGGCCTCATATGGTGCCATCTGGATGCTGAATTGATAGTTGTTGTTGTAAGCAAACTCTGCATGTGGCAAGAACTCAGCCCAAGAACCTCCAAAATTAATAACACAGGCACGTAACATATCCTCCAATATCTAAATGGTACGCTCGGACCACCCGTCCGTCTGAGGATGAAACTGTCACGCCCCAATTCGAGGGATATGACCGGTGCCTGACCAGGTAGCCCCAGTCAAGCGGACCTGTGTGCCTTTCCTAACCCACGTGTTACCCCTATGTTGTTTATTACTCATAAGCCAAAGATCTTACCAACTATAACTGAATTCACAGTGTACAAACATAACAACACGATTAATTTACTAACAACTTTACAATTTACAATGCCCGACATAATACACACATAAGGCTGAAATTCCACAGTTTACATGTCTACGGAACCTCTAGGATACGAAGGATGATACAATACTTGCTCGTAACAAGGATCCGGCTATACCTTACACAAAATCAAAATAAAGTCTAAGAGAAGTGGCATGAACTACGCAGGTCCGAGAAGGAAAGGGGCTCACCAAAACGTGTAGTGGAAGATGAATGATGTTGCTACCGATGAGCTAAAGTACCTGCTACTGATGTACCTATAATCATAACACAAATGTAGCGTCCCCGGCAAAAGGGACGTCAGTACACTGGAATTGTACTAGTATGCATGGACAAGCTTTGCCCCAAGTAAACTCAAGCCATTAAACAAGTACATCACGGTGATAAGACAACGAATGATTACACCATGAAATAATAAAGCCAGCCAATTATGTTCACACACTCTGTTTAAAGTAGTTTTCACCTCAAAGCACAATTAAAGATCAACAAGGAAGGCAACAACCAAACAACCACGGAAAACACAATCAAGTCAAACAAAGGGGCAATCAGTGCCCCACAGGTTGCAAACTCTCCTGCTGTCTCCTTTCACAATTTAACATTAATGATTTCATATCAATTTCAATGGAGATTTCGATCGTTTTCCACCCTTATTACTTCGGCCACCCTTATCACCCCAACCCACACCTTATTACTTTGTGTTGCAACACGCAACCCGATCCTACCGTATAGTTTCAATCACAACAATCACAAACAGCAAACAAGGCACTACACAAGATCACAACAAGTGCAAATAAGCAATTTTCAAATTAGTTCATGCTTTCAAATTCTTTTCAAACCAGTATTACAACCAAGTTACAATGTTTCCATATTCGAGAGTACGCATACCTTTATGTTCGACAATTTATCACAATTCAAGTATTTCATTTCTTTCCCACAAGAAACCATGTATGCCATCACCACAATTGTTCTCAATTCTTTACCAATTTCAACTTCCTTTTTATCTTTCGGTTCATATTCCATACCACACCACACATAGTTCAACATAAATTAAATACCCAACAACCAAATCAGAGAATTACATACAATCTCTCAAATTAACACATACCAAACGAATCGAACATATAAGGGCAATTTCACAAGAATCAAAGTTAGCCATACATACCTGGAGTCAAATTTACTTCCTTCAATCTCTTACTTAAGCTCACCCAAGTTATCCTAAGTTGCCAACTTCCGTTTTTGCAAACTATTACTCCTACCCACTTCTTTTTACTAAAATTCAAGTTCAAATAACATACATGAGTATCACATTCTATTTTCAAAAGCTATTGTATGCAATTCTTTCTTTACCATTGAAAACTAAAAATTAGAGGAAAATGAATATGGTTTTTACCTCTTCGAGATTTGGGGAAGATGACTTTTGCCTTAGGATCTTCCGGACTAAATGATTGGAACAATCTTTGAAGATAGTTAGATTTCTCTCTCTAGAACCCCTCTTTCCCCTCTCTAGTTTTTCTAAGAAAATATGAGAAAAATGAAGTTTGGAGGTGTTTTATTAAAGAAGGAGTCGGCTCAAAATTTTATAAAAATCTGGGCCGAGTCAATTCTGCGGTCGCATCCGCGATCGCAGAATCAACATGCGGTCTACATAATGGACCGCAGAATTGCCCCTAAAAATGCACATGTTCTGTTATGATATGCGGCCAGAATGCTGTCCGCATTCGTGTTCTGCAGTCGAAGAATGCACCACAGATTTGACACTCAAAATTTCTCAAGATATTATGCGATGGATCTGCGGTCCGCATTCCCATTCTACGATTGCATATTTGACTGCATTTTTAACACAATTTTTGGAAAATAATCTATAAACTCTACGGTAGGAATGCAGTCCGCATAGTAGATCTGAGATCACATTCCTGACCGCAGAATCGACATTTTCTGGAAAAATTTATTCTTTCAATTTTTGAAAGTTAAATCACTACCAAGGGTCCGAACCGCGGCGAGTTTGCGAGCCGCGAAGAATTTTACGCATTCCTAACACCTTATGCGGACCATGACACCACGGCTACTAGGTTTCAAGCACTAAAATTTTACGGGGCCTTATAGAAACATTATGCCCAACTCCATCTGTGTACCCAACCCTCGCTAAAAAGGTCTCTAAAATTGGAAAATGAACTGACTACCCCTGTATGAGATGATAAAAACTGGGACCCATGCAACCAAACAATCACCCAGTTGAAAATCCCTGCCAGCCACTCTGAAGAATAGGTACAACACACCGGAATAAAGTGCACGAACTTGTTCAGCCAATCCACAATCACCCAAATTGAATCAAACTTTCTCAAGGTCAGAGGAAGACCTCTCACAAAATCCATAGTGATCCTCTCCAACTTCCATTCCGCAATATCCATCCGCTGAAGTACACCACCCGATCTCTGATGCTCATATTTCACTTGCTGATAGTGGAGATACCGAGCTACAAAACCCATAATAATTTTTTTTCATTCTCCTCGACCAGCAGTGCTGCCTTAAATCCTGATACATCTTCCTGGCATCCGGATAAATGGAATACTACGAGTTGTGGGCCTCCTTAAGAATCAACTATCTAAGCCCATCTACATTGGGCACACAAATTCGACCCTGCATCGTCAATACTCCATCATCACCAAAGGTCACATCTCTGGCATGGCCAAGCTGAACTCAATCATTGAGGACAAGCAAGTGCGGATCATCACACTGATTCTCTCTAATGCGATCATATAAGAAAGACCGAGAAACCACGCAAGCCAATACACGACTGGGCTCTAAATGATAAACTAACAAATCGATTGGCCATTGCTTGAACATCAACTACAAAGGGCCTCTCCCCAACTGGGCTGTACGCCAAACTCCCCATACTGAATGCCTTCCGGCTCAAAGCATGGGCGACTACATTAGACTTTCTTGGATGATACAAAATAGTAATATCATAATATTTTAGAAACTTAAGCCACCTCCGCTGCCTCAAATTAAGATCCTTCTGCTTGAACAAATGTTGAAGACAGCGATGATCGGTGAACACCTCAAGAGATACGCCATATAAGTAGTTCCTCCAAATATTCAAAGCATGAACTATAACAAACAAGTCTAAGTCATGAACAGGGTAGTTCTACTCATGGGGTTTCAACAGAAGAGAAGCATAATCAGTCACTCTACCCTCCTACATCAATACACAACCAATCCCGACTCTCAAAGTATCACATCAGACAGTATAAGAACGTGAAGGTGATGGCAAAACTAATATTGGGGCTGCGGTCAAAGCTGTCTTGAGCCTCTAGAAGCTCTCCTCGCACTCATCCAACCATATAAATGGAGCACCCTTCTGTGTCAACTTGGTCAAGGGTGAAGTAATAGATAAAAAACCTGGATGAACCAACGATAACAACCCGTCAAACCGAGGAAACTACAAATCTATGTGGCTGAGGCAGGTCTAGGGTAACTCTAAACCGCCTCTATCTTCTTTTGGATCACCTAAATACCATCACTGGACACCACGTGCCCCAGAAAAGCCATAGAACCGAGCCAAAATTCACACTTGGAGAACTTTGCATAAAGTTTCTCCTCTCTTAGTCTCTCTAATAGAACTCACAAATTTTATACATGCTCCTCCTAGCTATGCGAGTAGACCAGGATATCATAAATAAAAACAATAACAAATGAATCCAAATACGGCTGAAATACACTGTTCACCAAATTCATGAATGTTGCTCGGGGCATTACTCAGCCCAAAGAACATAACAAGAAACTCATAGTGCCCATATCTAGTCCTAAAAGCAATCTTCATAATATCTGAATCCTTGATCTTCAACTGGTGATAGTCCGAACGGAGATCAATCTTGAAAAATACCCTTGCCCCCTGAAGATGGTCAAATAAATCATCAATACGAGGCAGGAGATACTTGTTCTTCATTGTTACTTTGTTCAATTGCCTAGAGTATATTCACATTCTTATGGTGCAATCTTTCCTTTTTATAAACAAAAACTGCGCACCCCACGATAACACACTGTGCCAAATGAAACCGTTTTCTAGGAGTTCCTGAAGCTGATCCTTTAATTTTTTTTAACTCTGCTGGTGCCATACGTTACGGAGGAATGGAAATGGGCTTAGTGCCCAATTACATGGTCAATACCAAAATCAATATCCATTTTTGATGGCATGCCTGACAGGTCTGCAAGAAATACATCAGGGAAATCCCTCACAACGGGGATAAAATCACGGCTAGGAGTCTAAGTTCCAACATCTCCCACAAACGCGAAATATGAAAGAAAACCCTTCCCAACCATACGCTGGGCTTTCAAGAAAGAAATAAATCTAGTGGGAACATAGTCAGTCACACCTCGCCACTCAATCCTCGGAGTACCCGGCATAGCCAAAGTGACTGTCTTAGCATGACAGTCTAGAATAGCATTACAAAAATGTTTTGCTACATTTTCATATATTAAAAAAGATATTTACTATTCTAATTATGTACTATTGTGTTTTTTGTAGATATCTTCTAAAACTTGAGTTGTTTTTAAAAAAAAAAAGAACATTGTTACATAACACTCTTTGAAACTAGAAATGTCAAAACCCAGGTTTCCCACCCTCAAGGATCATGATGGCGCCTACTCGTAGAAGCTAGGCAATCCACAAATTTAAAATCCATAATGTTTTTGTTAAAAATCCATTTTTTACTAATTTAATTAACCAGAAATAAATAATGAAACAACATCAAAAATTTGTAATTTAGCGAAAGAGTTAAACAGTATAAACCAAATTAATTAGGAGACAATCACGTATACCTCTACCCAGAACTGGAGTCACAATACTCATAGATTACTAAGATTAACTACATGCAACCATTTGAAAGTAAGTAACAATATCTTTCTCGAAACATGAGATAACATGATGATACATAATATAGTGGAGGCGCCGGGTCGGTGGACGCCTGCAAGGCTACCTCGGCGTCTCGGTGACCTGAAGGCTAACTCCCAAGATGCTGCTGCTATCCGATAGCTGGATGTGTGCAAAAGAGTACGAAGTATAGTATCAGCACTACCGACCCCATGTGCCGAAAAGTGCCTACCCTAACTCCGGCGAAGTAATTACGAGGCTAGGACCAGACCACCAAATAAACCTATGTAGTTGCATAATATACAACAGAAGGTAACGCATAAATAAGCAAATAAAGATGGGAGGGGGAAACATGCTTTGGGCGATGATAACAGATTAGGCAGAAACTTAAAACAATTATCAGGAAACCAAAATTCAACTTTTTACAAGGATAACAAAAACAAGGCAGATTTCACTCTCGGTTCACAACTCATTGCAGGCATGCAACCTTATCCCATTGCTCATATCTTGTGGTAGGCGTACCACATGCTTCCATTTCTATCACGACCCAAACCTCGATCCAGTCATGATGGGGCTTCTTGTGAAGCCAATGCCAGCCAACTATGATGACCCGACTAGTTTTTTTGAGCTTTTGCACTGTGACTTATAGTTCTCAGTCATGACTTGTCCCGTGTGATATAATAAGACTGATGTAAATAGTTGGTTTTTGTTTTCTCGAAAATGGTATGAATTTGAAAGAACTGTCTCAATTGAAAGCTTTGAATTTGAAAGGTTTGACCAAGAGTTGACTTATTTGTATGTCGGCTCAGATCATCATTTTTATAATTTGGTTAGCTTTGTGGGGTGATTTATGATTAAGGAGTATGATCTGACTTGATTTTGGAGGTCCCGTGTGGAATTTGGCTTCAATTGGCGAAGTTAGTATTTTGGCAATTTTTTGTTAATAAGTGAGATTTTGATCCGAGGGTAAGAATGTAATTCCGAGAGCTGTTGTAGCTTCGTTGTTCCATTTGGAATAAGTGTGTGAAATTTCAGGTCATTCAGACATCGTTGGCCTGGTTTTTGATCGAAAGTGTAGTTTGGAAGTTTTTAGAAAGTTAGGCCTGAATCAGATATATTTTGAGTGATTTGATATTTTTGAGGTATTTTGATGATTGGAACAAGTTTGAATGAGGTTTTAGGATATATTGATGCTTTTGTTTGAGGTCCCGGGGGCCTCCGCTGAGTTTCGAGTTGTCATTCGGACCAATTTTGGCTTTGAGAGTTGCAGAAATTGTTGTTCAGATGTTACAGAGAAATTAGCCTTGGACATCCCATGGGGCCAGTCGTGATCGCATAGAAGTAGTTTGGAAGGCCTGGAATTAGACCTTAGCATTCAGGTTAATGGGATCTCTTTTGCGGAAGGTTAGGGGTTCTTACTTCGCGATCGCGTGAAAGATGTCGTGTTAGCGTATAAAGAAATGAGGTCCAAGAGCTATTATTCTTCGTGTTCATGCATGAGGTAACGCGTTCGCATAACTGTAAAGTCTTCTGCAACACGTTCGCAGAGATAGGTTCGCATTCCCATAAGACTAAATTATAGAAAATTCAAAATGTGCTTCGCGATCTCGAGGCTTGTGCCGCGATCGCGAAGAAGGATTTCGAGTGTTGGGTATAGTGTTTTAAGACGTCTTGTCCGCATTTTTTGGGTCTACTTTTGCCATGGCTTCTTGTTTTTTGGAAGGAAATTAAAGAGGGATTCAAGAGAAATTGACTTGAGGTAAGAATCTTGGTCTTAAAACTTGATTATATTGTGAAATCCACCTAGAAATTTATGGAAATTAGCTAAAAATGGAAGAACTAGGGCTTGAGATTTTGAGATTTTAAATTGGGATTTGAAGTGCCATTTGATGTTGGAATTTAGAGTTTTTATTATGTATAGACTCTTGGAAGGATAAGGAACCCATTGACGTGAAAATTTCTGAGTTTCGAGAAGTGGGCTCGGGGCTCGAGTTTTGCCAATTTCGGGATTTTGATATTTTTCGATTGTTTTATTGGGTTTTGTTCCTTTAGCATATTATGATGTATTCGTTCTGGTTTTTGTCAGATCCGACGCCCGAAAAGGCCGATTTGAGGGGCATAGGCATCGCGAGCTAGTCGAGGTGAAATTGATTGTAAATGATTTTCAGAGGGTTTGAAACCACGTATTTTAACATTGTAGTGATATATTGAGTTGATTTGCACATTGGATAGCGAGCGTGGGGTGGAGCACCGTTGGAGATTGTGTCTTGGTCCATTCCGATTGATGAATTTACTGCGTATTTGAGTTATATTTACTTGTTACCATTATAATATGGGTTGATTGCCATATGTGTGCTTCGTGCTAGCTATTTGAACCCTTCGGTGATTGTTGTGGATATTTTCTCACTATTTTGATTTTTTACTTAAACTCAGTCATGTATTTTCCACCATTTTAAAGGCTTGGACAAGTTTAGTTTTATTTAACACTTGAAATGATATTTCAAATGATATTTGGGCTGAGTATCATCTGTTACTATTGCCCTAGTGACTTATGTGATTTTTGAATGAGTAAGGCCGAGGGCTTTTATTGTGAGGATACTTTTGGATTTGGACTACACGCCGAAGCCATGAGATACTGATTTGATATGAGGCTGAGGGCCTAGATTTGATGTCACAAAATGGTTTGATATTGTACTAGGGCCGTAAGAGGCCACTCCCGGAGTCTGCACACCCGCAGTGAGCCTCGTCGATGATAAATTGATCGGGCTACACACCACAGTGATATATGGATACGGCTTCACACAGCAGCGATACTAGTACTGTTCTATGTGTTTATATAATTTCATTTGTCTGCCATTATCTGTTATCTGAGCTACTTCATGCAATATCTACTTGATCGCCTGGCATTATCTGACGTTTGAGTGTTGTGCCAAGAGGTGGATTTCCGTGCTTATATCCAGTATTTGCTTGCATGACAACTGAAAAAGTCATTTTCAAAAAAGTTTTAAGCTAAGCTAAGTTGTTTCTCTAAAGATTTCATTATTTCACTATTTTTCTCAAAAGGGTTTTTGCATTGCTCTATACAACATGATAATTTGTTATACGTTATTTCTTACTGCTCACTTATTATTTAACTTTATTACTCGTTGAGTTGGAGTACTCACTTTACTCCCAGCACCACGTGTGCAGATACAGGTATTTATTCACCCGTTAGCAGGTTTTGGCTGAACAAAGGAAGAGTTATAGGAGTTAGCGAAGTGACTGCCAGCGTTCGCAGTACCGTTTCCCTCTTATTTGTTCATTATTCTGCTCTTGTATATTTTAGACCTTGTAGTTGGATTTACACTCCAATAGATTCTCGTGACTTGTGACACCCCGACTAGGGCTGTGTTGGGTTGTATTTCCGCTAATTAATATCATGAAATCATATTTAAACTACTTATGAACTATCTATCTCCTTAAAAGAGGTGTTTCTAAATGATCTGGGTGGCTTTGTCTTCACGAGAGGCGCCATCATGACCGGAGTGGGGTTTGGGTTATGACACCAAGAAACCCAATTTGTCATTTCGGATTAGATAATATCAATAAGCAGTTTTAGCATAATTAAATAACCACATTTTAAACAAAAAATTACTTTATTAAGTGCGGAATACAACCCAAACACAGCCCAAATCGAGGTGTTACAAGTTACGAGCACCTATCATAGTATGAATACAACTACATGGCCTAAAATATCACTACCCAAAATCCATCAAGGGTCGTGGTGGCCTCGGACACCGCTGTCAGGCAAGCAAACCTAAATACATAATTAACTTCCCATTGTTGTATTGTCTAAAATAATTTTTTTATACATTAAATAACGAATAATAAAATTTACAGAAATAATTGCGAAGTTTTTAACAAAACATAACATTTAATAATCTAAAAATCATCCCAGAACCCGGTGTCATGAGTGCATGAGCAATTTCTAAGAAATAATGTAATACAACAATCGTCCAGAATACAATATTGGACAGAAATAAATACAGAAAACTATTTGAGACTCTGCTGGGTGCGGATCGCCTCGAGAAGTGCAGCTCACCTTAGTCTCCATGTCATTCATCCTACTACGCCCAATAGGCAACTAGAGATTCATATGCGTGTGCATAAAAAATGTACCGAAGTGTAGTATGAGTACGAAAATAATGTGTACCCAATGAGTATCCCGTCTAAATTCTCGGATTCTTTCGTAAAACATTTTTTTTATACCTTGAATCATCAACCATATTCGCACGACCGATCTCCTTTCTACATATTAGCCCATACTTCCATTGAACCCGTGGACTTCAATCGCTAGCCAATAACATCCCAAATCATTCCAAACTCTCCTTAAGGTGCGTAATCATCCTACCACCAAACCCATATGTAACATCTGCCGCTCTCCTACTTTGGGCAAACTAACTTTTTTAATCATCTACTTGACCTTTTCTTCGTACACCTGGCCTTCAAGGAATTTTAGACACTGTCTGACACTTTCCACACATCATTCCTCAACGTTTACTACTCAGTTGGTGCCTTAATAAAATCTATCTTCATAGCACTGGAATCCACAAATCGCTACTAACTTTAAATTTTGCGAAGATAATCTCTCTCGAGCTGCCAATATTATAAATGGTGATTCAAACTTGAACCCCCTTGCCTCGTGATATCTAACAGTCACTTCTTCAATACTGACCTGCAATATCCTGCTCCAAATATAAGATTACAACACTGACAAATCTAGTACATTCAATAAGGACAACATCACCTCATCATAGAAGAAAATTTTGCCACACTAGCAAATACCAAGTCTCTATACCTTGTCAACCTAAACCTCTACATTCTCTACCTCATTGCTTTGCCCTTACTGGGAATAAAATACTGAATCTACAGATCATGCACTGCGTAAAACTCCCTTCAAGTCATTCACTACCTCGACAGGCAGGCAAACATCCTACCATCACAACAATATTGCAGAATAATTGCTCAGAAGCATCATGGAAACCAATGCCTGTCCTTAAGGCTCTCTAAAGTACTGCTACTAAGCTGAAACGACAAAATATCATTCCACAAGGCGACGATGGTAATACAATCAACTATAGCAGGAGAAACATCTCACACCACATTCGTAGTGCCATTAAAATTCTTCAATTGTCGTTTCATAACCAGCGGTTCGTGTCGCGTAATATTGAGTAGGAATTAAGCAAGGGCCTAAGCCTCAAGGAATCAAATTTCACGATGAGGAATCAAGAAGGGAAGGACTCCTAACAACCCCATAGCCTCCTAAAACAAGTATAGAGATCTCCATACCGATTCACGAGACTCTACTAGACTTGCTCATGACTTGCGAGACCTACGAGAACTTGGCTCTGATACCATGTTGTCACAACCCAAAATCCACCAAGGGTCGTGGTGGCGCCGGACACCGCTGTCTGGCCAACCAACCAAAATACTTAATTAACTTCCAATTTTTGTATTGACTAAAAACATTTTTGTTTATACATTAAATAACGAATAATAAAATTTGCAGAAATAATTACAAAGTTTTTTACAAAACATAACATTTAATAATCCAAAAATCCTCCTAGAACCTGGTGTCACGAGTGGATGAGCAATTTCAAAGAAATAAGGTAATACAACAATCGTCTGAAATACAATATTAGACAACAATAAATATATAAAACCGAAAGAGAATCTGCTGGATGCAGATTGCTTCAAGAAGTGTAGCTCACGTAAGTCTACATATCATCCGTGCTATTATGCTGGAGGCTAGTAGAGATGCATATGTATGTGCAACAAAAATGCACAAAAGTGTAGTATGAGTACAAAAATAACGTGTACCAATTGATTATCCCTGTCTAATCTCGAAGAAGTAGAGACAAGATGGTGACTTCGACACTTACTAATGGTCCAAAGATGATATATCCATAATATATTAAATCGTGAACATTTATAAACATGATTATAATTCAATGGGTTTAAGAAAACAAACAATTCTTTCTTTTATGGGAAATAATTTTTTTCCAGCATTTATACATATATTCTTAAGCCAAAAAGAGGTAACAACAACTTCAATAAGTTTCAGGGCAAGAAATACCAGCATGCACAAATTATGCCGAGGTCGACAACCCGCTCCAATAGAAATATAAATTGTGCACGACCAAGGGTCGAACTACGCGAACCATAGATGCATCTATTTAATCTGCCAAGGCGTTCCACCAACTACAAAATTAAGCACACAAAAACAGTCAATCAGGAGTCCACACTGAGCCAATATCGAAAGAAAGTAAATCCTCTTTTAATCGTTTAAGAAAAATCAACTTTAATCCTTTTAGAAATTTATTTACTAATTCAATGTGATTTATGAAATTCAAGATATCAATAAGTTCACAAATAACCCAAGTATAACATGCTCTTGGGGTTATAAACTACCTGGACAATAGCATAATAGTAGCTACGCACGGACTCTCGTCGCCACGTGCGCACATAGCCCCCACAAATAGGAGCACATAACCAATTATTTTTACCTATGCAGACAATTCCCTCTTACAATATTAGAAATGATACTCACCTCGCTCCGAAGGTCCATAAACGGCGTTACACGCCTTTTCGAAGACTCGAATCGATGCACAATGCTCCAAAACAAGTCACTAATTATGTAAATCCATTAATACATGCTAATGTACTCATTATAATCTAATTTATTATAATTACTAACCCCGATCGAAAAGTTTTCAAAAATGCCCTCGAGCCCACGTGCCTGGAATCCAACAATTTTCAAAAATAAATTACCCATGGCCTCACGAACTCCAATATATGATTTCCCTAAATTCCATACCCAAAATCATTGTCAAAATCCAAGAACACTAGTTTTCTAGGTTTTCCCTCAAACTTCAAGTTTTCTACAATTTTTCAAGTCTAAATCCATATATAAACCATATATATATATATACTCATAACTAGTAGAAATCATTTCCCTCATGCTTAGTGATGAAAATGGAACTCCAAAGTTGCTCGAAACTCGGCTCCCATGGAAAAAGTGAAGTGAAAATGATCCAAACTTCGACTTTTAAATAAACCTCTCTACCTCAAGTAGTTTCTGCATCTGCAGTTATGACAGGAACCAACACTTTTTTTGACACTGAAATTAGCATAAATCCCTTATACGATGTCCAAATTCGACAATTCATTTTGCTATGGTTCCAAAATTACCATACAGATCTAATACTCAAAAAACTTAATTTGGAACTCATTTTCTTAATATGGAACCCCTTTATGTCCAAAGAAATGATGTTGAAATATCAAATAAGAGCGCGATTGTCACGACCCCAAACCTGGTCATGATGGCGCCCAACCGAACAGCTAGGCAAGCCCGACAAAAAACTCTCTACTCGACCTTAGAGCTCAAAAACAATTTCATTAGAAATCCTTAATAGAAAAATAAACCAACTAAACTGATAGTTACATAAATATCCCGAAAATCTCACAACAACAACACAACTTCCCCAAGACCTGGGGTCACGATCCAAGAGCCACTATTAGAATATCAGAACAATACAAAAAATAAATCTACAAGTCTGAATGTACGCAGAAAGAACAAAATAGCAGAGTAATAAGGGGGAATGTCGGGTCCTGCGGATGCCAGGAAGCTACCTTGACAATCTCAAATCTAACTCTGGTTCAGCACAAAGCTCAGCTAAGCTTCCAAATACACGAATCTGCACATATGGTGCATGGAGTCGAGTGAGTACTTTCAACTCAGCACTAATAAAAGTAAATAGTGCTGAGGAAAACGAAACCACACAAACCACCATCTTGTGCTGTAAAAATACATAACCACATTTTTAGATTTCACTACACTTTCATGGTATTTCTTGATAACATATCTACGTTGATTTTGAAATCTCTTTTTAACATCTCTTTCTTTTATTATTAATAGTTCAATACCTGGGTACAACATCAATTAGTGAAAGTCTGCACTCAAATCAGCCCCTTGGGCTTAGCACTCTTTAACAATTTCCACCAGGGTATCTGGTCAATAAGGAAAATAACACATGTATGCCAGTAATGTATGAGTGCTAAATGTCATGCCACATAGTACAAGTAAAGTCAATGAATGAATGCAATGTAATGCACATAACGATGTGGCGTACAACCCGATCCATTTAGGCGCCCACGCACATGGTAGTTCAGACTCCTGAGGGGCTCCTACAGCCCAAGTGCAATATCAATATCACTCCCTCTGTGGCGTGCATCCATGCAATGCAATGCACATAACGATGTGGCGTACAACCCGATCCATTTAGGCGCCCACGCATGTGGTAGTTCAGACTCCTGAGGGGCTCCTACAGCCCAAGTGCGTTACGGACAACAGCAGCGGCAGTAGCGACTTGTCACGACCCGGATTTCCCACCATCGGGGTCATGATGGCGCCTACTAAATAGAAGCTAGGCAAGCCAAATATTAATTACATCTCCATTAATAACCAATTTCTTATTAACAACATAAAAATTACAGCGGAATAATCAAAATTAGCGGAAGACTTAGTTAGATATGATAAACAAAAATCCAAATCTGATACACTACCCAAGACTGGTGTCACAATACTCACGAACTTCTAAGAATAATACACATAATTGTCTGAAAGAAAATACAAGCTGTTTATCTCGATTATATGAGATAACAGAATGAAAAGCATAGATAGAAGAGACAACGGGTCCTGCGGACGCCTGCAAGGCTACCTCGTAGTCTCAGTAGTTGAAAAATCCACAAGTCTCTACTGCCGCCGCTGCTGTCCGTAACCTGTATCTGCGCAAAAAGAGCGCAGAGTGTAGTATCAGCACAACCGACCCCATGTGCTGGTAAGTGCCTGGCCTATCCCAGCGAACTAGTGACAAGGCTAAGGCCAGTCACCCACCTAAACCTGTACACTTGCAATATAGGCATATATATATATATATAATACATTTATAAGGAAATACTCTGCTCTGAAATAATATTCAATAACTCAAGATATCCAGAATAATCTTACTTTCATGTCTCAATTTCCTCTTTCATTTCATGTCTCGTGCTAGGCGTACCACCCGCTCCCAACTATCACAGTAATTATCTCTTGTGGTAGGCGTACCACCCGCTCCCAATTATCAATAATTATATCTTGTGGTGGGCGTACCACCCGCTCCCAAATATATTAATAATCATATCTTGTGGTAGGCGTACCACCCGCTCCCAAATATATCAATAATCATATCTTGTGGTAGGCGTACCACCCGCTCCCAAATATATCAATAATCATATCTTGTGGTAGGCGTACCACCCGCTCCCAAATATATCAATCGGCTACCGGCAACTATGGCCAATGCCAAGATTTTAAGTCACTTTGTGGTCGGCGTACCACACGATCCCAATTCATAAAATATATATGTTACCGGCATTTAGCCAATAATCTCTATATCAACAATATTTATAATTACCGGTTTTAAACCAATAATTTATAATAATTTCAACAAATTACCTTCATTACCGGTATAACACCAATAACACTTATTCAGCAATTTATTCATAACTAAATTCATATTCCTACAAACTAGGATAGAACAAACACTTACCTCGAAAGTTTACGAATGATTTAATCCGTAGCAATGCCCTTTCCTTTCGAATTTGACTCCAATCCAATCGTATCTATACACAATTGATTTAATATCATCAATACTACTCAACAAACTAATTCCCAAGACCAATTACAACTTTTACAACATTCTGCCTGGAATAGTGAATTTCAACCCCGGGCCCACATGGTCGGAATTCGGGGTTAGGACCAAAATCCGGTTACCCATCCCCCCACGAGTTCATGTATATGATTTGTTTCAAAATCGGACCTCAATTCGAGGTCCAATTCACCAATTTATGAAAAACCCTATTTTCTAACAAAAACAAGAATTTTACCATGAAAACCTTTGATTTTTAATGAAAAACATGTTTAATGATGTTAGGAATTGAAAGAATTAAGTAAAAAGTGACTTACAATCGTTTTGATGAAAAAGAAATCCATGAAGAATCGCAAATGGGTGTTTTGGTTTTGTAAAATGTGAAGAAATGACTGAAATTCGTGTTTTTCAGGTCTCTGTGTTCGCATTTGCGAACATGGGTTCGCAATTGCGAACCCCGACCATTTTCTGGAGTTTGAAAAATAAGCTAAGGGTGGGAAGTTCGCATTTGCGAACTTTTGTTCGCATTTGCGAAGCCAAGGAAAATCTGGGGTCTTCGCAATTGCGAACATATGTTCGCAATTACGAACTAGGCTGCTTCCAGGGATTTTCGCATTTGCGACATAAGGTTCGCATTTGCGAACCAGCAGACTTCTGAGCTTCTTCGCAATTGCGACATATTCTTCGCAATTGCGAAGACAGGCAATTACTGAAGGCCTCGCAATTGCGAGGTTTGGTTCGCATTTGCGAACCCAACTGGTCCTGGGGGGCTTCGCATTTGCGATAAAGGTTCGCATTTGCGAGCCTTGCCTTACACTGTCCCCTTCGCAATTGCGAGAAATTCTTCGCAATTGCGAAGCCAACAGCCGGGTGAAAAACCAGCAGTTCAAAAATTCAGAATTTCATCCAACGGCCTATCAAATCTTTACCCGAGCCCCCGGGCTCCAAACCAAACTTGTACACAACCTCAAAAACACATTATGGACTTGTTCATGCGATCATATCGCCAATATCACTTCGTTTTAATCAAATCAAGCCTCAAACTCATGATTTTCATACTTTTGATTTTCAAACTTCTTAACTTGGAACTCAAGGTCCAAAACATCTCAAACGACATCCAAATGTCACCAAACTTTACGAAATCACATATATAATATTTAAGACTTGTACCGGGCGTCGGAACCAAAATACGAGCCCGATACCAAGGTCAATTAATTTATTTCCTTTAATAATTGCATCAAAAACAATTTCACATAAAAATTCATAACTTGGGCTCTAGGCCTCAGAATTCGACTCCGGACGCATGTCCAAGTCCCATATTTTTCTACGGACCTCTCGGGACCATCCAATCTCGGGTCCGGATCCGTTTACCAAAAATGTTGACCGAAATCAACCATATCAATATTAATATCATTTTTATCCCAATTTCTCATAGAATTCATATTTTCTATCACAAAATCTTTCCGGCTACATGCTCGGATTGTGCACAAAAATTGAGGCAACATAGAATGAGGTTTTCAAGGCCTCAGAAGCTCGAAATGATTAATTAAATAAGTGATGACACTTTGGGTCGTCACAATCTCCACCTCTAAAACAACCGTTCGTCCTCGAACGGACAAAAGAAAGAAGTACCTGAGTCAGGAAACAAGTGTGGGTAGCGGCTCCGCATATCAGGACTCGGACTCCCAGGTCGATGCCTCAGGAGGCTGGCCTCTCCACTGAACACGCACAGAAGGATAACTCTTCGACCTCAACTGTCGCCGGTCTAGAATGGCTACCGGCTCCTCCTCGTAAGATAGATCATTGTCCAATTGGACATTACTGAAGTCTAACACATGTGTGGGATCGCCGTGGTATCTCCGAAGCATAGATACATGAAAAACTGGATGCACGGCTGATAAGCTAGGCGGCAAAGCTAATCTGTAAGCCACCCCTCCCACTCTGTCTAGAATCTCAAATGGGCCAATATACCTAGGGCTGAGCTTGCCCTTCTTCCCAAACCTCATCACACCCTTCATAGGCGACACTCGGAGCAATACTCGTTCGCCAACCATGAAATCTACATCTCGAACCTTACGATCCGCATAAGTCTTCCGCCTGGACTGAGCTGAACGCAATCTCTCCTGAATAGTCTTGACCTTATCCAAGGCCTCCTGAACTAAGTCTGTACCCAACAACCGAGCCTCTCCCGGTTCAAACCATCCAACTGGTGATCGACATCGCCTACCATACAACGCCTCATACGGAGCCATCCGGATGCTAGATTGGTAACTGTTATTGTAGGCGAACTCTGCTAATGGTAGAAACTGGTCCCACGAGCCTCCGAAATCAATAACACAAGCTCGAAGCATGTCCTCTAGAATCTGAATAGTCCTCTCGGACTGGCCATCCGTCTGAGGATGAAATGTTGTACTCAACTGAACCTGGGTGCCTAACTCCTGCTGGACCGCTCTCCAGAATCGCGAGGTAAACTGTGTACCCCGATCAGAGATAATAGATACTGGCACCCCATGAAGACGAACAATCTCCCTAATGTAAATCTCCGCTAACCTCTCCGATGAGTAGGAGACAGATACTGGAATAAAGTGTGCTGACTTGGTCAGCCTATCAACAATGACCCAAATAGCATCAAATTTCCTTCTAGTCAAAGGAAGTCCAGTAACGAAATCCATAGTGATCCGCTCCCATTTCCACTCGGGAATTTCAATCCTTTGGAATACACCACCAGGTCTCTGGTGCTCATATTTCACCTGCTGACAATTTAGACACCGAGCGACATACGCAACGATATCTTTCTTCATTCTGCGCCACCAATAGTGCTGACGTAAGTCCTGGTACATCTTCGCGGCACCTGGGTGAATAGAATACCGCGAACTATGGGCCTCTGCTAAGATTAACTCTCGAATCCCTTCGACATTGGGCACACAAACTCGACCTGCAATTTCAATATCCCATCATCATCTAGATTTACCTGTGTGGCACCTCCCCGCTGTACTGTATCTCTCAACTCACGCAAATGAGGATCATCAAATTGCCTCTCACAGATACGCTCAAATAAGGAAGAACGAGCGACCGTGCAGGCTAACACCCTGCTAGGCTCAGAAATGTCTAATCTCACGAACCGGTTGGCCAATGCGGACATCTAGAGCTAATGGTCTCTGACTGACCGGAATACATGCAAGACTACCCATGCTGGCAGACTTTCTACTCAATGCATCGGCCACCACATTGGCCTTACCTGGGTGATATAAAATAGTAACATCATAGTCTTTTAGCAACTCTAGCCATCTTCTCTGCCTCATATTCAACTCTTTCCGCTTAAACAAATACTGAAGACTCTTATGATCGGTGTACACTTCACATGCTACACCATACAAATAATGCCTCCAAATCTTCAATGCGTGAATAATCGCCGCCAATTCTAGATCATGCACTGGATAGTTCTTCTCATGAATCTTCAACTGCCTCGAAGCATAGGCAATAACCTTGCCATCCTGCATTAACACTGCACCAAGCCCAATACGGGAAGCATCACAATAAACAATATAAGGTCCCGTACCTGTGGGTAAAACCAATACCGGTGTTGTGGTCAAGGTTGTCTTGAGCTTTTGAAAGCTCGCCTCACATTCATCGGACCATTCAAATTGAACACCCTTCTGGGTCAATCTGGTCAGTGGGGTTGCAATAGAAGAAAATCCTTCTACGAATCGGCGGTAATAACCCGCTAACCCCAAGAAACTCCAAATATCTGTGGCTGATGTCGGTCTAGGCCAGCTCTTGACTGCCTCAATTTTCTTCGGATCAACCTGTATACCTGTTGCCGTCACAATATGACCCAGGAATGCAACTGAACTTAGCCAAAATTCACACTTTGAAAATTTTGCATATAGCTGGCTATCTCTCAGAGTCTGTAAGGCCACTCTGAGATGTTGCGCATGCTCCTCCCGACTGCGGGAATATATTAATATGTCATCAATGAAGACTATTACAAACAAGTCTAAATAAGGCCGGAACACCCGATTCATTAATTCCATAAAAGCTGCTGGAGCATTTGTTAACCCAAAAGACATGACCAGAAATTCATAATGTCTATACCGAGTGCGGAACGCGGTTTTAGGGACATCAGATGCCCTAATCTTCAGCTGATGATAGCCAGATCTCAAATCTATCTTTGAAAATACCTTGGCACGAAGCTGGTCAAATAAATCATCAATTCGCGGAAGTGGATATTTATTTTTGATAGTCACCTTGTTTAACCGTCGATAGTCAATGCACATTCTCATCGAACCATCTTTCTTCTTTACAAATAATACAGGTGCACCCCACGGCGAAACACTGGGCCTAATGAAACCCTTTTCAAGTAAATCCTGCAACTGTTCCTTCAATTCTTTTAACTCTGGCGGAGCCATACGGTATGGGGGAATGGAAATGGGCTGAGTGCCTGGAGCCAAATCAATGCAAAAATCAATATCCCTATCGGGCGGCATACCTGGCAAGTCTGAAGGAAATACTTCAGGAAATTCGCGAACCACAGGCACAGAGTCAATAGAAGGAACCTCAGCACTAGAATCACGGACATAGGCCAAATAAGCCAAGCATCCCTTTCCAACCATACGCCGAGCTTTAACATAAGAAATAACATTACGGCTAGTATGACCTGAAATTCCTTTCCACTCTATACGAGGCGAATTTGGCAGGGCTAAAGTCACAGTCTTGGCATGGCAATCTAGAATAGCATGATACGGAGATAGCCAGTCCATGCCTAGTATAATATCGAAGTCCACCATATTTAGGAGTAATAAATTAGCACGGGTCTCGAGACCCTCAATTACTATAATACATGACCGATGAACTCGATCAACCACAATAGAGTCGCCTACTGGTGTAGACACATGAACAGGAACACTCAGTGGATCACTGGGCTGAACCATGTATGGTGCAAAATAGGAAGACACATACGAATATGTAGACCCAGGGTCAAATAATACTGATGCCTTTCTATCACAAACCAAGATAATACCCGTAATGACGGCATCAGAAGACTCAGCCTCTGGTCTGGCGGGAAGTGCATAACATCGGGGCTGTGCCCCACCACCCTGAGCAGTATCTCTAGGACGATCAGCTGCTGGCTGGTCTCTACCTCTATCGGTCCGAGCTCCACCTCTATGACCTCTACCTCCACCTCTATGTCCTCTACCTCCGCCTCTAGCCGGCTGGGCAGGCTATGAGGGAACTGGGGCCTGAATCATGGCACGAGAACCCTGCTGGTGAGATCTGTCCGAAGCTCGAGGGCAATACCTTGCAATGTGCCTAAGATCACCGCACGTAAAACAAGCCCTCGGCTACTGAAAATGGCGAAGTGGTGGTGCACTGATAGGCTGCTGATCAGAGTAGCGTGGCTGAGAATTACGATCACCCGAAGCATCATGAGAAACCTGAAGAGCTGACTGATAAGGCCTAGGAGGATGGCCTCTATCATAAAAATCTCTATCTCCAGACGAGGTACCACTGAATCTACCCGAATTACGAGATCTCTTATCCGATCCATGTCTCGCTCCCTGTGACAGAGCCATCTCGATCCGGCGGGCTGCATTAGCCGCCTCTTGAAAAGTGATTTCAGTTCCTGCTCCCATAGCCATCTGTAGCCGAATTGGCTGATTCAAGCCATCAATAAACCTCTTCACTCTCTCCCGCTCTGTGGGAAGTATGATAATAGCATGACGAGCCAGGTCCACGAACCTAGTCTCGTACTGTGTGACAGACATAGAACCCTGATGAAGACGCTCAAATTGTCTGCGCATAAACTCCCGCTGAGTTGCTGGAAGGAACTTCTCCAAGAATAATTCTGCAAACTGCTCCCAAGTCAAAGATGACGATCCCGCTGGCCCGGTTAGACAATAATCTCTCCACCAAGTCTTGGCGGAACCAGATAACCGAAAAGTAGCAAAATCCACACCATTAGTCTCCACAATACCCATAGTACGGAGAACTTCGTGGCAGCTGTATAGGAAATCCTGTGGATCCTCCGAAGGAGTACCACTGAATGTGGTAGTGAACAGCTTGGTAAACCTGTCCAATCTCCACAACGCATCAGCAGACATAGCTGCACCATCATTAGACGGAGTCGCAATAATAGGCCGAACCGCCTCAACTGGCTGAATCACAGGATCTTGAGCCTGGGGAATTACTGGCTCTGGAGTGCGCGTAGCAGGAGTCTGATTACCTCCTCCAGCCTGAGAAGTGGCTGGTGCTACCGGTAATAAACCTGCTCTGGTGACATGATCCATAAAACCTGCTATCCGGACCAAAGCATCCTGAAGATCCAGTGAAAATAAAGCTCCTCCTGGGACCTGAGCTGGGCCTACTGGAGCTGCTGGGCTGGAATTTCTTCCTCTATATGAACCTGAGGTTCTGCCACTCGTGCTGCTGCTCGGGGCTGAGCTCCGCCCCTACCTTGTCCTCTAGGACGACCTCGACCTCGGCCTCTACCCCTAGCGGGAGCTGCCGCTGCTGGGACCTCGGGCTGCTGGTCAGTAGATGAGGATGCACGTGTCCTTACCATCTGCGGAAGAACAGAGTAGAAGTTCAATTATCATTCAAAAGATCAAGTCGCACGACTGGAAAAAATAAAGAGAATATTTTCCTAACTCTGTAGCCTCTAGAGGATAAATACAGACGTCTCCGTACCGATCCTTCAGACTCTACTAAGGTTGTTCGTGAGTTGTGAGACCTATGCAACCTAGTGCTCTGATACCAACTTGTCACGACCCGGATTTCCCACCATCGGGGTCATGATGGCGCCTACTAAATAGAAGCTAGGCAAGCCAAATATTAATTACATCTCCATTAATAACCAATTTCTTATTAACAACATAAAAATTACAACGGAATAATCAAAATTAGCGGAAGACTTAGTCAGATATGATAAAGAAAAATCCAAATCTGATACACTACCCAAGACTGGTGTCACAATACTCACGAACTTCTAAGAATAATACACATAATTGTCTGAAAGAAAATACAAGCTGTTTATCTCGATTATATGAGATAACAGAATGAAAAGCATAGATAGAAGAGACAACGGGTCCTGCGGACGCTTGCAAGGCTACCTCGTAGTCTCAGTAGTTGAAAAATCCACAAGTCTCTACTGCCGCTGCTGCTGTCCGTAACCTGTATCCGCGCAAAAAGAGCGCAGAGTGTAGTATCAGCACAACCGACCCCATGTGCTGGTAAGTGCCTGGCCTATCCCAGCGAACTAGTGACAAGGCTAAGGCCAGTCACCCACCTAAACCTGTACAGTTGCAATATAGGCATATATATATATATAATACATTTATAAGGAAATACTCTGCTCTGAAATAATATTCAATAACTCAAGATATCCAGAATAATCTTACTTTCATGTCTCAATTTCCTCTTTCATTTCATGTCTCGTGGTAGGCGTACCACCCGCTCCCAACTATCACAGTAATTATCTCTTGTGGTAGGCATACCACCCGCTCCCAAATATCAATAATTATATCTTGTGGTAGGCGTACCACCCGCTCCCAAATATATCAATAATCATATCTTATGGTAGGCGTACCACCCGCTCCCAAATATATCAATAATCATATCTTATGGTAGGCGTACCACCCGCTCCCAAATATATCAATAATCATATCTTGTGGTAGGCGTACCACCCGCTCCCAAATATATCAATCGGCTACCGGCAACTATGGCCAATGCCAAGATTTTAAGTCACTTTGTGGTCGGCGTACCACACGATCCCAATTCATAAAATATATATGTTACCGGCATTTAGCCAATAATCTCTATATCAACAATATTTATAATTACCGGTTTTAAACCAATAATTTATAATAATTTCAACAAATTACCTTCATTACCGGTATAACACCAATAACTCTTATTCAGCAATTTATTCATAACTAAATTCATATTCCTACAAACTAGGATAGAACAAACACTTACCTCGAAAATTTACGAATGATTTAATCCGTAGCAATGCCCTTTCCTTTCGAATTTGACTCCAATCCAATCGTATCTATACACAATTGATTTAATATCATCAATACTACTCAACAAACTAATTCCCAAGACCAATTACAACTTTTACAACATTCTCCCCGGAATAGTGAATTTCAACCCCGGGCCCACATGGTCGGAATTCGGGGTTAGTACCAAAATCCGGTTACCCATCCCCCCACGAGTTCATGTATATGATTTGTTTCAAAATCGGACCTCAATTCGAGGTCCAATTCACCAATTTATGAAAAACCCTATTTTCTAACAAAAACAAGAATTTTACCATGAAAACCTTTGATTTTTAATGAAAAACATGTTTAATGATGTTAGGAATTGAAAGAATTAAGTAAAAAGTGACTTACAATCGTTTTGATGAAAAAGAAATCCTTGAAGAATCGCAAATGGGTGTTTTGGTTTTGTAAAATGTGAAGAAATGACTGAAATTCGTGTTTTTCAGGTCTCTGTGTTCGCATTTGCGAACATGGGTTCGCAATTGCGAACCCCGACCATTTTCTGGAGTTTGAAAAATAAGCTAAGGGTGGGAAGTTCGCATTTGCGAACTTTTGTTCGCATTTGCGAAGCCAAGGAAAATCTGGGGTCTTCGCAATTGCGAACATATGTTCGCAATTGCGAACTAGGCTGCTTCCAGGGATTTTCGCATTTGCGACATAAGGTTCGCATTTGCGAACGAGCAGGCTTCTGGGCTTCTTCGCAATTGCGACATATTCTTCGCAATTGCGAAGACAGGCAATTACTGAAGGCCTCGCAATTGCGAGGTTTGGTTCGCATTTGCGAACCCAACGGGTCCTGGGCACCTTCGCATTTGCGACCCAGGGTTCGCATTTGCGAACCCTGCCTTGACCTGCCACCTTCGCAATTGCAAGAAATTCTTCGCAATTGCGAAGACAACAACTGGGTGAAAAACCAGCAGTTCAAAAATTCAGAATTTCATCCAACGGCCTATCAAATCTTTACCCGAGCCCCCGGGCTCCAAACCAAAACTTGTACACAACCTCAAAAACACATTATGGACTTGTTCATGTGATCATATCGCCAATATCACTTCGTTTTAATCAAATCAAGCCTCAAACTCATGATTTTCATACTTTTGATTTTCAAACTTCTTAACTTGGAACTCAAGGTCCAAAACATCTCAAACGGCATCCAAATGTCACCAAACTTTACATAAACCACATATATAATATTTAAGACTTGTACCGGGCGTCGAAACCAAAATACGAGCCCGATACCAAGGTCAATTAATTTATTTCCTTTAATAATTGCATCAAAAACAATTTCACATAAAAATTCATAACTTGGGCTCTAGGCCTCGGAATTCGACTCCGGACGCATGTCCAAGTCCCATATTTTTCTACGGACCTCTCGGGACCATCCAATCTCGGGTCCGGATCCGTTTACCAAAAATGTTGACCGAAATCAACCATATCAATATTAATATCATTTTTATCCCAATTTCTCATAGAATTCATATTTTCTATCACAAAATCTTTCCGGCTACATGCTCGGATTGTGCACGTAAATCGAGGCAACATAGAATGAGGTTTTCAAGGCCTCGGAAGCTCGAAATGATTAATTAAATAAGTGATGACCCTTTGGGTCGTCACAGTTCAATACCTGGGTACAACATCAATTAGTGAAAGTCTGCACTCAAATCAGCCCCTTGGGCTTAGCACTCTTTAATAATTTCCATCAGGGTATCTGGTCAATAAGGAAAATAACACATGTATGCCAGTAATGTATGAGTGCTAAATGTCATGCCACATAGTACAAGTAAAGTCAATGAATGAATACAATGCAATGCACATAACGATGTGGCGTACAACCCGATCCATTTAGGCGCCCACGCACGTGGTAGTTCAGACTCCTGAGGGGCTCCTACAGCCCAAGTGCAATATCAATATCACTCCCTCTGTGGCGTGCAGCCCGATCCATGAATAGTCATGAATGCACATAAGCCCCTTGGGCAATAGTATTATAACAGCTCACAGCTAAAATGTCATCAAAGCCTTGTTTAAGTTTTCAAATCTTATAAAAATGCTGAGTAGTAAAGTACCATTTTAAAACCTTAGACTGAGATGAAAATATGCACAGTATTGCCAAGACAGTAATACCAATCTCTGAAGGATTCAAGTATTAGGCACGAAGCCCAAAACATGATAATCAGTCTAGTTCATGAGAAGTAATATCTTTATTAGGGTGTCAATTAAATTTCAAGCAATTAGTAGTGTTTTTATTAAGCGGGATGGACAAAGTCACAATCCCCAATGGTGCTCTACCCCATGCCTATTATCCGGCATGCAAGTCACCTCAATACAGCACTATGATGTGCAAGTCTGGGGTTTGCAAACCCTCAGGACATCATTTATAAGTATTACACACCTCCATCCGGTGAAAACTCTAGCCCGTGACGCCTTTGCTCCTCAACCCGGCCTCCACGCCTATCGAAACTAGCCAAAATTAGTACTAATATATCATAATAGGCTAGTCAAACTATACCCAATCAATAACGATCAAAATATAACTTAAATCTCGAAACTAGCAAAACACAAGCCCCGGGCCCGCTTCTCAAAATATTATGAAATTCACTTTTCCGGAATCCTCGTCTCACCATGAGTCCATACATATAAAATTTATCAAAATCGGAGTCGATTTGACCCCTCAAATCATCATTTTACCATTTCTTAGGCTTCAAGCAAAAACCTCCATTTTTACCCTTTGATTCCTCCATTCTCAGTGGTTAAATTCATGTTTTATCATTATAATAACATAATCTAGGTGCAAGAGTCCTTACCTGATGATACTCCATGAATTACTCTTCAAAATTGCCCAAAATCCCTCTTTGTTTGAAGCCCCAAATGATTTTACACTTCTGAAATTTGAATACACTGACTTCATTAAACCCTCAGATATTTCGCTTTTGCGGTCCACTGACTGCACCTGCGGTACCGCTTCCGCACTCAAATAACCGCTTCTGTAGTTTTTCACTCAATTACCCACGATCGGTCCTGCAGTCTTATACCGCTTTTGTGGTAGCCGCTCCTGTGGAAACAAGGTTCGCTTATGCGGAAATCCCCAGTCCACAAGCACCGCATTTGCGATCTCAAAGCCGCATCTGCCGAACCGCTTAAGCGGCTCACTCGCCACAGATGCAGAAACCACAGAGCACTCACACCAAACCTTCTATAACACTTCGAAATGCCCGATTAACCGTCTCAAACCATCCCAAGGCCCCCGGGACCTCAACCAAACATGCCAACACATCCCATAACACCATACGAACTTGTTTCAACCATAAAAGCATGTTCTTAAACAGAAAATTCATCAAATCATGACGGATTTAAGCCTAAGTTTCAACTCTAACTTCCGAAACCAACATTCAGTCAAAAACCCAACCAACGACATCCAAATTACCTGAACATTTGCAGATATATCCAAAATCACCTAACAAAGCTACTGCAATTGTCAGAATTCCATTCCGACCCCCTGATCGAAATCTCATCTATCAACCGGATTTTGCTAAAATTCCAACTTCGCCATTTCAAGCCTATTTCTACACCAGACCTCCAAATTAAATTTTGATCGCTCTCCCGAGCCATAAGTCATCCCCCGAAGCTATCTGAATCACCAGAATTCACATCTGAGCCTTCTAACCACATAGTTAACTTCCGGTTGACTTTTCTAAAATAAGTTTCCTTTTACGAGGATATGTGCCTTATTTTTAACCAAAACCAATTCAATTACGCCCGATCAACTCAAATACCGATATAAAATATGAAGCATCACAATAAGAGAGAAACGGGGCGGTAACTCATGTGATGATGGGTCATGCGTCACATTCTCCCCATGCTCGTCCTCGAGCGGACTCAAAGTTGTACTAGAAGCAACCCAATAGCTAAATGACCTTACGAAGCATATACTCGGGTGATACCACATGACCATATCTCACATAAGTCTGATAACACAATATAGCTGGAATTTCACAGTCTATCCAAACCATAAACCACATTGCACTTTCCGAGATCATATACCAAATCTGAACCCCACATTTATACTCAGAATAAAGCCAAACCAATTGTAATAACCCATACTTGCCACTCCAGGTGAGACCATATGTTATACTACACAACCCGAACACTCGAGACGCAGGCATCTATTCACAGCAATTAGCCACAATAACCAAATATTAACAGAAAAACCTTTTTTCATTAGCTAAAGTGTTAATCCAACACCTTCATATACTGCCCACGGCAACTAAAACACGTGATATACCGAACCCATCTCTCAGGTCAACCATTCATGAATCCATTTCCCCTTTGACTAATACCACCAAAGATTTTGAAGCCAAACTTCGATATTACCTTTCTAACCAGCTGAAATCACATATGCTCGCACTCATTAATGACTCCAATGATCATTTCGATTATAACAAACCACAATAGTGATATGACACCTCACCATCGGCCTAAGCCACGACGTGCACAACAAAGGCTCTAACAAGAAATGATCTGAACACAGTCAAATAATGACAACTGACTCAAACGAAAGAGCTGTAATTCAATTCCTCGGCAACATCACAACACATAACTGAGATCCCATCTCACATCATAGAAATAGAGTACATGAATCCTTCTCAACGGTCATAACTCCACGTGTCCTTGCCACAACGCGCGATTCTATCCAAACACTATTATTCCTGAGGCACCTTAAGTCCACAAGCTCAACACGGTCAGCCCCGCGCGGATTGAGGCCTGAAACCAAGCAATCCATCACACCCACGGTGATACAATTAATATACACTATCAAATCCTGAAAGGACACAACCGATGCGCTATTCGCCGAGCAATACCCAATACGGACTTCCTTAAAAACCAGGAAGTAATACATACAAGGTAACATATAAATAAGACTATTTTCACATCACACTGTTGCGGCGTGCAACCCGATCCAGATATCGTACCCGTGAAGACATGCCACCCAATCCAAATACCATACCCATGGTGGCGTGTCACCCGATCCACACATAAATCCCGCAAAAAGAAATACATCGAGTCAAATTTTCTCATTATAATAAACATATATAGTCCTATGCTCAACCACATGAAATTCATCCGAAAAGTCCCTCAATACCGAAACTGAATCATTCGTAGAAACCTCTGAACTAACATCTGCCACGAAGGCCCAATTAATCAAAGCAATACCTGCCAGTCGTTTGCTAGTGTTTGGGATATAACTACCCTGCTAGAACATATATGATGCACTCTGCCACACAACTTGTGGCATCTTCCGACATAATCTATATCACATTAGTCTAGACGATCTGACGTTGAAGCAACCAATCTGCAAATCTAATATCATAACCCAAAATTAACATATCAAGCAAGGAAAGATCCACTAGGACTTCTGATTTCCCATAACTGCTAAACGGTGCCGAAACACACGATATGCAACCACTGCATAGGTGGATCACAAGAATTTATAGTCTCTAACACATATATAACACATGAATCACTATGCCTGATCCCAAACTCCGCCATACAAATACATAACACACATCAAGCATCCATGCATACCACGAAAGACATTAAGAAATTTCCTTGTGCCATCAACCACTCAATCATCACAGTCGATTCAACAAGAGAGCACTACAACACACTAGATATTTATAGTTTACATTACCTTGCCCCTCTTTGAACATATACCCCCGCCAATCACCAGAATAGTAGTACCATCTTCCTTAATCACCAGAAAGATTGATTCTTAACTTATCTGCAGCTGCCCGTGCTGCTGCAGAATTCTAATGACATACCATTATATTATGAACTGAACCAAAACTTTGAATACAAAATTCTCAATTTGCCATATCAGTACACACAAAACACACCACACTTAGGATAACATGAGGACTTCTATCTCTCTCCTGCACGGAAGACAATGACGCACTCAACTAGTCAAGAACTTTTTTGATCCCATATAGGAGAAACATTATTACACACTCCAAGCTTCACATACCAGTAGGAAATATACTCATTTTCAAACCACGGTGAAACACATCGCGAACTCTCTCACCCAATACCATTACATAAGCTGAACTGCCAGGACTGAATTCTTCTACCAAAATCGAGCTAAGCAAACTGCCAGTACTCAAGAGATTTTTGCACAATACCTGTAAGACTCATTACCTCGAACACATACCAAGAATTAATCGCATCCTTATCATAGTGTTGCGATTTATCATCAAGTTATTCCATTTATCATAATTTCCTTTATGATTCCTCTTAAATTTAATATTCTCCTTCGCTGTAGCACCACAATACCTCAATTCAAGTTCCACATGAGACTCGTACATAAGACCACACGGTCTATGACCCATAGGCCACTGAATATTCTCTCATATGTTTCCCAGAAGTACCATATTCTACAATAATTTATTTGAAGAACTTCCTGTGATTCTGAATTCCTTATCATTATCTTCCAACACGGATACATAGAATCCCATAATTAACATAACATACCATGAGTCTTGATCTATTCTAACAAAACCACAGTCTCTAGCCACATACAAAATCTTAAGACACCTAACTGTTACATGCAAAAATCTTGAACACCGCAAAACCATTATCGGGAGTCATTCACCCTTATTCATCTATAATTCATCTGTCTTATTGAACAAAACCACTCATGCCTCGTTATAACTCTAACACCGCAGAACATGATTTCATACATATACAAACAACCATCTTTCTGCTCTATGCACTGAGCATTCTTTATCAACAGCAACTCAAAACATCATAGTATTTCTTCATATCTACGATACAACCTACAACCTTTATCTAAATTTTCCTTCACACTCACCATTCTCGGCTCAAGTTCTGTGACCAGAACTGATTCGACCATATACTTCGAGACAGAATCAATATAGCACACAATAGTACAATCATTTAATCAATACCAAGCTCCCTAACTTGGCTCGAAGCCATATATCGAAGAACCTTAAATCACTCTCTCAAATGATGCCACAATGTTATAGTGAGATTAATCTCAAGTCATTTACAAGTTTTGTGGAGACACATATCATTAGAAATTTTAACTGGTTTACAACTTTTGCATTCATTCATACAACAGCTCAGCCCACTCTTTAGGCGACAAAATCTTTACTAAGTCCCAAAGTTTCAAAAAATTTCGGCAGAGTTTCCTTTGTAATTTGGCCTATTCACCTGCTAGAGAATCACCAAAACCATACTAACAGGACGTCTACAACTCGACAAGACATCACAATGTATAACAACAACATTAATCTCAATACTACATGAATTATATTATCAAAATTGATACATGGACATGCGTTGCACCTGCTCGAATCATAACACATATCAAATACCTTTCAATTACACATAAGAATCAACCCACATAAGGACACTCCGAAAGAGATAACCCACATGCTTCACCTCAATTTAGTATTTTGGCACACCTTCCACCATGATACACATAGCACAATCAATTAGTCTTCTTATGTCTAAACTCATACCACCACATATAATGCACTTTACCTTTCCACTTAGAGACATGAAAATATTAACCACGCCCATAACTCAAGGCTACACAATAGATCACAATAAGAATCGAACACCTAACAGCTCATCCATTATCAAGCTGCCATTTCAACAATTAGGGACAATGATCATATAAATTTCATAATACCAGCTCGCAAAATCAGCACCTCGGTGCTCAAGCCATAGACAAAGATCAGGCCTAAAGTCCTCCCGACTGACCCAATATGAACTAACGGAGATTATATCTCACCCCTCGATCAGGGAATCACAAGCCATCAAGGAAAATATATTACTAAGTGCTCGGGTGCGCATACAAATCTGTGGAAGTTGTTTCAAGAATTACATATCAAGCTGAATCAAGTACGCACGATAAGAATTCCAAGAAGGTGGAGTGTTTCCAAAAAAGGTTTGTAGCCTCCCGAGGATAAATACAGACGTCTCCATACCGATCCGTGAGACACAAATAACCGGCTCAAGACTTTTGAGGCCTAGTAACCTAGGCTCCGATACCAACTTGTCACGACCCCAAACCCGATCGTGATGGCGCCCAACCCAACCGCTAGGCAAGCCCGACCAAATGTACTCTCAACCTCAGCTTAGAGCTCAAAAACCATTTAATTAGAAATCTTTAATAGAAAAATAAACCAAATAAACTGATAGTTACATAAATATCCCGAAAATCTCACAAAAACAATATAACTTCCTCAAGACTTGGGGGTCACAAGCCAAGAGTCACTATTAGAATATCAGTGCAATACTAAAAATAAATGTACAAGTCTGAATGTACGCGAAAAGAACAAAATAGCAGAGTCATAAGGGGGAATGTCGGGTCATGCGGACGCCAGGCACCTACCTTGACGATCTCAAAGGAAACTCTGATTTAGCACAAAACTCACCTAAGCTTCCAAATACATGAATCTACACACATGATGCAGGGAGTCAAGTGAGTACTTCCAACTCAGTGGTAATAAAAGTAAAAAATACTGAGGAAAAAGAAACCACACAAAACACCATCTTGTGCTATAAAAATACATAACCACATTTTTATATTTCAGTACACTTTCATGGTATTTCTTGATAACATATCTAAGTGGATTTTGAAATCTCTTTTTAACATGTCTTTCTTTCATTATTAACAGTTCAATACCTGGGTACAACATCAATTAGTGCAAGTCTGCACTCAAATCAGCCCCTTGGGCTTAGCACTCCTTTAACAATTTCCACTAGGGTATCTGGTCAATAAGGCAAATAAAACATGTATGCCAGTAATGTATGAGTGCTAAATGTCATGCCACGTAGTACAAGTAAATCCAATGCATGAATGCAATGCATTGCATATGACGTTGTGGCGTACAACCTGATCCATTCAGGCGGCCGCGCTCACTGTGGGGGTTCAGACTCCGGAGGAATCCTACAGCCAAAGCGCAATATCAATATTACTCTCGCTACGGCGTGCAGCCCAATCCATACATAGTCATGAATGCACATAAGCCCCTTGGGCAACGGTATCATAACAGCTCATAGCTAAAATGTCATCAAAGCCTTGTTTAATTTTTCAAATCTTATTAAAATGCTGAGTAGCAAAATACCATTTTAAAACCTTAGACAGAGATAAAAATATGCACAGTATTGCCAAGACAGTGATACCAATCCCTAAAAGATTCAAAAAGTCGGCACGAAGCCCAAAACATGATAATCGGTCCAGTTCATGATAATTAATATCTTTATTAGGGTGTCAATTAAATTTCAAGCAATTAGGTAGTGTTTTTATTAAGCAGCACGGTCCAAGTCAAAATCCCCAATGGTGCTCTACCCCATGCCCGTTGTCCGGCGTGCAAGTCACCTCAATACAGCACTGTGATGTGCAAGTCCAGGATTTTTTAAACCCTCAGGACATCATTTACAAGTATTACCCACCTCGATCCGGCGAAAACTCTAGCCCGTGATGCGTTTGCTCCTCGACCCGGCCTCCACGTGCATTGAAACTAGCCAAAATCAGTACAAATATATCATAATATGCTAATGAAACAATACCCAATCAAAAATGATCGAAATATAACAAAAATCTCAAAACTAGCAAAACCTAAGCCCCGGGCCCGCTTCTCAAAAAATTATGAAATTCATATTTCCGAAATCCTCGTCTCACCGCGAGTCCATACATATAATATGTATCAAAATCAGAGTCCATTTGACCCTCAAATCATCATTTTACCATTTTTAAGGCATCAAGCAAAAACCTCCATTTTTACCCTTTCGCTCCTCCATTTTCATTGGTTAAATTCATGTTTTATCACTATAATAACATAATCTAGGTCCAAGTGTCCTTACATGATGATACTCCATGAATTCCTGAACTGGTTTTGGTTAAAAATAAGGCACATAGCCTCATAGAAGGAAGCTTATTTTTAAAAAGTCAACCGAAAGTTAACTATATGGTTAGAAGGCCCGGATGTGAATTCCGGTGATTCAGATAGCTTCGAGGGATGATTTATGACTCTGCAATACCTGCATCTGGACGTGCATTGCAAGCAGTAAAGTGAGTACTCTAACTTAGTGAGTAATAAAGATATATAATAACTAAGTAGTAAGAAATTACGTAATACACACCATAATGCTGTATAGAGCAGTGTAAATATTTTTGACAAAAATAGTGAAATAGTGAAATCTATAGAAAAACATCTTAGATCAGTTGAAACCTCTATTACAAATGGTTTTTCCAATGGTTACGCAAATGAATTGTATACAAATATTACATATAGGCGCAGAAATCCGCCCCTCCGATACAATGCTCAATTAATAGATAATGACAGGCAATCAGGTAGATGTCACATGAAATAGAACATATAACACATAATATCAGACAAATAAAATAAAGTAAACACATAGAACAGTACCAGCAGCGTTACAGCATGCAACCTGATCCATATCATTGCGGCGTGCAGCCCGATCCATATATTTCATCGACGGCGCTCACTGGGGGTGTGCAAACTCTGGAAGGGGACCCTTACAACCCAAGTGCAATATGAAGCCATCTCGTGGCTTATGTATCTCAAGCCCTCGGCGTCATAATCAAATCAGTATCTCACTACTGCGGCATGCAGCCCAATCCAAAAGTAACCTCACAACACATGCCCTCAGCCTTACCCAGTCAAAAATCACAAAAGCCCCTTGGGCAACAGTAAAACAAGAAGCTCAGCCAAAAATATTATTATAAATATCATTTCAAGTGTTAAAGCAAAGTAAAGTTGGCTAAGTTTTGAAAATAGTGGAAAATACATGACTAAGTTCAAGTATAAAATCAAAACAGTGAGGAAACATCAACAACCATCCCTGAAGGGTTCAAATAGTTGGTACGAAGAACAAATATTGTAATCAGCCCAAGTCATGATGATAACAAATAAGTCTCAGTCAAATACACGGGAAAACCATCAATCGGGATGAACCAAGTCATGATCCCCAATAATATGTAACCCCACGCTCTCGATCAAGCGTGTGTCTTACCCCAATATAGCATTATGATGTCCAATCCGGGATTTCATACCCTTAAAATATCATTTACAATCATAACTTACCTCGAACTGACGAAATCTCTAGGTCGCAATGCCTTTACCCCTCAAATCGGCTTCCACGCGCATCGATTCTATCCAAAATCACAGTGAATACATCACAATATGCTAAGGGAATAGATCCCAAGTGAAAATAATCAATAACGAGAACAAATCCCGAAATTACAAAAACCTAATCCCCGAGCCCATTTCCCTGAAACTCAAAAATTTTCACATCATTAGATTCCTCGTCTCCTCACGAGTTCATACATATCAATAATACTAAAATTGGAGATCAAATGACCCCTCAAATTCTCAATTTAGGCCTCATATTCTCAAGCCCTAATCCTTAATTTTTAGCCCTTAAATTCCCTTAATTTCATTCTTAATCCAAAAAATATTACAATAGAAATGTGTTTTAGGTATGAAATTCTTACCTTAATGATGTTCCCTTGAAATCCCTTTCCCAAATCGTCCAAAATCTCTCAAGCCGAAGTCCAAAGATTTTGAAATAACATCAATTACACGTAATGGAATAATGTATATGTTCTGCCGGACATTCTTGCGTCTGCGACTCACCAACCGCTTTTGCGGTTATTACTCCACTTCTTTAGAATTACTAAATTTGGCCACATCCGTATCTGCAATCATTCTTCCGCATTTGCGGTTCTGCAGATGTGGACCCCATAACCACTTTTGCGGTCCCTGATATTCCTCTCGAATCCGCTTCTGTGGATATACTTCCACATTTGGAACACCGCAGATGCGGTCACCTTATCGCTTCTGCGGTCTTTGCCCATCTGACCCCATTTTGCTTCTGCGATAGATCACCCGCTTCTACGGCGCCTCATCAGCAGTCACCTAACAATATATGCGAAGATACCAGAAGTAGCAAAATCTATAGCTGCAATCAACATATAACTTCTCTGTTAAGCACCCAACATCACCCTGAGACCCTCGGGACATCAACCAAAAGAACGAACATGACCAGTACCTTATTCAAACTTGTTCCAATCATCAAAATACTTCAAATGACATCAAATGTATTCAATCACATTGGATTCAAGCGTAAGTTTCCAAATTCTTACGAAATATGCTTTTGATAAAATATACACCCAAACCACGTTCGAATGACCTAAAATTTTACATATGTATCCCAAATGACACAACGAAATTATTGCAACTTCCAAAATTTCGTAAAAATTCTGATCCAAGATCATACACAAATAAGTCAAATCCTTGGTCAAACCTTTCAAATTTGGAGCTTTCAATTGAGATCGTTCCTTCAAATTCATTCCGTTTTTCCTAAAGACAAAAACCAACTATATACATTAGTCATAATACATAACACGGGGCAAGTTATGCCTGAGAACTAGCGATTAAAGTGAAAAACTCAAAACAACCGGTCGGGTCATTACAATTTGATTAAATCTCGTGGTAGGCGTACCTCCCACTCCCATTTTATTATAACAACAATTCTTCCAAATGAAATTTATTCCAACAAACGCAACATATAATACGAATTTATAACACAATAAGTACACAAAACTTATTAATCACTATTGAAAAACAAATAATGACAAGTGACAATTAAGAGCAAATACTCAATTTAATATTTAGTATGCTAAATGACAAGTAGCAATTAAGTCACATAACATGTAGCAATTATAGCATAAATTCTATGCGAAATGTTGCGCTAGAATACCTTGATCCAATAATAACAAGCAACACAATAAAAAAAAAGTCAACATAAGTATCACAATAATTGTGGAATAAGGCAATTAATGCACTTGAATGGATAACAAAAAGAAATCATAACAAACGGCAATAAGTGTACGGCATCACCCTTCGTGCTTTAACACTCTCTCACCAAAACACTACACGGTATCACCCTTCGTGCTTTACGCTCTTCCTCACCCAAGCAACAATTATATAGCAATTAGGGCAAGGGAATCAATGACATCACCAAAATGTCAAGTAACAACAAAAAAATAAGAAAATAAACATAAAGAACAACACAACTCAATTATCAACAAGAATCAAGGAAATCAAGAACAAGTGCATAACATAACTTTTCATGTTTTTACTGTCGTCCACGCCATAAGAATCAATATAATAGGCACGGAATAGTACATCGTGTAACACGACATCACCCTTCGTGCTTTTACTCTCTTTCCTCACATATAATAAATAGAATTGGCACGAAATGGTACATCGTGCAGCACATCATCACCCTTCATGCTTTACTCTTTCTCCTCACAATAAGAAAATAATGCACGGCATCACCGTTCGTGCTTTATACTCTTTCCTCATAATAAACAAACAATGCACGGCATCACCCTTTGTGCTTTAACACTCTTCCTCATCCAAACAACAATCACAATAAAAGGGCAAGGGAATAAATAAAATAATAATAGAATACCGGGAAGGGAACACAATTAAACAATTAAATCCCTGCAAGGGTACAACATCAATAATCTCAGTGTCCCGGCAAGGAAAAATAATCAATAAACAACAATATCCAAGAAAGAGAACAATTTAAATACTCTTTCTCTTCCTTTAACATCTATTTCATATTTCACTTTACCACTTGAACCAACACTCCAAAAGGTTCAACCATTTCATATACGTTCATAACTGTAATATAACTCGAGCCAATGCTCCTCGATGTGCATAGGTCACAATTTCCTCTCACAAGCCTTTCACAACAAATAGGTATCATCACCAAGGCAAGAGAAATGAGTTTTCCAAAGTTTTACCCAAAAGGTAAAAAATCATCCCCGAGCGCACATGGTCAAAATCCAAGGTTCGAACCAAAACACCCAATTTTCCCCATAAAAATCATTAATTTGAAGCTGAAATCATGTTAAAAGATGTTAATAATTGAAGGAAGTTAGTTAAAAATGACTTACAATTGATTTGGAGAAGAATAAATCCTTGAAAAATCGCCTAAGTGTATTTGGGTTTGAGAAAATATGAATAATAAAGTTCAAAATTGGTTAAGTATAAAAATTGCAAGTCTACATATGGGAAATGTGAACATGGGTTTGCAATTGCGAACCCCGACCTCTCAGATATGAGAGTTGGGAAACAGTGCGAACCCTTCATAATTTCCCAGCTTTCGCATTTGCGAAGCAGTAGTCGCAATGCAACTTCGCATTTGAGAGTGAAATATCGCATTACGATGACTGAGGATTTAGGCGGGCATTGCATTTGCGATGGAACTCTTCGCATTTGCAAAGAAGGCTGCCTAGGTGTTGTCTCGCATTTACGATGCAAGGCTCACATTGCGAGGCTGTCTTTACAAATGTGAAGCCTGTAGGTCAATTAACACCAACAAAATTTTTAGTTAAAACATGCAACTCGTGGCCTTTCCAAAACTCACCGAGCCCTGGGGCTCCAAACCAAATATACACACAACCTCAAAAACATCTTACGGAATTACTTGTTCGATCAAATCGCCAAAATAACATCATAATAATCGAATTAAACCTCAAAATCCAAGAATTCTTTCAAGCTTCGTAAAACATCAAATATTTTAATTTAGGTCCGAATCATGTCAAACGACGTCCATTTTCAACCAAATTTCACAGAAATAACTTAAAGCATATATAAGACATGTATCGTGCACCTGAACCAAAATATGGGCCGATTCCATCACGTTCTAATCAAATATCATTTCAATTCTCCTTAACAATTTCAGAAAAATAATTTATTTTAAAAAGTCATTTCTCGGACTCGGGACCTTGAAATTTAATTCCGGGCATAAGCTCGAGTCCTATATTTTCCTACGAATTCTCTAATACCATCAAATTACGTGTTTGGGTCCGTTTACCCAAAATATTGACCATGGTCAAATTTGTTCATTTTAACATCAAAAGTTAGCATTTTTCACAAAAAAATATATTTAAGCTTTCCGGCTACGCTTCCGGACTGCGCATGCAAATTGAAGCGACTCTAAATGAGGTTTTTTAAGGCTTCTAAGACAAAAAATAGATGACGACCCTTTGGTTCGTCACGATAAAATACCCACTCGGTTGTGGCGTTACAACATATGTATGTGCAACTTCTCAGAAGGGTAGTAAGTTCTATGTTGCTTTGTATTATTTCTGTACTAATCCTACTTGCACAATAATGAGACAGAAAAACAAAATATTATTTACGATATTCAACACATTCTGAAACTTTATAGTCATACTCATGTCCTCCGTTAGCCCTTGGAAACATTAATCCATATAATTTGTATAAAGAATCAGGATTATCATCTCAAAATATATAAGGCATTCCAATTTTTCATCCTCTAAGCTCTCTTGATTACAACACTATATATAACAAGGATAATTTCCTAATTTGAATGTGTCAAATTACTTGCAATGGAATAATAACTTCTACCGTTAACAAATTTTTCCTTTTCAGAAAATTATTCTTATTACCTAACCTATTACTTTTTCGGCACAGAAAAAAGAATCCAAGTACTATCGCAAGTTGGTGTCAAGTAAGGATAAAGAGATCACCTTTCTTATCAAACTTGATCCAAGAATTGGAGGAGATTGGCTTTGAAGAAGTTTGATTGGAGAGGAATTACAGGAAGTTCGGAAAGTAGATGCAATTGAAATTGAAGATGACGAGATAAAAGCGGCGAAAACAATCAAGAAAGCCAAATAAATCGAAGAAGAGAATGATGCCCCAATAACCCATAAAAGAATTATAATAGAAAATGATTAGTGCTTTAGCATTCTTTTTTAAATAGTAAAAGATTTAGTCTGTTTGATATTCTCGATACTTGTTCATTAGCTAAATTTTAATTTTGCCCTTAATAAGGAGCAACTTTTGCTAGCATAGCAATTAATAACATTTAGTGCAGAGTTTCTACTTCCTGCATGTTTTCTAATCAAGTTTTACTCTTTGTGTTTAGTTAAATTAGAATGGGTATTAATAATTTTTTCATATGCCACAGGATAACATTCATTCAACAAAAAATGGCACAAGGTAGAAATAAATATGATTAACACATTTTGTTCTTTAAGTTATTAAAAATTGACACTGAATTAAATAATTCATTATTTAGAGTGTGTGTTGGAAAATATTTTCCTAGAAAATATTTTCATGGAAAATGAGTGGTTTTATCACTTATTTTCTCTTGTTTGGTTGGTAAGAGGAAAATATTTTCCGGAAAATATTTTCTATTGTTTGGTTAGAGAGTAGAAAATAGTTTTTTTTAGGAAAATATTTTTTATGCAACTCTCCTCACCCCTCCCCCTCCCACCTCCCCACTCCCTCACGTCTTCCGTAAGTCTCTAAAAATTGACACAATCTAAAGGAACTAATGTGATGCTTTACTTTTTAACACAAAAATCGCGTATTTTCAAACCCGTAAACTTTATAATTTTTAAACTCATAAACTTTCAAACACATAAACTTCCGAACTCATAATTTTGGAACTTTTAAAATTTTGAGACTTTAAATCGATAAATAATAAAATTAAAAAATGAAAAATATATTTTAAATTTTTTTTTGGCGGGGGAGGGGGGGCAGGGGGAGGGGCAATAAAACATATAAAAATTTAAATTACAAACAAAAAAAGTAAAAAACAAATTTTGTGTAGGGAGGGGGTAGGGTGAGGGGTGGGGTTGGGACTGCATGGTGCAAAAAAATAAAAAATAAAAATTTGAAATTGTAAACAAAAGAATTTAAGGTAAAGAAATATTTTTTTTTGGGAGGGGGTAGGGGTGGATGGGTAGTATGGTGGATGGTAATGGAAAAACTGAGATTTAAAAAAAAAACTGATTTTTAGAGAGAGTGGGGTGGGTTGGTGAAGGTGAGAAAAATTGAGAAGGAGCTTTGGAAAATGTTTTCCTTCTTTTGACAAGGAAAACATTTTCCTTCAATTGGAGGAAAATGAATTGATGAGGAAAATATTACCAAAATATTTAAGCCAACCAAACATGAGAAAATTGGAAAACATTTTTCGTACCAAACACACCCTTACTCTTTGTAGACCAACGTAAGGTTGCTTACGCTATTCGGAGGATTAAAATATATATTGAAACAAACATAACAAAGTTAAACGATGAAAACCATAGTAGACATGAACAAGAACTTTCATGTAAATAAAAGATAATGATATATTATCAATATTAGTCTGTAAATATAATCTTTCTCTTTTTTGTATCTGTGACTGATTTTGCTTCTTTGTATTCGATTCTTTCTCTCTTTTTGTGTGAGTTTTTATTTGAGTTGAAACACTAACTTTCATGTTGTGGTTCAATAGTCACCGTGAAATAGATGAACTCCTATTACTATTTTAAATTTAGCACAAATCCTCTATCACAGATTCATTTCACGTATTTAGGGATAATTGGGAGTCTTGAATTCGCCACAACTTTGTAACTTTAATGAATATTAGATTATTAGTCTATTTCAATATTATACCAAAGCAGAGTCACAAAAAGTTGTGTGGTGAACTATAAATAAATCGAAGCCTGCAGACTCAAATGCTGAAATTAAATGAGTTGTTTAAGAAGGGCTCTGCTGCAGGCTGCTCCAAAGTGGTCAATGATGATCCTTTTGATCGTGATCGAGAAATATGACTCATTTAAGCTGATACTTATGCGTTATTTATTCAGAAGTATCAAATCAATCAATTGAAGAAAGAAGATAGAGAAAGCAACCTAAAATAACATGCTATTGAAGGCTCTATCGAAACAGTGTGATATTGAAGGAACGTGTTGAAATAAATTTTCTTCAAAATTAATTAAATCTTATCAGTATGACAATATATCGCATTTTATTAGGTATAACACATCTGGCTACATAAATTTAGGTGATATTGCATACAAACCATCAATATAAGATATTCACAAGTTGAAAAGTGTTTCTAAATGTATTCATTGTCATGCTATAAGATTTCAGTATGAGACTCCCACATTTTATTGCGGAAGTGGATCTATTAAATTAGCAAATACTGAAGTTCCAATTCCATTATATGAGTTACTTATTTCCGAATCAGAACAAGGGACAGCCGCAGAAACAGTAGAGAATATTATAGCATATTTGCTTTTACATCTTTTGGTGTTACGCTCGACAAAGAACTGTCATCTTCAAGGAAAGGATTATCCACATGTAGGGCAAAAGGTCAAATATATAACAATCTTCCATCTTTACACCCGCAGAATGATAATTGTTGTTATTTTTGGATATATTTTTTTGACACAGACAATAAATTGTTGTGACGATCCGACTGATCGTTTTAAGAATTATCGCCGTGATCCCCTACTAACTACTTTTCCTAAGTTCATTTATGTTATTTTGGTTTGTCGGGACGTTCGATGTTGGGTATTAGATAGTTTTGGGAGACTTAGTCCCTAAATGAGAATTTAAGTGTCGAAATGTTGTCCATAGTTAGAACAATATGAAGATGACCTCAAAATGGAAATACGATAGTTTCGTTAGCTCCGTTAGGTGATTTTGGGGTTGGGAGCATGTTTGGAATGTATTTTGGTAGTCGGTAGCTCATTTAGGCTTGAAATGCCGAAATTTGAATTTTTAAAGTTTCTGATTCGATAGTGAGTTTTTGATCCGAGGGTCGAATTAGAATTCGGGAAGTTGCAATAGCTCTATCATGTCATTTGGGATATGCGTGCAAAATGTCAAGTCATTCGGACATGATTTGTTTAGGTTTTTGATTGAAAGTCTATTTTGATGAAAATTGAAGTTCTTAAGCTTAAATCATTGATTAAGTCGAGTGTCCGACGTTGTTTTAGGTGGTTTAAGGTTTGGTACAAGTTCGAATGATGTTATAGGATATGTTCGTAGGTTTGGTTGAGGTCCTGGGGGCCTCAGGTGTATTTCGGATGCTAAACAAAGCATTTTAGAGTTTTGAAGAATTGCAGAAAATCCTACAGCAGTTGCAGATCAATTTTATTCTTCGCGTTTGTGTCTCACCTATCACGATCGCGAAGCTCTGACCTTGCCCCCTCTTCGGGTTCGCGTCACATAGTCCTACGTTCGCCAAACTTTGTCATTTTTCCTTCTTCGCGTTCGCAACATATCCCTCGCGCTCGCATAGTGTAATTGGAGCTAAAGACTATGCTTAACTTTCCTTTTTGCGTTTGCATACGCCTCTTTGCATTCGCGTACCTTTTCAAAGCCACCCTTCGCATACAGGTACAGTGCCATGCGTTCGCGAAGGGCAATTATGGGCCATTGTATTTTCTCTTCCGTGTCCGCGAGCCTGCATCCGCGTTCGCGAAGCATAAATTGAGAAGCCTTCATTTTTCTTATTCGCGAACTCGAGACATTCTCCGCGTTCGCAATTCATTAAAAGTTTGGACAGTAATAAACTTTTCAAAAACGAGGGTAGCCATTTTTTAACAAAATTCAAGCTAGAGATCTCAAATTTAGGAGAAATTTTGAGTGAGCAACGATTGGGTAACGATTGTCCACTCCCTTATGCTTAAAACCCACAAATCTAATCAAGAATTCATCTTTAAATTTCGGATTTTTGAATGAAAAATTGAGTAAAACTTCATAGGCGAAGCTATTGAGTTTTGAGTGGGTGTTTGACCTCAGATTTGGGAGACTTTTATACGGATGGACTCGTGAGAGTACAAGGTTTCTAAAAATCTAAAAATTATTTGATTCAAAGACGTTGGCCTAAAGGGCATTTTTGTTATTTTACCTAATTTCATGTCGTAGCTTTGAATTTAATAGTAAAACCAGTTGTTTACGATGTCATTTACAATGTGTAATTGAATTGAATAGATTTGAGCCATTTGGAGTCACATACTCATGGTAAAGGCGTGATTTCTAGTTGATTTTGGAGTTGATTCGAGGTAAGTCATTTGTCTAACCTTTTGTAGGGGACCTTTCCATTAGGATTTGTTATTTGATATTTTTAGTGCCTTGTACGCGAGGTGACGAGCGTATACTTGAGCCAATTGCTGAAAATTCGATTTTTACTTAAGATATTGACATTGAGTTTCTTTCATATTTGCTTATTCTACTTGCAATTATAACCCGTGCTAGATTAAAAAAGCATGTTTAGTTGATTTAACATGCCTAATTGCATAAGTTTCCTTGACTGTACTACGTGAAGCATGTTAGGCTAGTACTACCTGTTGCTTGTCTGTTGGTACTTCATTTCTTTATATCTTCTTGTTGTGATTGCGCATTTATATTAGGACTACGGATATAACATTCCGGTATCTCCCCCTTGTTTGTTTACTTTGGCACTACGGGTTCGATTCCTGGTAGACCCTCCCCCCTCCCCCCGTACTTTTACTTTGGGACTACAGGTTAGATTCCCGATAGATCTCGCCCTGCACTTTTACTGTGGGAGTGCAGGTTAGATTCCCGATAGATCCCCCTGTATATAATGGTTGGACTACGGGAAGGTATCCTGGGAGATTCTTCGGATTTACATATGTGATGGACTAGGGGACGGTATCTCAGGAGATCCACTGGACAAATGAGAAGAAGGACTACATGACTGTTACGCCCCAAATCGGGGAACATGACCAGCGCTTGACCGGGTTGCCCCAGTCAAGCGGACCTGGGTGCCTTTCATTCCCACGCGTTACCCCTGTGCTGATTGTTTTTCATTAACCAAATATCTTACTAACCATGGATGATTTCACATTAAACAAATAAAACCATACGAGTGATTCATTAATAAGTTTGCAGTTTTTACAACGCCCAACATAACATAATGTATACATAAGACTGAAGTCCCACAGTTTACATGTCTACAGAGCCTCTAGGATACAAAAAAGGGAATACAATACTTGCCGGTAACAAGGCTCCGGCTATACCTTACAAAACCAAAATGAAATCTAAACAAAAGTGGCATGAACCACACAGGGCCCCAAGGAAGAAAGGGGCTCACCAAAACGGGCAATGGAAGGAGAATGATACTACTGCCGATGAGCTGAAGTGCCTGCTACTGATCCACCTACAATCATAACACGAATGTAGCGTCCCCGGCAAAAGGGACGTCAGTACACTTGAATTGTACCGGCATGTATGGACAAACTTTGTCCCAAGTAAACTCAAGCCATTGAATTACATCAACAATTAATTAAGCCAGCCAACCATGTTTCCACATTTTCCTCATTTCAAATAATTCTCAACACAAAGCACTTTCTACGATCAACCAATTTAACAATAACCAATCAATCACGTAAAGCACAAGTAGTCAAACAAAGGGGCAATCAGTGCCCCACAGGTTGCAAACTCTCTGTCTCCTTTCACAATTTCACATCATTGATTTTTGTATCAATTTTCAATAGCGATTTCGATCGCTTTCCATCCTTATTGCCCCCGACCACCCTTATTACCTCGGCCACCCTTATCACCCCAACCCACACCTTATTTCCTCATGTTGCGGCGCGCAACACGACCCCGCCTTACAGTTTAAAACACAACAATTTCAAACAGCAGATAAGGTACTACACACAATTTCAACAAGTTCAAATAAGCAACTTGCACATTGTTTCATGTTCTCAATTATTTTTCAAATCAATATCACAACCATGTTACAATATTTCCACAATTCAAGTGTTTCATCTCTTTCCACAATAAACAATTTCTCAAGCGTTTTGTTTGTTCTACACAAGGTGCCATATAGGCCATCATAATCATTATTCACAATTCTTTACCCATTTCGACTCTCATTTAATTTTCGGTTCATATTCTATACCACATCACTCATATTTCAACAACAACTTTGAGAATTTCACACAATTTGTCAAATTAACACTAACCAAACAAATTTCACACATATAGGCGATTTCACAAGAATCAAAATTAGCCATACATACCTGGTGATGGGTTTTCTTCCTACTTTATGCTTACCCAAGATATCCTACTCTTGCCAACCTTGTCACGCCCCAAATCGGGGAACATGACCGGCGCCTGACCGGGTTGCCCCAAGTCAAGCGGACCTGGGTGCCTTTCATTCCCACGCGTTACCCCTGTGCTGATTGTTTTTCATTAACCAAATATCTTACTAACCATGGATGATTTCACATTAAACAAATAAAACCATACGAGTGATTCATTAATAAGTTTGCAGTTTTTACAACGCCCGACATAACATAATATATATACATAAGACTGAAGTCCCACAGTTTACATGTCTACAGAGCCTCTAGGATACAAAAAAGGGAATACAATACTTGCCGGTAACAAGGCTCCGGCTATACCTTACAAAACCAAAATGAAATCTAAACAAAAGTGGCATGAACCACACGGGGCCCCAAGGAAGAAAGGGGCTCACCAAAACGGGCAGTGGAAGGAGAAGGATACTACTGCCGATGAGCTGAAGTGCCTGCTATCGATCCACCTACAATCATAACACGAATGTAGCGTCCCCGGCAAAAGGGACGTCAGTACACTTGAATTGTACTGGCATGTATGGACAAACTTTGTCCCAAGTAAACTCAAGCCATTGAATTACATCAACAATTAATTAAGCCAGCCAACAATGTTTTCCACATTTTCCTCATTTCAAATAATTCTCAACACAAAGCACTTTCTACGATCAACCAATTTAACAATAACCAATCAATCACGTAAAGCACAAGTAGTCAAACAAAGGGCAATCAGTGCCCCACAGGTTGCAAACTCTCCTGCTGTCTCCTTTCTCAATTTCACATTATTGATTTTTGTATCAATTTTCAATAGCGATTTCGATCGCTTTCCATCCTTATTGCCCCTGACCACCCTTATTACCTCGGCCACCCTTATCACCCCAACCCACACCTTATTTCCTCACGTTGCGGCGCGCAACACGACCCCGCCTTACACTTTAAAACACAACAATTTCAAACAACAGATAAGGTACTACACACAATTTCAACAAGTTCAAATAAGCAACTTGCACATTGTTTCATGTTCTCAATTATTTTTCAAATCAATATCACAACCATGTTACAATATTTCCACAATTCAAGTGTTTCATCTCTTTCCATAATAAACAATTTCTCAAGCGTTTCGTTTGTTCTACACAAGGTGCCATATAGGCCATCATAATCATTATTCACAATTCTTTACCCATTTCGACTCTCATTTAATTTTTGGTTCATATTCTATACCACATCACTCATATTTCAACAACAACTTTGAGAATTTCACACAATTTGTCAAATTAACACTAACCAAACAAATTTCACACATATAGGCGATTTCACAAGAATCAAAATTAGCCATACATACCTGGTGATGAGTTTTCTTCCTACTTTATGCTTACCCAAGATATCCTACTCTTGCCAACCTTGTCACGCCCCAAATCGGGGAACATGACCGGCGCCTGACCGGGTTGCCCCAGTCACGCGGACCTGGGTGCCTTTCCTTCCCACGTGTTACCCCTGTGTTGATTGTTTTTCATTAACCAAATATCTTACTAACCATGGATGATTTCACATTAAACAAATAAAACCATACGAGTGATTCATTAATAAGTTTGCAGTTTTTACAACGCCCGACATAACATAATGTATACATAAGACTGAAGTCCCACAGTTTACACGTCTACAGAGCCTCTAGGATACAAAAAGGGGAATACAATACTTGCCGGTAACAAGGCTCCGGCTATACCTTACAAAACCAAAATGAAATCTAAACAAAAGTGGCATGAACCACACAGGGCCCCAAGGAAGAAAGGGCTCACCAAAACGGGCAGTGGAAAGAGAAGGATACTACTGCCGATGAGCTGAAGTGCCTGCTACTCTGATCCACCTACAATCATAACACGAATGTAGCGTCCCCGGCAAAAGGAACGTCAGTACACTTGAATTGTACTGGCATGTATGGACAAACTTTGTCCCAAGTAAACTCAAGCCATTGAATTACATCAACAATTAATTAAGCCAGCTAACCATGTTTCCACATTTTCCTCATTTCAAATAATTCTCAACACAAAGCACTTTCTACGATCAACCAATTTAACAATAACCAATCAATCACGTAAAGCACAAGTAGTCAAACAAAGGGGCAATCGGTGCCCCACAGGTTGCAAACTCTCCTGCTGTCTCCTTTCACAATTTCACATTATTGATTTTTGTATCAATTTTCAATAGCGATTTCGATCGCTTTCCATCCTTATTGCCCCTGACCACCCTTATTACCTCGGCCACCCTTATCACCCCAACCCACACCTTATTTCCTCACGTTGCGGCGCGCAACACGACCCCGCCTTACAGTTTAAAACACAACAAGTTCAAACAAGCAGATAAGGTACTACACACAATTTCAACAAGTTCAAATAAGCAACTTGCACATTGTTTCATGTTCTCAATTATTTTTCAAATCAATATCACAACCATGTTACAATATTTCCACAATTCAAGTGTTTCATCTCTTTCCACAATAAACAATTTCTCAAGCGTTTCCTTTGTTCTACACAAGGTGCCATATAGGCCATCATAATCATTATTCACAATTCTTTACCCATTTCGACTCTCATTTAATTTTCGGTTCATATTCTATACCACATCACTCATATTTCAACAACAACTTTGAGAATTTCACACAATTTGTCAAATTAACACTAACCAAACAAATTTCACACATATAGGCGATTTCATAAGAATCAAAATTAGCCATACATACCTGGTGATGAGTTTTCTTCCTACTTTATGCTTACCCAAGATATCCTACTCTTGCCAACCTTGTCACGCCCCAAATCGGGGAACATGACCGGCGCCTGACCGGGTTGCCCCAGTCAAGCGGACCTGGGTGCCTTTCATTCCCACGCGTTACCCCTGTGTTGATTGTTTTTCATTAACCAAATATCTTACTAACCATGGATGATTTCACATTAAACAAATAAAACCATACGAGTGATTCATTAATAAGTTTGCAGTTTTTACAACGTCCGACATAACATAATGTATACATAAGACTGAAGTCCCACAGTTTACATGTCTACAGAGCCTCTAGGATACAAAAAGGGAATACAATACTTGCCGGTAACAAGGCTCCGGCTATACCTTACAAAACCAAAATGAAATCTAAACAAAAGTGGCATGAACCACACGGGGCCCCGAGGAAGAAAGGGGCTCACCAAAACGGGCAGTGGAAGGTGAAGGATACTACTGCCGATGAGCTGAAGTGCTTGCTACTGATCCACCTACAATCATAACACGAATGTAGCGTCCCCGGCAAAAGGGACGTCAGTACACTTGAATTGTACTGGTATGTATGGACAAACTTTGTCCCAAGTAAACTCAAGCCATTGAATTACATCAACAATTAATTAAGCCAGCCAACCATGTTTTCCACATTTTCCTCATTTCAAATAATTCTCAACACAAAGCACTTTCTACGATCAACCAATTTAATAATAACCAATCAATCACGTAAAGCACAAGTAGTCAAACAAAGGGGCAATCAGTGCCCCACAGGTTGCAAACTCTCCTGCTGTCTCCTTTCACAAATTCACATTATTGATTTTTGTATCAATTTTCAATAGCGATTTCGATCGCTTTCCATCCTTATTGCCCCCGACCACCCTTATTACCTCGGCCACCCTTATCACCCCAACCCACACCTTATTTCCTCACGTTGCGGCGCGCAACACGACCCCGTCTTACAGTTTAAAACACAACAATTTCAAACAGCAGATAAGGTACTACACACAATTTCAACAAGTTCAAATAAGCAACTTGCACATTGTTTCATGTTCTCAATTATTTTTCAAATCAATATCACAACCATGTTACAATATTTCCACAATTCAAGTGTTTCATCTCTTTCTACAATAAACAATTTCTCAAGCGTTTCGTTTGTTCTACACAAGGTGCCATATAGGCCATCATAATCATTATTCACAATTCTTTACCCATTTCGACTCTCATTTAATTTTCGGTTCATATTCTATACCACATCACTCATATTTCAACAACAACTTTGAGAATTTCACACAATTTGTCAAATAACACTAACCAAACAAATTTCACACATATAGGCGATTTCACAAGAATCAAAATTAGCCATACATACCTGGTGATGAGTTTTCTTCCTACTTTATGCTTACCCAAGATATCCTGCTCTTGCCAACCTTGTTCTTGAAGACTCTTACTTCTACTCACTTCTTTTTACTAGAAATCAAGTTCAATAATCATGCATGAGTGTAAAAATTATATTTTCAAAAGATATTATATGCAAACCTCTCTTTACCCAATTAAAAACTGAAAATCAAAGAAAATAGTTAGGGTTTTTACCTTGAAAGGATTTGGGGAAGTTGAATCTTTGCCCTAGAATCCTTTGAACTAAGATGGTTGGAACAATCTTTGAAGATGAAAGATTTCTCTCTCTAAAAACCCTCTCTTCTCTCTCTAATTTTGGTAAGATGATATGATAAAATGAAGAAGAAATGTGTTATATTAAAGAAGAGATCGGGTCAAAATGTTACAAAAATCTGGGCCGGGGCAAATCTGCGGTGCACTTTGCGACCGCAGAATCAACATGCGGTCCGCATAGTGACCGCAGAATGGCCTCAAAATTAGCTCAGGTTCTGTTACAGAATGCGACCAATATGCGGTCCGCATGCTTGATCTGCGGTCGCAAAGTGCACCACAGATTCACTATGCGATCGCATATCGACCGCATTTTCAACACGATTTTTGGTGGACTTTCTGGAACGTTTTGCGGCAAGAATGCGGTCCGCATATCAGGTTTGCGGTTGCATTCTTGACCGCATATTTGACACTTTTCGGAAAAATTAATTCTCTACATTTTTGAAACTTAAATCACTACCAAGGGTCCGAACCGCGGCGAGCAAGCTCGCCGCGAAGAATTCTACGCATTCCTAACACATTATTCGGACCATGACACTATAGCTACTAGGTTTTATGCACAAATATTTTACGGGGCCTTACATCCTCCCCCCTTAAGATCATTCGTCCTCGAATGAGGATTTTGAAATAAATGAGTTGGTTTTGAAAGACATGATATGCAACCATCAAAATTTTGACTAACTCTTATATTTTAGAAAAATTTTGCCAGAGTTTCCTTTGTATTATGGACATATCCACCTGTCAGAGGGCCCCCAAAACACGTTACCAAACAACAATACACAAATACAACACTTTCCACAACTCATATATACTTTCTTGCCTCAACGAATGCACATAAACTAGTCACTTTAATGAATTCTTACCTTATTTAACCATTTTAACACACCATGTACACTTAACAAACCATTACCAATCTACACTTACTACTAGTTGTTTATTTAACACGTAAATCTTTATAAGGCTTTCATTTATCAAAAACGGTTCAAGTGACCCAAGGTAACAACACATTTAACTCATTACAAAATGAAGGGGACTCTACTAATACGAAGAGGGAAACAACTTAGACAAGATGGCAGTTACTAGGAGTAGAAGGGTCACCTAATTTCTTCTAGGCTTGATCAAACAAATGGGGGTACTTTTCCTTCATCTCTTTTTCCGCTTCCCATGTGGCCTCCTCAACTTGTTTACTTCGCCACAATACTTTAACAGAGGCAACTTCCTTATTTCTCAACTTACGGACTTGCCTATCAAGAATGGCAACTGGAACTTCTTCATATGACAAATCTTCACTAACCTCTATAGTCTCGACTGGCATGATGGTGGATGGATCTCCAATCACTTTCTTCAACATGGACACATGGAATACCGGATGCACTGATGACATCTCAGGAGGTAACTCTAGCCTATAAGTAACTTGACCAATCCTTTGAACGATCCGATATGGCCCGACATACCTAGGACTCAATTTTCCTTTCTTTCCGAATCGCATGACTCCCTTCATAGGAGATACCCTCAAGAACACCCAATCATCAACTTGAAACTCCAAATCTCTTCGACGAATGTCTGCATAGGACTTTTGACGGCTCTGTGTTGTTTTCATTCTCTCCTGAATAACCTTGACCTTTTCCATAGCTTCGTACACCATATCCGGCCCTAGCAATTCCGCTTCACCTACCTCAAACCACCCGATTGGCGACCTACATCTTCTCCCGTACAATGCCTCAAATGGGGCCATCTGAATGCTAGCATGATAGCTATTATTGTAAGCAAATTCTATCAGTGGCAAGTGTTCATCCCAATTACCTTTAAAATCTAAGACACAAGCCCGTAACATATCTTCAAGCGTCTGAATGGTCCGCTCGGCCTGACCGTCGGTCTGCGGATGGAAAGCTGTGCTGAGATTCACCCGAGTTCCCAAACCTTGCTGAAACTTCTTCCAAAAGTTAGCTGTGAACTGAGCCCCGCGATTCGAGATAATAGAAAGTGGAGTGCCATGAAGTCTTACTATCTCCTTGATGTACAATCTTGCATATTGCTCCGCAGTATCAGTGGACTTGACAAGGCAGGAAGTGAGCTGATTTGGTGAGTCGATCCACTATCACCCATATTGAGTCAAACTTACGCCGAGTGCGAGGTAACCCTACCACGAAATCCATATTGATCATCTCCCATTTCCACCTTGGTATTTCTATAAGCTGAGTTAATCCACCGGGCCGTTGATGCTCGGCCTTCACTTGTTGACAGTTCGGACATTTAGCTACAAAGCTTGCTACATCCCCTTTCATACCGTTCCACCAATAAATTTCCTTAAGGTCATGATACATTTTCGTGGAACCTGGGTGTACCGAATACCTGGAAATATGAGCCTCGGCCATTACCCTTTCCCGAAGCTCGTCCACATCCGGAACACATAGCCTATCTTGACACCGCAATACACCATCTTCGCTGCTGAGTACAAATGTTGAGGTCTTGTTATTCATGACTGCTTCCTTCGCCCGAACCAATGCTGGATCCATGAACTGTTTTTCCTTGATTTCCGCGACCAATGATGATTCTGCTCCATTATGCACCAAGATATCCCCTCGTCTGCCGCCGATATACGAACCCCCAAACTGGCTAATTGGTAAACCTCTCGAGCCAGGGTCTCTGATCCACACCCAAATGAGCCAAACTACCCATGGATTTTCGACTAAGAGTGTCGGCTACCACATTTGCCTTTCCTGGATGGTACAATATGTTCATATCATAGTCCTTGAGCAGTTCTAACCACCGCCGCTGTCTCAGATTCAGCTCTTTCTTCTTAAACAAATACTAGAGGCTCTTGTGGTCTGAAAACACATCTACATGAACTCCATAAAGATAGTGCCGCCATATTTTCAAAGCAAACACAACAACTGCAAGCTCCAAATCATGCGTCGGATAATTCTTCTCGTGATTCTTGAGTTGCCTGGAAGCGTAAGCTATAACCTTTCCGTGCTGCATCAATACACATCCCAAACCGACTCCGGAGGCATCACAATAAACTACAAATCCCTCTGTGCCTTCTGGCAAGGCCAATACTGGTGCCGAGGTCAATCTTGACTTCAATTCTTGGAAACTTTTCTCACATGCATCGGACAAATGGAACTTAACTGCCTTCTGCGTCAGTTTTGTCAATGGGGAAGCGAGGGTTGAGAACCCCTCTGCAAACTTCCGATAGTACCCTACTAAACCCAAGAAGCTACGAATCTCTGTCGGGGTCGTGGGTCTAGGCCAATCTTTCACTGCCGCAATCTTCCGAGGATCCACCTGAATTCCCTCACTGGAAATAACATGCCCTAGAAAGGCTACGGACTCCAACCAAAACTCACATTTTGAGAACTTGGCATACAATTGATGCTGATGAAGGGTCTGCAATGCTGCTCTGAGGTGAATGGCATGATCTTCTCTGCTCCGAGAGTAGATGAGGATGTCGTCAATGAATACAATCACAAAGGAATCTAGAAATGGCTTGAAAACCCGATTCATAAGGTCCATGAAAGCTGCTGGGGCATTGGTTAGCCCAAAAGACATGACCAAAAACTCGAAGTGACCATAACGAGTTCTGAAGGCGGTCTTAGGAATATCCTTTGCCTCGAGTGGATGATCTGTTTGACCAATTGCAGGGAGCAAAGTTCTTCTCAAAGATTGATCTTGACCACATATTTGACACTTTTCGGAAAAATTAGTTCTCTATAGCTACTAGGTTTTATGCACAAATATTTTACGGGGCCTTACAATGACGGTATCCTAAGAGATCCTTATGGTTGTCACTAGTATTGACCTGTACACTTTCCGTGTTTACTTTTTTCTTTGTGTAGTTGTTATAGCCTTGTAGGCCTGTCTTATCTTACTGATGTAATAATTATTACTGTCATTTCTTTCATACTGTTAATTTATCATTATATTTTACCTCAGTAGCATCTTGACCTTCCTCGTCACTATCCAATCGAGGTTAGACTTGGCACTTACTATGTACCGATGTGGTGTACTCATGCCACTTCTGCGCATGTTTTTCATGTGCAGATCCAGGTTCCTCCACCCATGCATATTATCATCGAGGCTGAGTGATCTAACAGAGACTTCAAGGTATATCCGTAGCGTCCGTAAAGAGAAGAGTCTCCTTCCTTATTCTATATGTAGTGTTTGTGAGCACGTGAATTTTGCCCTAAGCAAATAAATTCCAATGTAAATATATAAATAAATACAAAAATAGTTTTGGTGTGCAATTGTGTATTTCAATTGAAATACTTGTGTGTTTGTTTTTAAAATAAGTTTAAAATTAAAACTACAAAGAGAATCAATTAGAAAATGTCACAAAAATATGAAAAGTTAGAAAAATCAACAAAAAATACAAAATACCGGAAAAAACAAAATAAAATGACAAAAATGTTATAAAATACCAGAAAAATCAGGAAAAAATAGGAAAATAAAAGAAATATAACAATTGAAAATAAATACAAAAAAAGAATAATGAAATACAAAAGAAAATACCAAGAAATAATTAAAATACAAGAAAAAATACAAAAATATAATACAATTTGGGCTGTACAATGAAATATATACACAATTGAATAAGCTCAAGTGTAATAGGCCCAAGAGACCAGATGGTTTGCCTAATCCATTGGCCAAACGACGACGTACAGGGCTGTTTTAATCTCAACCGTTGATGAAATTAATCCAACGGATCAGATAAGGCGGCGTAAGTAAACAATAAATGACGCTGTATTTGAGACCAATCCAGGCCGTCCAAAAGAATAATCAAACGGATGGCATTTAATCTCATTAAGAGTTAAACGACGTAGTGCAGGTAATTGATTCTGGCCGTTCAAATCCAACATCTAACGGACACGAGGTTGTCTTTCATTTAACTGAACGATGTCATTTTAAAGGGATAGATCATGGACATTGGTCTTAGTTGATCCAAAGGCCAGGATCACACGAGATCCGGGGAGTATATAAATGCCCATTTCTGTTCGAATCAATACAACTATACACATTCACATACACACTAACCCTAGCCGCCTCCCATCTCTGTCTTCTTCTTCCTTATGTTTCTCATGGAGACTGGCCGGACTGGCCTGAACCACCATCGTCTCCGGCTCAAATAGCCACCAAACATCTCACCCCTAGCCACCAAATACCACAACCACCATAAAACTCCAGAAAACCAAAAATCCCCTTTCTTCTTGAAACTCTAGTCGCTGGAACCCTAGCCAGCGACCTAAAATCTATGAACCAGTCTTCGATCTTTACACCATAAGACCGCCTTGAGGAGACCTTTCACCTCATCTGGGTGGCTGGTCTCGAATCTTGCCATAATTTTGTGACGACCCGACCCGTCGTCACGGGAATTACCACCCCGTTATGTTGAAATTGTATGTTTTATGCTTTTATATCAGTGTTAAAGTCTATCGGGTGATTTAGGAGTGATTTGGATTGAAAATGAGGCATATAGCCTTTTTGAAGGAGACTTGAATAAGGAAAGTCAACCAGGAGTTGACTATTTGGTTAGAGGGCTCGGAATCGGATTCGATGATTCGGTTAGTTCCGGGAGGTGATTTGTGACTTAGGGGAGCAATCGGAATTGAATTTGGAGGCCCGGTGTAGAAATAGGCTTGAATTGGCTAAGATTGAATTATGGCGAAATCCGAACGGTAGGTGAGATTCTGATTCGGGGGTCGGAATGGAATTCTGACAATTCCTGTAGCTTCGTTATGTGATTTTGGATGTGCCTGCAAAATTTCAGGTCATTCGGACGTCGTTTAGTCGGGTTTTTGATTGATTGTGTAATTCGGAATGTTTTAAGGAATTTAGGCTTGAATTTGATGTGAATTATGGGTTTTGGTGTTATTAGACGTGTTTTGAGGATTTGAGCAAGTTCGAATAAGGTATTAGGGTGTGTTGGTGTGTTTGGATGAGGTCCGGGGGCCTCGGGGTGTTTTCGGATGGTTAAACGGAAGAAAATCATGGAAATTGCAGGTTGAAGTATTCTGGTTCTGTCATTTTCGCCCCTGCGGAAATGTGGGCGCGGAGGCGAGTCCGCGGGAGCGGACTGAGGAGCGCAGGAGCGCTTGGCATCGCAGAAGCGGAATCATTTCCGCTGAAGCGGCATCGCTGGTGCGAGTCAGTGATCGCAGAAGCGGACTAGATGGAAAATGGGAAGGTCCGCAGAAGCGGATTCTTGACCGCCTGGGCGAGTCCGCAGGAGCGGACTCTGGTGCGCAGAAGCGGGTGTTTTCGCAGAAGCGGAGGTTCAATCGCGGAAGCGGACGCGCATAAGCGGTCCTTTTCTCGCAGAAGCGGAATTGGCCGGCTAGGCCTGGAATCGCTGAAGCGACCCTATGGTCGCGGATACGGACTCGTAGGAGCGGAATTTTATTCGTAGAAGCTAAAATCGCAGTGAGTTAAGTGTATCAGAATTTAGAAAATTTCAGAAACATTTCACACATTTGGGTCTCGGCTTTAGAGGCGATTTGGGCGATTTTGAAGAGAAACTCAAGGGAAATCATCAGGTAATCAACTATGGACTTAAACTATGATTAGTATTGATAATATTATGCAATTATATCATGAAAATGGAGGAATTTGGGGTGATTCATGGAAGATTTAACCCTAGGCCTGAACTTTAGAAAATCGAGGTTTTGAATGGGCAAATGGAGTCCGAATTTGGTAAAATTGATATGCTTAGACTCGTATTGAGATGAGGGTTCCGAATATGTGACTTTTGTAAATTTTCGAGAAGCGTACCAAAAGTCGGGTTTTGACAACTTTGGGAATTTTGATGTAAATTAAGTTGTATTGATTGGGTGTCGTCCCATTGGCCTAATTTGTTGTATTTCTACTGTATTTGATCGGATTCTACGCGTGCGGAGCTTGATTCTCGTGGCAAGGGCATTGCGGAGTAGTCGTCGCGCCGTATTGAGGTGAGTAATAGATGTGGGTGATGACCAGCGGGTTCGAAACCCCGATATACCACTTTGTGACGCTGTATAGCGGCGAGACACGTACTCTCTTGTGAGTACGGGGTCGATTGTGATTGGGGACTATGACTTAGTCCGACTTGTTGATACTGTATTATGATATTAGGCTATTCTTGAGCCGTCGAACCTCCTTCTCGAATGGTTGCATATTATATATTGTGATAATGACCACTCTTGAGCCGAGGAACCCCCTTCTTGGGCGGTTGAGTATACTTGTGGGCCGTGAGCCAGTTATTGGATCCCGCGAGGATCGTTATCATTGTCTTATCATATTGACATGCTAGTTTACTACTAGTCAGCAGCTATTTCTGTTATCATGTTATTTCCAAATCTCTGGAACTTGATATTTCTGTTTTCAACTGAAAAATGATAAAAGATGTTTCCAAAACTACTTTTGAGCCTGCGAGGCTGTGATTGCATATTAGCTGACTAGTAGTGGATCGGGCTGCGCGCCACAGCAGTACATATGTCGGATCGGACTACACGCCGCAGTGATATTGTGCTTGGGCTGTAGGAGCCCCTCCGGAGTCTGAACCCCCACAGTGAGCACGGGTACCCAAATTGGATCGGGCTACGCGCCGTAGCGGATCATATCATGCATTGCATTGCATTTAGCTACATCTGCTAGTTGTTATACTGTTTTGCTGGTACTTGATGGCACATGTACACAGTCGATATTGATTCTGTGACAGGGTATTTGATTACAGCTTTACATAGTGCTTTATTGCGGATTTCTTATCTGCGGTCTCTTACCCTTGTTTATTACCACTGAGTCTGGCAGTACTCATTTTACTCCCTGCACCTTGTGTGCAGATCCAGGTACCTCTCAGCAGTGATCCAGTAGCTGTGCGAGGCGATATTTGTGGATATTTGAGGTAGTTGCAGAGTCCGCAGGACCCGATATTCCTTCTCACTGTCTCTTGACTTTGTATTGACTTTTCTTTCCGCACTTGGTATCTTGTAAACCTTTGTACACTCATGTTCAGTAGAGGCTCATGACTCTTGACCCTTCGGTCTGTGGGAGTTGATGTATTATGGGACTTGGTTCCCTATTTTCGTTATATGTATCGCTATTGCTTCGTGATTTGATATGCCTAAATGGGCAAAAGAGAGCTTCTAGCTCCGTTATTGTTATTGATTGGTCAGGCTGGCTTAGCAATGTGCTGGGCGCCATCACGACCGGATTTGGGGTCGTGACAAGTTGGTATCAGAGCCTAGGTTTACTAGGCCTCATGAGTCTTGAGCCGGTTAGTAGAGTCTTGTGGATCGGTACGGGGACGCCTGTACTTATCCTCGGAAGGCTGCGAACCTTTAGGAAAACTTCACTTTTCTTGAACTCTGTCGTGCGATCTTGTTGTTCCGAGAACCGAACTTCTATATTCTATTCTCTCACAGATGGCGAGAACGCGAGCATCGGGACGAGGTGGACGACCTCCATTGCCACCTGTTAGAGGCCGTGGGCGCGGTCGTGCAAGAGTTAGAGGTAGGGCGGCCGAGGCAGTGCAGCTGACCCGCCTGTTGTACCGGTTCAGAGGAGCGGCCCCCGGTGGTTGATGCTCCGGCGGCCCCAGTTCGGGGCCGGACTATATCTATTGCTATTCCCGGTCTTCGGGAGACTCTTGCTCGGATATTATCGGTGTGTTCCGGTTTGGCTCGGGTAGTTTCGGCTACCGCTACTGTAGCGACATCTCAGTCGGGGGGTGGTCAGCAGACCCTGCAGCTCGCACACCTGACCCGGTTGTTCAGGGACATCAGACGCCGAGGCGGTCCCCGCTCGGTGGTTGCACCGGTTATTCCTCCGACTGCACCGGCTCCGGCTCCAGAGCATATGGTTCGAGGTTATGCCCGATGACGAGCGGCGTCGTCTCGAGAGATTTGGTAGACTTCAGCCACCCCATTTCGGTGGCGTTGAGGGCGAGGATGCCCGGGGTTTCTTGGACAAGTGTCGGAGGATGTTGCGGACGGCTCTGGTATTCTTGAGTCCAACGGAGTTTCATTTACTACCTTTCGGTTCACCGGTCCCGCATTTGATTGGTGGGAAGAGTTTGAGAGGCGTAGGCTTGCAGGAGCAGCACCTCTCACATGGCAGCAAGTTCTCTACTCTCTTTCTAGAGAAATATGTACCTCGGTCTCGTCGTGAGGAGCTACGTCGCCAGTTCGAGTGGTTAGTTCAGGGCGACATGTCTGTGACCCAGTATGAGCTCGGATTCACACGGTTGGCTAGGCATGCCACATGGATGATCCCTAATGATAGGGAGAGGATCGGGAGGTTCATTGATGGCCTCAACTACTCTATCCGCATTCTTATGACCGGAGAGAGAGTTTTGTCATCATCATTTGAGGAGGTTGTTGATATGGCACGCTCCATTGAGGCGGATCGTCGCCGAGGAGAGAGGAGCGGGAGGCCGAGAGGCCTCGTGGTTACGGCGATTTCGGTGGTGCTCCATCTCAGAGGCATTCCCGGCGGAGCGAGAGGTCGCTCATCTAGACCTTCTCATTCGAGGCCGCCCAGAGCAGAACGGAGGTTCTCATGGTCGTGGTCGACAGGGGTTTCGGCAGGGTCGGTCATCGCTAGTGCCCTTCCAGCCCAGGGTGCAGCACCTACTTCTTCAGCCCAGGGTTCTTCTGCGGCGAGGGGTTCCTTTCAGTCCCCTTCTCCAGCACCAGGTGCATGTTATGAGTGTGGTGAGTTTGGCCACATGAGGAGACAGTTCCCTCAACTCCGTAGGGACAGGACTCGGTAGAGGGATCCGCCCTCCTCTTCAGAACCATCTAAGGCTAGTAGAGGTGGAGGTCAGTCTTCTCGTGGTCGCCCCAGAGGCGAGGAGAGATCTGGTGGAGGTCAAGCACGATTCTATGCACTTCCTGACAGGCGTGATAGAGTTGCCTCCGATGCGGTGATTACAGGTATCATTTCTGTCTGTCACAGAGATGCCTCTGTTCTATTTGATCCAGGGTCCACATATTCATACGTGTCCTCTTACTTTGCACATTACTTGGGTGCGACTCGTAGTGGTATTGATTTACCTGTTCATGTATCCACCCCCGTGGGTGATACAATTGTTGTGGATCATGTCTATAGGTCCTGTGTTATATCTATTGGGGGTCTGGAGACCCAGGCAGATTTGTTATTGTTGGGTATGGTGGACTTTGATGTTATATTGGGTATGGACTGGTTGTCTCCGTATCATGCTATATTGGACTGTCATGCTAAGACAGTTACGTTGGCCATTCCTGGTATTTCTCAGATTGAGTGGCGGGGTTCGACCGATTTTAGTCCCTAGCCGTGTTATTTCATTTTTAAAAGCTCAGAAGATGGTTGAAATAGGGTGTTTATCATACTTAGCTTTTGTGAGAGATGTGGGAGCTGAGTCTCCTAGTATTGATTATGTACCTGTTGTGAGGGACTTCCCAGATGTATTCCCCTCAGACCTGCCGGGCATGCCGCCGGACAGGGATATTGATTTTGGCATTGACTTGGTGTCGGGCACTCAGCCCATATCCGTTCCTCCTTATCGGATGTCACCAGCTGAGTTGAAAGAACTGAAAGAGCAGCTTCAGGAGCTTCTGGATAAGGGTTTCATCCACCCTAGTGTGTCCCCGTGGGGTGCGCCGGTATTATTTGTTAAAAAGAAAGATGGTTCCATGCGAATGTGTATTGATTATAGGCATTTGAACAAAGTGACGGTGAAGAACAAGTACCCTCTACCATGCATAGATGATTTGTTTGATCTGTTACAGGGTGCGAGGGTGTTTTCTAAGATCGATCTTCGTTCAGGCTATCATCAGCTGAAGATCAGGGACTCGGATATTATGAAGACTGCATTCGGGACCCGATATGGTCATTATGAGTTTCTTGTGATGTCGTTTGGGCTGACCAACGCCCCAGCAGCATTTATGCATCTGATGAACAGTGTGTTCAGGCCTTATTTGGATTCATTTGTGATTGTGTTCATTGATGACATTCTAGTCTACTCCCGTAGTCGGGAGGAGCATGCTCAGCATTTGAGTATTGTGTTGCAGAGATTGAGGGAGGAGAAACTATATGCTAAATTTTTGGGACATATGTTGTCTCGTAATGTTATTCAAGTTGATCCGAAGAAGATAGAGGCGGTGCGAGTTGGCCTAGACCGTCTTCAGCTACAGAGATCAGGAGCTTTCTTGGTTTGGCGGGATATTATCGCCTGTTTGTTCAGGGATTTTCATCTATTGCTTCTTTTTTGACTAGATTGACTTAGAAGGGTGCACCATTCATGTGGTCGGATGAGTGCGAGGAGAGCTTTCAGAAGCTCAAGACAGCTTTGACCACAGCTCCAGTGTTAGTATTGCCATCAGCTTCAGGTTCGTATACCGTTTATTGTGATGCCTCGAGAGTGGGGATAGGTTGTGTGTTGATGCAGGAAGGTAAGGTGATTACTCATGCTTCTCGGCAATTGAAGCCACATGAGAAGAACTATCTTGTTCATGATTTGGAGCTAGCCGCCATTGTTCATGCATTGAAGATTTGGAGGCACTATTTGTACGGTGTGTCTTGTGAGGTGTATACCGACCATCGTAGTCTCCCAGCACTTGTTCAAACAGAAAGACCTTAATTTGAGACAACGGAGATGGCTTGAGTTGCTTAAGGATTATGACATTACTATATTATATCATCCGGGGAAGGCCAATGTGGTGGCCGATGCTTTGAGCCGGAAGGCGGTCAGTATGGGGAGCTTGGCATATATTCCAGCCGAGGAGAGGCCATTTGCTTATGATGTTCAAGTGCTAGCCAATCGGCTAGTGAGGTTAGATATTTCGGAGCCCAGCAGGGTATTGGCTTGTGTTGTATCTCAGTCATCTCTATATGATCGTATTCGTGAGCGCCAGTATGATTATCCACATTTGGCTGTCTTGGGGGACAGAGTTCAGCATGATGATGCTAGAGATGTCACCATTGATAGTGACGGCGTATTGAGGATGTAGGGCCGGATATGCGTACCCAATGTTGATGGCCTTCGTGAGTTGATTCTGGAAGAGGCCCATAGCTCGCGGTATTCTATCCATCCAGGAGCCGCTAAGATGTATCAAGATTTGAAACAGCACTATTGGTGGAGAAAGATGAAAATGGACATTGTCGGACATGTAGCACGGTGCCTCAACTGTCAGCAGGTTAAGTACGAGCATCAGAGGCCCGGTGGTGTATTTCAGCGCATTGTTATTCCTGAGTGGAAATGGGAGAGGATCACTATGGACTTTGTTATTGGACTTCCTCGGACGGCGAGGAAGTTTGATTCTGTATGGGTGATTGTGGATAGGCTGACCAAGTCAGCTCACTTCATTCCAGTTAGTACTACCTACTCATCTGAGCGGTTGGCAGCGATCTTTATTCGAGAGATTGTTCGATTGCATGGGGTCCCAGTGTCTATCATATCCGACGGGGGTACTCAGTTCACTTCTCAGTTTTGGAGAGCATTTCAGCGAGAGATGGGTACACGGGTTGAGTTGAGTACAGCATTTCACCCCCAGACAGACGGACAGTCTGAGCGCACTATTCAGATCTTGGAGGATATGTTGCGAGCTTGTGTGATTGATTTTGGTGGTTCGTGGGATGAGTTCCTACCACTTGCCGAGTTTGCCTACAACAACAGTTATCAGTCGAGTATTCAGATGGCCCCGTATGAGGCATTGTATGGCAGGCGGTGTAGATCCCCGTGGGATGGTTTGAGCCTGGTGAGGTTAGATTGATAGGGACTGAGTTAGTCCAGGATGCTCTGGATAGAGCAAAGTTGATCCAGGAGAGGCTTCGTACAGCACGGTCTCGTTAGAAGAGTTATGCGGACCGTAGAGTTCGAGAGTTGTCTTTCATGGTTGGTGACAGAGTATTGTTGAAGATTTCACCTATGAAGGGTGTCATGAGGTTTGGGAAGAAAGGAAAGTTGAGTCCCAGGTACATTGGTCCTTTTGAGATACTTAGGAGAGTTGGAGAGGTGGCATATGAGTTGGCCTTGCCGCCCAGCTTATCCAGCGTTCATCCAGTATTCCATGTGTCTATGCTCCGGAAGTACATTGGAGATCCGTCTCATGTATTGGATTTCAGCACCATTCAGCTTGATGGTGATCTATCCTATGATGTGGAGCCTATTGCCATTTTGGGACGGCAGGTGAGAAAATTGAGGTCTAAGGAGATTGCATCGGTTAAGGTTCAGTGGAGAGGTCGACCCGTGGAGGAGGCCACTTGGGAGGTCGAGCGGGAGATGCGGAGCAGATATCCTCACTTGTTTGAGACTTCAGGTATGTTTCTTGACCCGCTCGAGGACGAGCGTTTGCTTAAGGGGGGGAGAATGTGACGACCCGGCCCGTCGTCACGGGAATTACCACCCCGTTATGTTGAAATTGTATGTTTTATGCTTTTATATCAGTGTTAAAGTCTATCGGGTGATTTAGGAGTGATTTGGATTGAAAATGAGGCATATAGCCTTTTTGAAGGAGACTTGAATAAGGAAAGTAAACCCGGAGTTGACTATTTGGTTAGAGGGCTCGGAATCGGATTCTGATGATTCGGTTAGTTCCGGGAGGTGATTTGTGACTTAGGGGAGCAATCGGAATTGAATTTGGAGGCCCGGTGTAGAAATAGGCTTGAATTGGCTAAGATTGAATTATGGCGAAATCCGAACGGTAGGTGAGATTCTGATCCGGGGGTCGGAATGGAATTCCGACAGTTGCAGTAGCTTCGATAGGTGATTTTGGATGTGGCTGCAAAATTTCAGGTCATTCGGACGTCGTTTAGTCGGGTTTTTGATTGATTGTGTAATTCGGAATGTTTTAAGGCATTTAGGCTTGAATTTGATGTGAATTATGGGTTTTGGTGTTATTAGACGTGTTTTGAGGATTTGAGCAAGTTCGAATAAGGTATTAGGGTGTGTTGGTGTGTTTGGATGAGGTCCCGGGGGCCTCGGGGTGTTTTCGGATGGTTAAACGGAAGAAAATCATGGAAATTGCAGGTTGAAGTATTCTGGTTCTGTCATTTTCGCCCCTGCGGAAATGTGGGCGCGGAGGCGAGTCCGCAGGAGCGGACTGAGGAGCGCAGGAGCGCTTGGCATCGCAGAAGCGGAATTCTTTCCGCTGAAGCGGCGTCGCTGGTGCGAGTGGATGACCGCAGAAGCGGACTTGATGAAAAAGGGGGAAGTCCGCATAAGCGGGTTAGTGACCGCCTGGGCGAGTCCGCAGGAGCGGACTCTGGTGCGCAGAAGCGGGTGTTTTCGCAGAAGCGGAGGTTCAATCGCGGAAGCGAACGCGCATAAGCGGTCCTTTTCTCGCAGAAGCGGAATTGGCCGGCTAGGCCTGGAATCGCTGAAGCGACCCTATGGTCGCGGATACGGACCCGCAGGAGCGGTCCGTGTATCGCAGAAGCGAAAATCGCAGTGAGTTAAGTGTATCAGAAATTAGAAAATTTCAGAAACATTTCACACATTTGGGTCTCGGCTTTAGAGGCGATTTGGGCGATTTTGAAGAGAAACTCAAGGGAAATCATCAGGTAAGCAACTATGGACTTAAACTATGATTAGTATTGGTATTATTATGCAATTATATCATGAAAATGGAGGAATTTGGGGTGATTCATGGAAGATTTAACCCTAGGCTTGAACTTTAGAAAATCAAGGTTTTGAATGGGCAAATGGAGTCCGAATTTGGTAAAATTGATATGCTTAGACTTGTATTGAGATGAGGGTTCCGAATATGTGACTTTTGTAAATTTTCGAGAAGCGTACCGAAAGTCGGGTTTTGACAACTTTGGGAATTTTGATGTAAATTAAGTTGTATTGATTGGGTGTCGTCCCATTGGCCTAATTTGTTGCATTTCTACTGTATTTGATCAGATTCTACGCGTGCGGAGCTTGATTCTCGTGGCAAGGGCATTGCGGAGTAGTCGTCGCGCCGTATTGAGGTGAGTAATAGATGTGGGTGATGACCAGGCGGGTTCGAAACCCCGATATACCACTTTGTGACGCTGTATAGCGGCGGGACACGTACTCTCTTGTGAGTACGGGGTCGATTGTGATTGGGGACTATGACTTAGTCCGACTTGTTGATACTGTATTATGATATTAGGCTATTCTTGAGCCGTCGAACCTCCTTCTCGAATGGTTGCATATTATATATTGTGATAATGACCACTCTTGAGCCGAGGAACCCCCTTCTTGGGCGGTTGAGTATACTTGTGGGCCGTGAGCCAGTTATTGGATCCCGCTAGGATCGTTATCATTGTCTTATCATATTGACATGCTAGTTTACTACTAGTCCGCAGCTATTTCTGTTATCATGTTATTTCCAAATCTCTGGAACTTGATATTTCTGTTTTCAACTGAAAAATGATAAAAGATGTTTCCAAAACTACTTTTGAGCCCGCGAGGCTGTGATTGCATATTAGCTGACTAGTAGTGGATTGGGCTGCGCGCCGCAGTAGTAAATATGTTGGATAGGACTGCACGCCGCAGTGATATTGTGCTTGGGCTGTAGGAGCTCCTCCGGAGTCTGAACCCCCACAGTGAGCACGAGTACCCAAATTGGATCGGGCTACGCGCCGTAGCGGACATATCATGCATTGCATTGCATTTAGCTACATCTGCTAGCTGTTATACTGTTTTGCTGGTACTTGTTGGTACAGGTACAGTCGATATTGATTCTGTGACAGGGTATTTGATTACAACTTTACATAGTGCTTTATTGCGGATTTCTTATCTGCGCTGTCTTACCCTTGTTTATTACCACTGAGTCTGGCAGTACTCATTTTACTCCCTGCACCTTGTGTGCAGATCCAGGTACCTCTCAGCAGTGATCCAGTATCTGTGCGAGGTGACATTTGTGGATATTCGAGGTAGCTGCAGAGTCCGCAGGACCCGATATTCCTTCTTACTATCTCTTGACTTTGTATTGACTTTTCTTTCCGCACTTGGTATCTTGTAAACCTTTGTACACTCATGTTCAGTAGAGGCTCATGACTCTTGACCCTTCGGTCTATGGGAGTTGATGTATTATGGGACTTGGTTCCTCGTTTTCGTTATATGTATCGCTGTTGCTTCGTGAATTAATATGCTTAAATGGGTTAAAGAGAGCTTCTAGCTCCGTTATTGTTATTGATTGGTCAGGCTGGCTTAGCAATGTGCTGGGCGCCATCACGACCAGATTTGGGGTCGTGACAAATTTGTCGAATATAACAAAAAGGCTCGACAGAACCCTGCTCCGGCGAGCACCCAAAAACAAACCCCACCCCAAAACCTCTGAACCAAGCCCCAGACTACCCCTTACCCACCAAAACTCAAAAAGAAGCCTCATCGAAAAAAATCCAAAAGCCAGAAGACTAAAGGTCTTCAAAAACTTCTGAAGTCTGGAAATAAAGAAAGATAGAAAGAAGAAATAAAGATGAAAGAAAGAAAGAAAAGAAAGAAAGAGAAGAGAAGAGAAAAGAAAGCCATGAAAAGCTAAGACCTTTGTCCCTATTTTCTTTGATTGTTTGGATGTTGAAAATGTTTTTCTTTGCTATGTTATTGATGTTCTTGTTAGCCTATCTCTTCTACATGCTTAAGATCTACTCATGTTTCGTTACACATGCCTAAATCTATTATAGCATTCTTAGGATTTTTAATATTTATTACATATGAATCATGAGTAAATAGGCCTATTTATGTGCTTGTTCATCATTGCTTTGTCTAAAATTAAGCTTTGATTAATTGGGATTCAACCATTATCAAACTTTCTCTCTGAGTTTTAATTGATTGGAAATTGATTTACGATTTAGACTGTGTGCAAAATAACATGAATTGGCTATATTTGTAATCTGATTCACTTGTGAGACCATTCTGAATCATGTGATGCTTTTTTGATTTGGGTCATAGTTGTAAAGATTTGTGGTTAGTTCTGAAAGCTAAAGTATGCGTGGCTATTTTTGAAAGAACTAAGTCTGTTTGTTAAAATGGCTATCTCTGATATGAATTGGTTATATTGTTAAGGGGTTAGTTTTGAAAACTTATCTCTATTAGTTGATTTGGTTAAATTATGGGTTAAATGTTAAATAAGGCTTTAAGTCTGTTAAATGTGGTTTAAATTTGAAAGGGATTTGGGGTCTAAATCTTGCTAAGTCTTAAAACAGTATAAAAATTGGTCATTAGTTAAATAAGTCTTAAACCCTAATATGCCCGACCTTAATAGGTCGGGTAAAATAAGAAAAATAGTAAGGGTATAATAGGAAATAATAAATGGCATTATTGAAGATTTAATAGAGCCTATAGGGTTAGAAATGACTTTAGTGCCTAGTATTCCTGTGATTACCTACAAAATAAAGGATACATTGGGCATAATGAAAAGGCGATCTTGAAATAAAACTTAGCAAGTGAGGGTAACCTAGTAAATACCCCTAATAGAACACCAAAGAATTGCCTAGAACCTTTTAGCAAGGGCTGGAGGGCATCTCGACACACACTTAAGGAACTAATCTGTAAATAATTAAAAGAATAAGGGGAGGGGACTAGAAATAACTTATTTGAATTTTGCCCCAATTCCACCCCAAAATCAGTCTATAAATAGGCTTCTAGTAAGCCTGAAAAAGGGGTTCGGCGTTCGACATTCTGCATTTTACAAAAGTTTTAGGCTGGAAATTATATTCTGAAAAAGGAGTTCCTTATATAGTTCTGAAATAGAGTGATAGTGCCGAAACTTGGGTCTATATATTACAATATTAAGTTGATTACTTTGGGTATTAATATGAGAGTTCCTGCTGGGTCTGTTATCTTTCAACTTATTTGGATTCTACTTGAGCTCTTTGATCCTGTTCTGTTGATTTGCTGGACTGTTATATTTGGGACTCCTTTTGCTGCTCTGTTGTTCCTATTTTGCTCACTATTCTTCATCATCAAGCCTAAATTCATAGACTGTTTTGTGAATCAGGTACACTCTCATTTCATGAAGATGTAATCGCACATTGTTTGAAGGAATGAAATCATATGAGCTCTTTTGTATGATTTTTACCTCTGTTTTCCTTTTTAACTTTGTAATTATTATATTTTAGAATCCTTGTAATTCATTAGGATGGTTTGTAATAATTAATACATGTATGAAGTCGAAGATAAATAGAGTAGATAGCATAGTAGTAATATATAATTAGATATATCTATCATTTAATCTAAGTTTGAAATAGGTTAACACTGAAATTAATTCACCAATTGAAACTGGTATAAACATATGAGCTGGTAATCAACTATTTTTGTTAATTAGGTTCTGATTCAGGATCGCTTAGTCCATAAAAGTAAATAAGTAGATAAGTCAAAACTGCTTTGTTATTCAATCTCATTTAACAATAATATAAGTTAGAATTCTGTAATCGAGAATAATCTGAGCATGTTCAGCTAACATTTCAATATTGTTTTCCTTTAGATAAAACTAGACAACAAATTAGTTCATAACTAGTATTATAGTTACTGCTTAAGTACTTGAAGTGAAAGTGTTAGTATCAAATTCCTGTTAGTGTTTAATCAGTTATTAGAATTTGTAGTTAGTATTGATTGACATGTAATCTGGGGCCTTGTGAAAAAATATGAATTATATTGGTCTATTATGTTATTTGAAGAACTTTCGTTTGAGTTTTATGTTGAAATTACAATTCTTCTTTACATTTCATTTATTATCTCTGGGCCTGGACATGAATACATGGCCAAATTCGACTAAAATCACCCTTGGATCTGTGTGTGAAGGTATTCGTATATCCTCGGCTTCAGAATCCCATTCACGCATAATGGACTGTTAACACAGTCCAAAAGTCGAGGCCTAGTAGTAAGTAATTGGCCTGGACATAATAATAACGAATTCAGAAAATACCAAAAACTATATCATGATTAAGAGAAAAAACAGAAATAGCGAACGTAGTATATGATAAGTTTGGACTTATAAAATAAAGGGATGAGCCTCGTATTAAAATAAAAAGACATGCGGGGCCCCCATATGAATTTTAATAAGAATGCTAGACTCGGGAAGACCGTTTAGCGAATTTCACGGTCTTTCCTAAAGATGTTAAGGCGTATATGTTATAGGCACGACTAAAATATACATCCTTAATACGAGTGCACATTTATGTGACTCAAATCTCAAATCCCAGCGAAGCTGAAACGTATTAAAGTCGCAGGCGTACTGGTTGCGATGTGACTTGAAATGCATTTTCACGACGTCACAAGTCGTTAAAAAATAACAAAATTGGACATTCACATTGGTAAAAACATATAATGAAATCAAATAGGTCAAAAACAATAGTTGAGAGACCGTGCTAAAACCATGGAATCGGGAGTGCCTAACACCTTGTCCCGGGTTAACAGAATTCCTTATCCGGATTTCTAGTTTCGCGGACTGTTAAAACAGAGTCATATTTCCTCAGATTTTGGATTAAACCGGTGACTTGGGACACCATTATCTTCCCAAGTGGCGACTCTGAAATCTAAATAAATCCCATTTCGATTGTCCTTAAAATGGAAAAACTCCTTCCCTGCTGTTATTATTATATCCATTCTCAGGTGCATTGGTAATTCACGAGGTATACTTTATTGTCCCTTTTCGGGAAAACGAAAGGTAGTAAAAAGGGAGGTGTGACAGCTCTGGCGACTCTGTTGGGGATAAGCAACCCAGAACTTTGGTTCAGGGTTTAAGAATTCGAGCTCGATAAAATTGTTGTTTTTGATGTTATTTGATTTCATTATATGCCTTGAACAATGTGCTACATGTTTACCGCTTTGATATTACGTGAATTGTATATAAAAAATTATGCCGAAAACCCATCTCTTCTTACATCCGGGGATGTTCTTATTGGTTGAGACTCCCCTTTCTGTTAGTGTCAATACCCTAATAAGAAATAGAGGCCGGATAAATTACAAAGCCGGATGACCCCGCGGGTCCCCGGTACGTAGGCCCCTCCTCGATCCGAGTTGTCCACTCGGGTACATAGTCTAGTACCATGAAAATATCAGGATATTGAGACTAGATTTAGGACGATTATTTGCATCATATCTGACTTAGGGTAATCAACATAGGGGTTGGGTCCGTCTAGGACAGGTGACCCGGGAATCAAAGACCGAGCATATTATATGTTGCATTTATTTGTCCTGGATTATTATGCGGACCGGCTAAATTCCTAAAAACAAAAAGAGAGAAAATTTTAGAATAGAAAATATCGAAATGTTGACAAAATGCTGTCGAAAATCTGAAAAGAAAGTTTGAAAAATAGGTGGAACAATTTTATTGAAATATTTGGTCACAAAACAATTTGACCGAACTACGCAGGTTTGATTATCACCACTAGGTGAGATACGTAGGCAACCCTTGACGGGTCCAACCACCCCTTTCAAAAAAATAACCAAAAAAATTTTGAATTCTCAATAAATCGAAGTGATGCTATTTTTGACAATAGCCGAATGTTCCAAAAGGACGTCGAAAGGCTGTTTTTGCAAAAATGGCCGCTTTGAAGTCATTTATTTTCCTTTTTAAATAATAGCCTTGAGATTTTCAAATGAAATATGGAAAGGTTAATTCTTTCAAAATAATGAAAAATTGTCTTTGAAAAAATATTTTCCTTTTTGAATAAAATCACCTTTAATAAATGTGTGCAGGATGAGCACAATACAAAATGAACCATTTTCACTAATGAACAAAATTCCTTTGAAGTTACGGTTATGGTGGAACGATCTAGGCCAAGAAGGACAAGGTTGGGTCAGCAGATATCTGAAAGATCTTACTGGGTTGATGAACATATTACCTCAGGGTGATATTATTCGGGCCCTCGTTGCTTGTTGGGATGCTGCACATAATGTGCTCCACTTCTCTGATTTTGAGCTCACTCCTACATTGGAAGAAGTTGCTTATTACATCGGGAAAGGCGAGGTTCCCCTAAAGGATAAGTATCCGGTGCTCCAAGGGCTATTACAGTGCATATATTCCTCGACTCCCTAAAGATTTCCAGAAATGTTCACAATGAAGACTTGGCTCACGGGTTTTGTACTATGAGTTTTGTACACCGTAGATATGGTCACATTGGGGGATTTAATGACCCAACAAACAAACTCTGCAACAAATCAAACCGGGCTAAGTGGGAGGAACATAGGCGTTTCGCATTTATGGTAGCCTTTTTGGGATTTATCATATTCCCTTGGAAAGATGGAAATATTGGTATAAGAGTCACCAGAATTGCCAGTACTCTCCTTGTGCAAGATAATAACACACTGGCACCGATAATAGTGGCTGATATCTTCCGTGCCCTCACATCCTGTAATGTAGGACATGACTTTTTCGAGGGATGCAATTTACTTCTCTAGATGTGGATGATAGAGCATTTGTGCCGCCACCCTTAGTTCTCAAGCTACGGACCATCTGAAAAGACGTGTATTGAAGAATTCTATATGAGAACAAAAGAAGTTAAGTTGCTAGAAGGATCAAAAGGTTGGATCACATACTTGCGATCACTAACTTCTAGAAAAATAGATTGGGCATACGTATGGTTGCCCCTCAACGAAGTTATATACATGCCAGCAGAAGGGTCGCATTTTCTAATAGTGGGTCTTAAAAGCATCCAGCCTTATGCGACATACCGGGTATTAAGGTAACTCGGAAGATATCAGGTCATACCAAAAGATGGGGACCTTAGCCTGCAAGCGATAGAAATCAGTCCTGATGGGCAATTCCCAGAAGCAAAGATTCGGCAAAATCTGGAATGATTGCCATTGCTTCAGAATAGACACTTGTGTGGGAAATCGAGCTCGATGAGAAGTATCACCAGGGTATGCCGCATGGTATCACCGAGATGTTAAGTAGGAGAGACCGATGAAGAGGCCTCACATTCAAGAGTTGGCCGAGCAATCTAAGGAACAAAAAGATTGGATGGCCAAAGAAAATGAATATCGAGCCAGAATCTGCTTGTTGGAGAAACAATTCCAAGACCTCAAATTCAAAAGCAGCTACAAGCGGCATCCGATGAGGGTGAAAAGAAATAGCTAAGGAAAGAAAATGAAATCCTGAAGGCTCAGATTGCAAAGATGAAAACAACAACTGAAACCTCAGTTCGACTTGTCCGAGATGAGAAGCTAATTGAAAATCTTCTGCGCAAAGTGAATGACTACATCTTTGATCTCAATAAAGCTGAAAAGGGATTAGTCGGGGTTCAGAAACAATTGGCCAAGAATGCTGAAGAAAGAGTTCGAAAGGTTCAACAGTTAAAAGATGAACATAATGTTGAGGTAGCCCGATTGAGGAAGAAGATCATTACAGCTGAAGTCAAAAGTAGCAAACAAACCAAAGAGTTTGAGGTAGTGAGAGAACATTGCTACATGGCTATGGCTCGATTAGAATTAGAGCTACAACAACTATAAAAGAAGAACCAGCAAACCTTAGATGCTCGTGCCGAACAGATTGGTAGGTTGCTTCAGTAAAAAGGGGTCATCAGGAAAAGAATTGTCAACATTGCTCAGTACATCACAAGGAAATGCCAATTGTGCGAAGATATGTCTCAGTCAACATTCACATCAGCAGTAATGATCTTTGTAAAGAAAGTAATGACCGACCTAGATAAATTATAAAGTGGATTATCGTATAGGCCTGCGGCAAGACCGAACAATGTCTCGCGAGCACTAGGAGCTTTAATGTATTCATAGGGCATGCATTTGTCTTTCTGCATTTGTAGTACAACATCATTTGTAACCGATGTTTGAGTATCAATGAAAATTCAAAAGAAATTGCCATTATTTTTTTTTATATATGTAAATTGCTTGGGCGATAGGCAAACATATAGGAACGAAAAAACAAAAACGAAAAAAGGAAAAGAAAGGAAAAGAAGAAAAAGAAATAAAGATAAAGCAATAAAATGATGAAAAACAAAAGTGGAAAAGAAAGTTGGTGGTTCAAAAAGAGGAATAATGCTGGGATGATGCATAATTACTAGGCAAAAGTTGTGGTTTTAGAACTTGTGATGTTTATCCCTTATGATCTAACTATTAACAAGTTTTGTTGTTGATAAGTATTAGATCTACTGTTAGCAACTGGCATTCTAGCACATCACAGCTACAACACACGTTCTAAAGTCATGACCAAAGCGGTAACTCAGGAAATCAAGCCTACTATTGTGGATCCGGTACAAGAGGAAGAAGTTATGGACGTAACTAGTATGAAGTAAGAGATGTACAAATTGAAACAGCCGATGTCAGAGATGTACCAGGCTTGGTTGAAGGGTCAACCCTTACCTTCCTACCTAGCCAACCCCGCATACATTCCTCCTCCGAACCCAAACACTGAACCACCCACTATGAACTCATCCTCCACAAATCCAACTTACCCGCATTACTATGCTACAACCTCACAAGCACCGCCACCCTTGCCTAAACAAGCTCTACCACCACCACCTCATGTCGCTCTAGTATACGTGGCACCGCCACCAGCTACTTTACACAAATCTTCTAGCGAACCTGTGTTCCATGTCCAGGATACCTATTACTACCCGCCAGAACCCACATTCAGGCAACATGATTCTTACACCCCACTCATAGACATGACGGAAGAGGAGAAACCTACTAGAAACATTGAACAGGAAGAGATGGCCCGTAAAATGAAGAGTCTTAAGCAGTCATTTCGTAACATGCAAGGGCTGGGAGGCCAAGTGAGTGTTGCATACAAAGACTTATGTTTGTTTCCTGAGCTACAGCTACCTGCCGGGTTTAAGTTGCCCAAGTTTGATATGTATGATGGTCACGGAGATCCAGTGGCCCATCTGAGGGGTTACTACAGTAAAATGTGTGGAGCAGGTGGAAGGGATAAACTACTGATAGCTTATTTTAGTCAAAGCCTCAGTGGCGCGACATTGGAATGGTATACTCGACAAGATCATACCCGATGGTCCATTTGGGATGACTTAGCTCAATCATTTTCAAACCATTTCCAATATAATCTGGAAATTATCCCTGACAGGTTATCATTGACTAAGATGGAGAAGAAACCCAGAGAAAGCTTTCAGGAATATGGATTCACGTGGAGGGAATAGGCTGCACGTGTAGACCCACCAATGAAAGAAGGAGAAATGGTGGATTGCTTCTTACAAGCTTTAGAGCCGACATACTACAACCACTTGGTATCTGCAATTGGAAAAACCTTTAACGAGGTAGTAAAGATGGGAAGCTTTGTGGAAGAAGGGTTAAAGACAAATAAGATTATGAGCTACTTAGCCATCAAGGCTACAAACCAAGAAATACAGACTGGAACTGGAGGGTCGATTGGCAAGAAGAAAAAGGAAGAAGTGGTGGTCATTGAAGGTAGATCTTGGTCCCAGGCCCCAACCCATATCATCATCAGCCTCGCCCATACCAACCATATCCACTAGCACCATATAATCCACCTCCACCATATTATACTCTAACAAGTCCACAATTTTCTGTCCAACATGCTCAACCCTACCCACTGCCTCCACATTCATGGCGTATCCCAGCTCCACAAAATGTCTACCACGCACAAAATGCCTATCCGCCTTCGAAATCCTATAGAAATCCAAACCGACCTAACTTCCGTCCTGATCCAGAAGTAAAAGATGATAGGGCTAAAAGGAAGAGAACATTCACTTCTTTGGGGGAATCATATACCAGTCTTTTTCACCGTTTGATAGAACTATGGATGTTAAGCCCTATTGAACCAAAAATTTCCAATCCTCCACCCAGAAATCTAGACCAATCTGTCTGTTGTAAATACTATTCCGGGGCACCGGGAAATGATACGGAGAAGTGTTGGCACTTAAACTCCGCAATACAGGAACTTATTGATACCAGTAGAATTGAGGTGCTAGCTTCAGAAACCCCCAATATAATGTAGAATCCTTTGCCAGCACATCATGGACATATATTATAGAGCTAGAATAGGGAGAGAGCTGCAAAAAACCTTCTCAGACAGTGATGACGATTAAAGCAAACAACAAGGTTGAAGGGGAAGTTGAAAGAGAGAAAGTGTCAATTGAGTTACCAGCAAAACAACCCTCAATGATTGAGCCCGTGAAAGTAATAATACCTGGAGTGAAGCCTTTGCTGACCGTGAAAGGAGTTTATATAGAGCCAGTGGTTATCAAACCAGTCGTGCAGATACCAGTTGTGAATACCAAGGCTATACCATGGAATTATGATAAGGTGATGGTGATGTATAAAGGGAAAGAAGTTAAAGGAGAAATTTTTGAAAGTCATGGTTTAACTCGCTCCGGGCGATGCTTTGCCCCGGATGAACTAAGAAAGACAAAAGTGGTGAAAGAAAACTCGGCCTATGTGAAGAAGGCAGTCACTGAGGAGGAAGTAGAGGAATTCTTGAAAAAGATAAAAGCTCAAGACTACTCCATAGTTGAGCAATTGAGAAAGACGCCCGCACAGATATCATTGTTATCATTGCTAATTCATTCTGATGAACATAGAAAGGCGTTGATGAAGATTCTAAATGAAGTGTGACGACCCAAAGGGTCATCACTTATTTTATTAATAATTTCGAGCTTCTGAGGCCTTGAAAACCTCATTCTATGTTGCCTCGATTTACGTGCACGATCCGAGCATGTAGCCGGAGAGATTTTGTGATAGAAAATATGAATTCTATGAGAAATTTGGATAAAAATGATATTAATATTGATATGGTTGACTTCGGTCAACATTTTTGGTAAACGGATCGGGACCCGAGATTGGATGGTCCCGAGAGGTCCGTAGGAAAATATGGGACTTGGACATGTGTCCGGAGTCGAATTCCGAGGCCTAGAGCCCAAGTTATGAATTTTTATGTGAAATTGTTTTTGATGCAATTATTAAAGGAAATAAATTAATAGACCTTGGTATCGGGCTCGTATTTTGGTTCCGACGCCCGGTACAAGTCTTAAATATTATATATGTGATTTCTGTAAAGTTTGGTGACATTTGGATGTCGTTTGAGATGTTTTGGACCTTGAGTTCCAAGTTAAGAAGTTTTGAAAATCAAAAGTATGAAAATCATGAGTTTGAGGCTCGATTTGATTAAAACGAAGTGATATTGGCGATATGATCGCACGAACAAGTCCATAATGTGTTTTTGAAGTTGTGTACATGTTTGGTTTGGAGCCCGGAGGGCTCGGGTAAAGATTTGATAGGCCGTTGGATGAAATTCTGAATTTTGAACTGCTGTTTTTTTCACCCAGCTGTTGGCTTCGCAATTGCGAAGAATTCCTTGCAATTGCGAAGGGGACAGTGTAAGGCAAGGCTCGCAAATGCGAACGTTGATCGCAAATGCGAAGCCAGCCTTGTTCGCAAATGCGAACAATTGTTCGCATTTGCGAACACTGCCCCATATTGCCTTGGTTCGCAAATGCGAACCATTATTCGCAAATGCGAACACTGCCCCATATTGCCTTGGTTCGCAAATGCGAACCATTGTTCGCAAATGCGAACACTGCCTTATACAGCATGTGTTCGCAAATGCGAACATTAGTTCGTAAATGCGAGATGTTCGCAAATGCGAACAAATGTTCGCAAATGCGAACTTCCCACCCTTAGCTTATTTTTCAAACTCCAGAAATTGGTCGGGGTTCGCAATTGCGAACCCATGTTCGCAAATGCGAACACAGAGACCTGAAAAACACGAATTTCGGTCATTTCTTCATTTTTCACAAAACCAAAACACCCATTTGCGACTCTTCAAGGATTTCTTCTTCATCAAAACGATTGTAAGTCACTTTTTACTTAATTCTTTCAATTCCTAACATCATTAAACATGTTTTTCATAAGAAATCAATGCTTTTCATGGTAAAATTCTTGTTTTTGTTAGAAAATAGGGTTTTTCATAAATTGGGGAATTGGACCTCGAATTGAGGTCCGATTTTGAAACAAATTATATACATGAACTCGTGGGTGGATGGGTAACCGGATTTTGGTCCTAACCCCGAATTCCGACCATGTGGGCCCGGGGTTGAAATTTACTATTCATGGCAGAATGGTGTAAAAGTGGTATTTGGTATTAAAAATTAGTTTGTTGAGTAGAATTGATGATATTAAATCAATTGTGTATAGATACGGTTGGATTGGAGCCAAATTGAAAGAAAAGACATTTCCACGGATTGGATTGTTCATAAGCATTCGAGGTAAGTGTTTGTTCTATCCTAGCTTGAGGGAATAGGATTATGTGTTATGTGTTATGTGATCGAGTGCGGTGTATGGGTCGTGGTGACGAGCATCCATACACTGGCGTCTAGTATGACCGTGAGTCGTTGAAAAATGATTATTTTGAGATATATTACAGATGAAATATTATTGTTTTCCCTTGTTGGGACTTGTTGTGAAGATAATTATTGATTGCCCTTGATGGGACGGTTTATGAATTACTGTTTCTTTCTTTGCCCTTAGCTGTGATTGTTATTTGGGTGAGGAAGAGTGATAATGCACGAAGGGTGATGCCGTGCCATGTTTATTTATTTATGCACGAAGGTTAATGTCGTGCCATGTTTATTTATTGATTATGCACGAAGGATCATGCCGGTGCCCTGTTATTGAACCATGTACGAAGGATCATGCCGTACTATGGATGTGAAGATGAGAGTAAAAGCACGAAGGGTGATGCCGTGTACTTTATTTGTTTATTTGGTGAGGATGAGAGTAAAAGCACGAAGGGTGATGCCGTGCAATTGTTTGCTATTCCTTGACTTGATATTACTTGTTTTTCCATTATATTTTATTTGGGTGATGCCGTACAATTGTTTGCCATTTCTTGACTCGATATTACTTGTGTTTCCATTATACCTTGTTTTCCTTGTGAACTTATTTGATTGTTATTTGGGCGAGGAAGAGTGATAATGCACGAAGGGTGATGCCGTGCCATGTTTATTTATTTATTTATGCACGAAGGATCATGCGCGTGCCCTATTATTGAACCATGTACGAAGGATCATGCCGTACCATGGATGTGAGGATGAGAGTAAAAGCACGAAGGGTGATGCCGTGTACTTTATTTGCTTATTTGGTGAGGATGAGAGTAAAAGCACGAAGGGTGATGCCGTGCAACTGTTTGCTATTTCTTGAATCGATATTACTTGTGTTTACATTACACTTTGTTTTTCCTTGTGAAATTATTAACTGTGGTTAATTGTTGAATTCTTTAAGATATTCCTTATGGTGTTAATACTTGATTATTTCTTGTTATTTTGTGGTACACATATATATATTGAATTGCACGGGTTTATGTGGGTGTCTGGTCCTAGGCTTGTCACTACTTCGCCGGGATAGGCCAGGCACTTACCAGCACATGGGGTCGGTTGTGCTGATGCTACACTTCTGTGCGTTTTTGCACAGGTCCAGGTTACGATCAGGAGCAGCAGCAGCAGTAAATAGATTGCGTGGGAGTTGATCACATTTGAGACCGAGGTAGCTTGCAGACGTCCGCAGGCCCGGCGTCTCTTTCTTTATTTATGTTAATAGCTGTAGTCTCATTGTTCCGAGACAAACAGAATTATGTTATATTTCCTTCAGACTTTTATGTGTAGTATTCCATAGTAGTTGGTGAGTTGGTGACTCCACATCTTGGGTAGAGGATTTCAGTATGATTTTCACCTTGTGAATTGTTATTTCCATTTCGATAAAGTATTCCGCATTTATTTAATTAAAATTGTGTTAAAAATAGGATAGTATGAATACAGTGGCTTGCCTAGCTACCACGAGTAGGCGCCATCACGATCCCGATATTGGGGGAAAATCCGGGTCGTGACAAGTTGGTATCAGAGCTCTAGGTTACATAGGTCTCACCACTCACGAACAAGCTTAGTAGAATTTGAGAGGTAGGTACGGAGACGTCTGTACTTGTCCTCCAGAGTCTATTGAGTTAGGAAAAAGTCTCTCATTTGTTCTTTCTTGTCGTGCTACTTAATCCTCAATTACTGATTGAATTTCTATTATGTCCTTTCGCGGATGGTAAGGACACGCGGCTTCGTCCGTCGACCGGCGGCCGGAGCCCCGAGACGGCTCCCGTGAGGGCGGGGGCCAAGGCCGTATCGGAGGCCGTGGTAGGGGTAGAGCTCAGCCCCAAGCGAGCTACTCCAGAGGTGGAGCCTCGTATTGAGATTGACGAGGAGGTTCGGTTCCAGCAGCTCCAGTGGGCCCGGCTCAGGTCCCGGGAGAGGCTTTGATTACCCGGATCTCCGGGATGCTTTGAGCTGAGAATAGCGGGATTTATGGATAGCATTGCCGGAAGCGGGTTTATTATCGGTTGCCCCGGCCACTTCTCGGGCTGGAGGAGGGGCCCGGACTCATTTGCTCGTACTCCGGAGCCGGTGGCTCCTCGGCCTCGAGCACCGATAGTTCGGCCAGCTGTGGCCACTCAGTCGAGTACCACGGCTCATGCCGGAGATGGAGCGGCCATGACTTTCGATTCGTTATGGAGGCTTGATCGGTTCTCCAAGCTATTTACCACTACATTCGGTGGAGCCGCATCAGAGGATCCTCAGGACTTTTTATTCAGTTGTCATGAGATTCTCAAGACTATGGGGATCGTGGAGACAAACGGAGTTGATTTCTGTACCTTCAGACTTGCAGGATCCGCCAAGACTTGGTGGAGAGATTATTGCATGACTCGACCAGCAGGGTCCCCAGCTCTATCATGGGACCAGTTTGCGGAACTGTTTATGGAGAAGTTTCTCCCTGCTACTCAGCGGGATTTACTTCGGAGGCAGTTTGAGCGCCTCCATCAGGGCACTATGACAGTTACACAGTATGAGACGAGATTTATTGACTTGGCTCGTCATGCAGTGGTGATACTTCCCACGGAGCGGGAGAGGGTCCGCAGGTTTATAGATGGGCTTAATCAGCCGATTAGACTCCAGATGGCTATGGGCGTGGGGAGTGACATATCATTTCAGAAGGCAGCCAATGCAGCACGCAGAGTTGAGATGGCTCTCGCTAGAGGAGGCGGTTATTCTTCGGATAAGAGGCCTCGTCATTCGGGTAGGTTTGGTGCTTCTTCCTCTGGTAGCAGAGAATCCTTTGATAGAGGCCAGTCCTCCAGGCCTTTTCATTCCGCCCTTCAGGCTTCACAGGGTGGATCGGGTGATCGTGGTTCTCGGGGGCATTATTCAGACCAGTATCCTATTAATGCTCAGCCTCTTCAGAGTGTTCGTGGAGGCCATTCGGGTCGTCAGGGCCAGCAGCCCTATCAGTCCAAGAGCTGCTACAGTTGTGGTGACCCGGGTCATTTTATCAGGAATTGCCCTATAGCAGCGGGCAACTCTCAGCAGCGAGGTCCTCGTCCTATGATCCAGGCCCCAGCTGACCCTCAGCCTGCCCAGCCAGCCAGAGGCGGGGGTAGAGATTATAGAGGTGGAGGTCGAGACCGTAGAGGTGGAGACCATCCAGCCAGAGGTAGAGGTCAGCCAGTTGATGGTCGTCTTAGAGACGCAGCTCGGAGGGGAGGTGCAGATCCCCGATTCTATGCTTTACCAGCCAGGCCAGAGGCAGAGGCATCAGATGCCGTGATTACAGGTACTATTCTTGTGTGTGGCAGAGGTGCTTCAGTATTATTTGACCCCGGATCTACATATTCCTATGTGTCTTCCTACTTCGCACCATATTTGGCTGTGCCCAGCTATGCTCTGGATATTCCAGTTTATGTGGCTACACCAGTGGGTGACTCCATTGTAGTCGATCGGGTGCATCGTTCGTGCGTAGTTATATTTGGGGGTCTTGAGACCCGTGTGGATCTGTTGCTTTTGGATAAGGTAGATTTTGATGTCATATTGGGGATGGACTGGTTGTCCCCATACCATGCTATTCTTGATTGTCATGCTAAGATTGTCACCTTAGCCTTGCCAGAATCACCCCGATTAGAGTGGAAGGGTACCTCAAGCCACTCCGTTCGCACTGATATTTCTTATGTTAAGGCTCGACGTATGGTCGAGAAGGGGTGTCTAGCTTATTTGGCTTATGTTCGTGATTCCAGTGCAGAAGTTCCTTCCATTGATTCAGTCCCTATTGCACGGGAGTTTCCTGAGGTTTTCCCTTCAGACCTACCGGGCATGCCACCCGACAGGGATATTGATTTCTGTATTGATTTGGCACCGGGCACTCAGCCCATCTCTATTCCACCCTATCGTATGGCCCCGCCGAAGCTAAAAGAGTTGAAAGATCAGTTGCAGGACCTTCTTGAGAAGGGCTTTATCAGGCCCAGTGTTTCCCCCCGGGGAGCACCCGTATTATTTGTAAAGAAGAAGGATGGCTCGATGCAGATGTGTATTGATTACCGGCAGTTAAACAAGGTGACTATCAAAAATAAATATCCACTTCCGCGAATTGATGATTTGTTTGACCAGCTCCAGGGAGCGAGGGTATTCTCTAAGATAGACTTGAGGTCAGGCTACCATCAGCTGAAGATCAGAGCGGCTGACATTCCTAAGACAACCTTTCGCTCTAGATATGGGCATTATGAGTTCTTGGTCATGTCCTTCGGGTTGACCAACGCCCCAGCAGCATTCATGGAGTTGATGAATCGGGTATTCAGGCCTTACTTAGATCTGTTCGTGATAGTCTTTATAGATGAAATCCTGGTATACTCTCGCAGCCAGGAGGAGCACGAGCAGCACCTCAGAGTGGTTCTTCAGACTCTGAAGGATAATCGACTATATGCCAAATTTTCAAAATGTGGGTCCTGGTTGAGTTCAATGGTATTTTTGGGTCATATCGTATCGGTGGAGGGTATTCAGGTGGACCCAAAGAAGATTGTGGCAGTCCAGAATTGGCCTCGACCAGCTTCAGTGACCGAGATCCGGAGTTTCTTGGGGTTAACAGGTTACTACCGTCGATTTGTAGAGGGGTTCTCTTCTATTGCAGCCCCGATGACCAGGTTGACCCAGAAGGGTGTCCAGTTTCAGTGGTCAGAGGAGTGTGAGGCGAGCTTTCAGAAGCTCAAGACAGCCTTGACCACCGCACCGGTGTTGGTACTACCTACGGGTGCAGGGCCTTATACAGTTTATTGTGACGCATCTCGTACAGGGCTTGGAGCGGTATTGATGCAGGATGGTAAGGTTATCGCTTATGCTTCGAGGCAATTAAAGATACATGAGAAGAATTATCCGGTTCATGATCTTGAGTTAGCAGCAGTGGTTCATGCCTTAAAGATCTGGAGGCATTATCTATATGGTGTGACATGTGAGGTGTACACTGATCACAAAAGCCTACAGTACTTGTTCAAGCAAAAGGAGTTGAATCTACGATAGCGGAGATGGTTAGAGTTGCTAAAAGACTATGATGTTACTATATTATATCACCCAGGTAAGGCCAATGTGGTGGCCGATGCATTGAGTAGAAAGTATGCCAGCATGGGTAGTCTTGCATATATTCCGGTCAATCAGAGACCATTAGCTCTAGATGTCCAGGCCTTAGCCAACCGGTTCGTGAGATTAGACATTTCTGAGCCTAGCAGGGTGTTAGCCTGCACGGTCGCTCGTTCTTCTTTATTAGAGCGTATCCGTGAGAGGCAATTTGATGATCCTCGTTTGCGTGAGTTGAGAGATACAGTACAGCGGGGAGGTGCCACACAGGTAAATCTAGATGATGATGGGATATTGAAATTGCAGGGTCGAGTTTTTGTGCCCAATGTCGAAGGGATTCGAGAGTTGATCTTAGCGGAGGCCCACGGTTCACGGTATTCTATTCACCCGGGCACCGCGAAGATGTACCAGGACTTACGGCAGCACTATTGGTGGCGCAGGATGAAGAAAGATATCGTTGCGTATGTCGCTCGGTGTCTAAATTGTCAGCAGGTGAAATATGAGCACCAGAGACCTGGTGGTGTATTCGAGAGGATTGAAATTCCCGAGTGGAAATGGGAGCGGATCACTATGGACTTCGTTACTGGACTTCCTTTGACTCGGAGGAAATTTGATGCTATTTGGGTCATTGTTGATAGGCTGACCAAGTCAGCACACTTTATTCCAGTATCTGTCTCCTACTCGTCGGAGAGGTTAGCGGAGGTTTACATTAGGGAGATTGTTCGTCTCCGTGGGGTGCCAGTATCTATTATCTCTGATCGGGGTACGCAGTTTACCTCGCGGTTCTGGAGAGCGGTCCAGCGGGAGTTAGGCACTCAGGTTCAGTTGAGTACAGCATTTCATCCTCAGACGGATGGCCAGTCCGAGAGGACTATTCAGATTCTTGAGGACATGCTTCGAGCCTGTGTTATTGATTTCGGAGGCTCGTGGGATCGGTTTCTACCATTAGCAGAGTTCGCCTACAATAACAGCTACCAATCTAGCATCCAGATGGCTCCGTATGAGGCGTTGTATGGTAGGCGATGTCGATCACCGGTTGGATGGTTTGAACCGGGAGAGGCTCGGTTGTTGGGTACAGACTTAGTTCAAGAGGCCTTAGATAAGGTCAAGACTATTCAGGAGAGATTGCGTTCAGCTCAGTCTAGGCAAAAAACTTATGCGGATCGTAAGGTTCGAGACGTAGATTTCATGATTGGTGAACGAGTATTGCTCCGAGTGTCGCCTATGAAGCGCGTGATGAGGTTTGGGAAGAAGGGCAAGCTCAGCCCTAGGTATATTGGCCCATTTGAGATTCTAGACAGAGTGGGAGGGGTGGCTTACAGACTAGCTTTGCCGCCTAGCTTATCAGTCGTGCATCTAGTTTTTCATGTATCTATGCTTCGGAGATACCACGGCGATCCCACACATGTGTTAGACTTCGATACTGTCCAATTGGACAATGATCTATCTTACGAGGAGGAGCCGGTGGCCATTCTAGACAGGCAGGTTCGACAGTTGAGGTCGAAGAGTTATCCTTCTGTGCGTGTTCGGTGGAGAGGTCAGCCTCCTGAGGCATCGACCTGGGAGTCCGAGTCTGATATGCGGAGCCGCTACCCACACTTGTTTCCTGACTCAGGTACTTCTTTCTTTTGTCCGTTCGAGGACGAACGGTTGTTTTAGAGGTGGAGATTGTGACGACCCAAAGGGTCATCACTTATTTTATTAATAATTTCGAGCTTCGAGGCCTTGAAAACCTCATTCTATGTTGCCTCGATTTACGTGCACGATCCGAGCATGTAGCCGGAGAGATTTTGTGATAGAAAATATGAATTCTATGAGAAATTTGGATAAAAATGATATTAATATTGATATGGTTGACTTCGGTCAACATTTTTGGTAAACGGATCAAGACCCGAGATTGGATGGTCCCGAGAGGTCCGTAGGAAAATATGGGACTTGGACATGTGTCCGGAGTCGAATTCTGAGGCCTAGAGCCCAAGTTATGAATTTTTATGTGAAATTGTTTTTGATGCAACTATTAAAGGAAATAAATTAATAGACCTTGGTATCGGGCTCGTATTTTGGTTCCGACGCCCGGTACAAGTCTTAACTATTATATATGTGATTTCTGTAAAGTTTGGTAACATTTGGATGTCGTTTGAGATGTTTTGGACCTTGAGTTCCAAGTTAAGAAGTTTTGAAAATCAAAAGTATGAAAATCATGAGTTTGAGGCTCGATTTGATTAAAACGAAGTGATATTGGCGATATGATCGCACGAACAAGTCCATAATGTGTTTTTGAAGTTGTGTACATGTTTGGTTTGGAGCCCGGAGGGCTCGGGTAAAGATTTGATAGGCCGTTGGATGAAATTCTGAATTTTGAACTGCTGTTTTTTTCACCCAGCTGTTGGCTTCGCAATTGCGAAGAATTTCTCGCAATTGCGAAGGGGACAGTGTAAGGCAAGGCTCGCAAATGCGAACCTTGATCGCAAATGCGAAGCCAGCCTTGTTCGCAAATGCGAACAATTGTTCGCATTTGCGAAGGTCCCTAGTGCTGCCTTGGTTCGCAAATGCGAACCATTGTTCGCAAATGCGAACGTCCGATGATTGCCTTGGTTCGCAAATGCGAACCATTGTTCGCAAATGCGAACATCGCCTTATACAGCATGTGTTCGCAAATGCGAACATTAGTTCGCAAATGCGAGATGTTCGCAAATGCGAACAAATGTTCGCAAATGCGAACTTCCCAGCCCTAGCTTATTTTTCAAACTCCAGAAATTGGTCGGGGTTCGCAATTGTGAACCCATGTTCGCAAATGCGAACACAGAGAACTGAAAAACACGAATTTCAGTCATTTCTTCATTTTTCACAAAACCAAAACACCCATTTGCGACTCTTCAAGGATTTCTTCTTCATCAAAACGATTGTAAGTCACTTTTTACTTAATTCTTTCAATTCCTAACATCATTAAACATGTTTTTCATAAGAAATCAATGATTTTCATGGTAAAATTCTTGTTTTTGTTAGAAAATAGGGTTTTTCATAAATTGGGAAATTGGACCTCGAATTGAGGTCCGATTTTGAAACAAATTATATACATGAACTCGTGGGGGGATGGGTAACCGGATTTTGGTCCTAACCCCGAATTCCGACCATGTGGGCCCGGGGTTGAAATTTACTATTCATGGCGCAGAATGGTGTAAAAGTGGTATTTGGTATTAAAAATTAGTTTGTTGAGTAGAATTGATGATATTAAATCAATTGTGTATAGATACGGTTGGATTGGAGCCAAATTGAAAGAAAAGACATTTCCACGGATTGGATTGTTCATAAGCATTCGAGGTAAGTGTTTGTTCTATCCTAGCTTGAGGGAATAGGATTATGTGTTATGTGTTATGTGATCGAGTGCGGTGTATGGGCTGTGGTGACGAGCATCCATACAATGGCGTCTAGTATGACCGTGAGTCGTTGGAAAATAATTATTTTGAGATATATTACAGATGAATTGTTATTGTTCTCCCTTGTTGGGACTTGTTGTGAAGATAATTATTGATTGCCCTTGATGGGACGATTTATGAATTGTTGTTTCTTTCTTTGCCCTTAACTGTGATTGTTATTTGGGTGAGGAAGAGTGATAATGCACGAAGGGTGATGCCGTGCCATGTTTATTTATTTATGCACGAAGGTTAATGTCGTGCCATGTTTATTTATTGATTATGCACGAAGGATCATGCGGTGCCGTGCACTGTTATTGAACCATGTACGAAGGATCATGCCGTACTATGGATGTGAGGATGAGAGTAAAAGCACGAAGGGTGATGCCGTGTACTTTATTTGTTTATTTGGTGAGGATGAGAGTAAAAGCACGAAGGGTGATGCCGTGCAATTGTTTGCTATTCCTTGACTTGATATTACTTGTTTTTCCATTATATTTTATTTGGGTGATGCCGTACAAGTGTTTGCCATTTCTTGACTCGATATTACTTGTGTTTCCATTATACCTTGTTTTCCTTGTGAACTTATTTGATTGTTATTTGGGTGAGGAAGAGTGATAATGCACGAAGGGTGATGCCGTGCCATGTTTATTTATTTATTTATGCACGAAGGATCATGCCGTGCCCTATTATTGAACCATGTACGAAGGATCATGCCGTACCATGGATGTGAGGATGAGAGTAAAAGCACGAAGGGTGATGCCGTGTACTTTATTTGCTTATTTGGTGAGGATGAGAGTAAAAGCACGAAGGGTGATGCCGTGCAACTGTTTGCTATTTCTTGAATCGATATTACTTGTGTTTACATTACACTTTGTTTTTCCTTGTGAAATTATTAACTGTGGTTAATTGTTGAATTCTTTAAGATATTCCTTATTGTGTTAATACTTGATTATTTCTTGTTATTTTGTGGTACACATATATATATTGAATTGCACGGGTTTATGTGGGTGTCTGGTCCTAGGCTTGTCACTACTTCGCCGGGATAGGCCAGGCACTTACCAGCACATGGGGTCGGTTGTGCTGATACTACACTTCTGTGCGTTTTTGCACAGGTCCAGGTTACGATCAGGAGCAGCAGCAGCAGTAAATAGATTGCGTGGGAGTTGATCACATTTGAGACCGAGGTAGCTTGCAGACGTCCGCAGGCCCGGCGTCTCTTTCTTTATTTATGTTAATAGCTGTAGTCTCATTGTTCCAAGACTAACAAAATTATGTTATATGTCCTTCAGACTTTTATGTGTAGTATTGCATAGTAGTTTGTGAGTTGGTGACTCCAAGTCTTGGGTAGAGGATTTCAGTATGATTTTACCTTGTGAATTGTTATTTCCATTTCGATAAAGTATTCCGCATTTATTTAATTAAAATTGTGTTAAAAACATGATAGTATGAATACAGTGGCTTGCCTAGCTACCACGAGTAGGCGCCATCACGATCCCGATATTAGGGGAAAATCCGGGTCGTGACAAGAAGCCCATGTACCGGAGAAGATTTCAGCATGTTATCCAGAGAAAATCACAAACAAGATCTTTGAGACAAATAAGATAACATTTTCAGATATTGAGTTTCCACTGGAAGGGACGGAGAATAATAAAGCACTATACCTCACGGTAAAATGTGAAGAATCCGTAGTAACCCGTGTTTTGGTGGACAACGGGTCAAGTTCCAATGTCTGTCCATTGTCAACCCTGGGGAAGTTGAAAGTCAATCATGAAAGAATTCATCGGAACAATGTATGTGTGAGGGGTTTTTATGGAGGAGGAAAGAACACCATGGGAGATATCACACTAGAGCTTACTATTGGACTAGTGGATTTCACTATGGAGTTTCAAGTGTTGGATGTCGCTGTATCATACAACCTCTTATTAGGACATCCGTGGATCCACGCTGCGAAAGAAGTAGCATCTTTTTTGCATCAAATGGTAAAATTTGAGTGGGAGCAACAAGAGATAATAGTGCACGGGGAAGGCGATATTTGCAATGCTATTACACCATTTGAGGAAGTTGAAGGGGATAAAGTTCTGTGGGTTTACCAAGTAATGGATACCGTGATTGTGAACAAAATATCTGAGGGAGAAAACATGCCAGTACCCACGGTGGCCCCTGCAGCAGTGATGGTTGCCAAGGAGATAATAAAGAACGGGTTTTCCACAGGAAAGGGCTTAGGAGTGACCCTGCAAGGTATAACACAGCCGATCCACCTTCCAAGCAGTACTGATACTTTTGGATTAGGCTTCAAACCAACCATTTCCGATATTCAAAGAGCTAAGAAATTGAAGAAGAAAGGGTGGTCCCTCCCCAAACCTATCCCAAAACTATCGAACTCCTTTGTCAAGCCTGGTACACAGAGACGTCTGGCGACTGTTATACCAAACTGTGCTGATATAAAACCAGATGAAGAGCTTCTAGCAAGATTTGAGAGGCTATTTGAAGATGTGAATGTGTTGCAGACGGGTGTAGGAACAAGCAAAATGGACGTTCAATTCGTGGGACCCCACACTATGCTAAATAACTGGGAAGCTACTCCTCTTCCGATGAGGAGGGAGTTGTGGTAGTTGGCTTTTAATATTTCATTCCCAAAATTGTCTTGTTTTAAAATTGTAATTCCATATCTCATCAAATCAAATGTATCCAACTCTTGTTACCTTTTGAAAATTCAATGAAATGCAATTTCTTTTCTTCCTCCATTTTTTCTTATTTTATTTTTCTTCTTTTGTACAGTTCAATATTTGCTGATTCCAATGATATGTCATGCATGAAGGATTCCCGGTCCAGTCTTGATAATCGAATAGTTATACAAGAAATTGAAAATGAATATGAAGTGGAATATGAGGATGAGGAAGTACTGGAGGAAATTAGTAAAGATTTGAGTCATTATGAAGAAAACCCCCAACCGAACTTAAATGAGACAGAGTCTATTAATTTGGGAAGTGAGGAGAATGTTCGAGAAACAAATATTAGTGTGCATTTAGAGACTTCCCTCAGAGAAAATTTAATCAGGTTGTTACATGAGTACAAGGACATATTTGCTTGGTCTTATGATGACATGCCCAGGCTCTGTACTGATTTGGTGGTGCATAAATTGCCCATTTATCCTGAATGTTGGCCGGTAAAACAGAAATTAAGGAAATTTAAAACGGACATCAATGTGAAAATAAAAGAGGAAGTTAACAAGCAATTTGAGGTAAAGGTCATACGTGTTACTAAATATCCCACCTGGTTAGCTAATGTTGTGCCTGTTCCAAAAAAGGATGGAAAAACCAGGGTGCGCTTTGATTATCGGGACCTTAATAAAGCTAGTCCAAAGGATGATTTTCTATTGCCAAATATCCATATATTGATCGATAATTGTGCCAAGCATGAAACTGGTTCTTTTATGGATTGTTATGTGGGTTATCATCAGATCCTGATGGACAAGAAGATGTAGAAAAGACGGCCTTTATCACGCCTTGGGGAACATATTGCTACAGGGTAATGCCGTTTGGGTTAAATAATGTCGGGGCTACATATATGAGGGAAATGACCACTATGTTTCATGACATTATACACCAAGAGATTGAAGTATATGTGGACGATGTCATTATCAAGTCCAAAAAGCAATGTGACCATGTCAAGGATTTAAGAAAGTTCTTCCTGAGGCTCTGAAGATATAATCTCAAGCTCAATCCAGCAAAGTGTGCTTTCGGGGTTCCGTCAGGAAAGTTGTTGGGATTTATAGTAAGCCGACGTAGTATTGAATTAGATCCGTCAAAGATAAAAGCAATCTAGAATTTGTCTCTGCCGAGGAACAAGAAAGAAGTGATAAGTTTATTGGGCAGGTTGAATTATATTAGCTGATTTATTGCTCAGTTAACGTCAACTTGTGAGCCCATTTTCAAATTATTCAAGAAAGATGCTGCGGTGAATTGGACTGATGAATGTCAAGAGGCATTTGAAAAAATTAAGGAATATCTGGCTAATCCTCATGTATTGGTTGCTCCAGAAACGGGAAGATCTCTGATCCTTTATTTGACTATATTGGATAATTCTTTTGGCTGTGTACTGGGGAAGCATGATGAAACACAGAAGAAAGAGAAAGAAATATATTATCTTAGTAAGAAGTTTACATCTTACGAGGTAAAATACACTCAGTTGGAGAGAACATGTTGTGCTTTAACATGGGTTGCACAGAAATTGAAACATTACTTGTCGGCTTATACTACTTATCTGATATCTCGGTTGGATCTACTGAAGTATATATTCTAGAAGCCTATGCCCACATGAAGGCTTGTTAAATGGAAAATTCTACTTACAGAGTTAGACATCATTTATGTAACTCAACGACAATGAAGGCACAAGCAGTTGCTGACCATTTGGCAAAAAATACGGTCGATGATGAGTATGAACTATTAAAGACATATTTTCCTGATGAGGAGACCATGAATATTGAAGAAGTAGAGCATGATGATAAGCAAGGCTTTAGAATATACTTTGATGGGGCGGTCAAGAGTAAGGGAGTCGGAATTGGAGTAGTACTCATTTCAGAAACGGGTCAGCATTATCCTGTTACCGCTCAGCTTCAATTTTTCTGTACTAATAACATGACTGAGTATGAAGCATGCACATTGGGATTGAGAATGGCAATAGACATGGGCGTTCAAGAGATTTTGGTCATGGGTGACTCGGATCTTTTGGTACACCAGATTCAAGGAGAATGGGAGACAAGGGATTTGAAACTAATACCCTATCGACAGAGTCTGCATGAACTGTCCTAGAGGTTTCAATCCATAGAGTTCAAGCACATCCTAAGAATGCACAAAGAAGTAGCGGATGCTCTAGCAACATTATCCTCCATGTTGCATCATCTAGATAAAGTTTACATAGATCCATTACAGATACAAGTTCGCGATCAAAATGCTTATTGTTTCGCTGTGGAAGAAGAACTTGATGGTGAGCCGTGGTATCATGATATCAGAGAATATTTGAGGATAAGAGTGTACCTAGAACAGGCCATAGGGGACTAGAAAAGGGCTTTTAGGCGATTGGAAAATGGATTTTTCCTTAGTGGAGGAGATGTATACAAAAGAACACCAGATTGGGTTCTATTGAGATGTATAGATACACAGCAAGCTGACACAATTATGGCTGAAGTACATGCAGGAGCTTGCGGACCTCTTATGAGCGGATATATTTTAGCCAAGAAAATACCGAGAGCAGGATATTATTGGCTCACCATGGAGCGTGATTGCATTAGATATGTGCGGAAATGCCACCATAGTCAGATACACGGAGATTTGATTCATTCCCAACCCTATGAGTTGCATACAATGTCAGCACCGTGGCCATTCGTCGCCTGGGGCACGTATGTCACTGGACCAATAGAGCCCGCAACATCTAATGGGCACAGATATATCTTGGTAGCAATTGATTATTTCACTAAATGGGTGGAGGCGAAGACATTTAAAGCAGTGACAAAGAGATGGTAGTGGATTTCGTGCACACAAATATCATTTGTCACTTTGGAATTCCTAAGGTGATTATCACAGACAATAGAGCAAATCTGAACAGTCATGTCATGGCAGAAGCATGTCAAATGATCAAAATTCTGCACCGTAACTCTACACCTTATAGGCCTAAAGCGAATGGAGCAGTGGAGGCTGCGAAGAAGAATATTAAGAAGATTCTCAGGAAAATGGTTGAAGAGTCAAGACAGTGGCATGAAAAACTGCCATTTGCTCTAATGGGTTATTGTACAACTGTAAGTACTTCAATTGGTGCAATACCTTACTCATTGGTGTACAGAACAGAGGCAGTCATACCTGCAGAAATTGAAATACATTCACTTCGAATCATAGTTGAGGCTGAAATTGATGATGATGAATGGGTAAAAGCTCGGCTAGAACAATTGAGCTTTATTGATGAGAAAAGGTTAGCGGCAGTCTCCCATGGACAAATATATCAGCGGAGGATGGCCAGAGCATACAACAAGAAAGTACATCCACGGAAATTCTAAGTTGGACAGTTGGTGCTAAGACATATTTTGCCTTACTAGGCGGAAGCAAAAGGAAAGTTTGCACCTAATTGGCAAGGGTCGTTCATAGTGTCATGGGTATTGTCCAACGGAGCTTTATATTTAATACACGTTGAAGAAAAATGTGTAGAGGCTGCTATAAACTCAAATACAGTCAAGAGATATTATGTATGATTCCTTTTTTAGGTACAATTGTATTTGTCATAATTTTGAAATTGAAATGATGAAGGCATTTTATTCTCTATCCAAACACTTTATCCATTGATACCCCGTTGAACCTAATTGCATTATTTTTTCATACCCCTCTCTCAGAATCAATTATGAACAAGAAATTGAAAAGGAAAGAAAAGAAAATTTGAAAAAAAAATACAAAAGAAAATTGGGAAAAAGTCAAATGACGATTGAACCTTAGGGTGTGAACTACGTTTGACGTGATCCTGAAAAGGTACGTAGGCAGCATCAGTGAGGTTCTGTCACGACAGAAATAAAATCCAAGATTCCCCAAATATCAAAAACTGGGGCAGAAGTTATGTTTATAATTCCGAGAGTTGTAAATATTTTTGAACCCTCATAAAATTTTGAGCCTTTATACCTTTCATTCTAAAGGCATCCAAAAGCCACATTATAGTCCAAAGAAAGACCTTCTGATTAATTTAAGAAAATGATGATACAATAATAATAAAGAGAAACATGGCATGGACGATACCCGGAGGTTTGGAAACAAAATAAAGAAAAATAAAAAATAAGAGAGTCTTATTGGTGAAAAGCCCTAACGGGCACCATAAGGCGAATGTGAGATGAGAGAAAATAAAAAATGAGAGAGTCTTATTGGTGAAAACCCTAGCGCGCACCATAAGGCAAATATGAGGTGAGAGAAGAATAAATGAGAGAGTCTTATTGGTGAAAACCCTAACGGGCACCATAAGGGGAAAGTGGGAAATATTTTGATGAAAGAAGAAAAATAGTAAGAAATAAGAAAGGTTTGGTTTGAAGGAAAGATAAAATTAAGACAACAATGATTCGATTGGACAGACTGGGTCGGATATTTAAATACACGGCATGGTCAAAGGAATCAACCGTTTTATCCAGATAAGTTCTGTCTTTGTTTCAAAATACCCTTACCCCTTCAAACTCATATTTCTGCATTTCATTGATCAAAACCTGTTGCCCGTTGAAAGTTAACTACCAGCTTCTCACGATAAAATGCGTAATAACACTAGGTCAAAGGAAAAGAGAAAATTAAAAAGGGGATGGCAATCAAGGCCGAGAGAAAATAAAAAGAAAAGAAACAAAAAAAAAGGAGAAAAAAAAAGAGGATTACAAGAGAAATTTGAAGAAAATATGGCAATGAACTGCAAAGTAGGATGAAACAAGAAGAGGCGGACGATGGAAGCAGGGCCAACAGGAATGCCTGCTGCTAACCATCATTTTATAACTAATAAGATTGTTCACTAATTTAGACAGGGACAAAAGATTCAAATTCTCACTAATAACTTTAAAGTGAATATGACCAATGTGGGAGGAAAACATCAAAAAGAAAAATAACAATAAAGGAGGAATCCGCAGAGGAGGACTCACTCAGTTATCAGGAAACCTACCTGAACAACAAGGGAGGTATTGTCTTTTCAAAATTCACACCCCAGTTATCAAACTGAGGGAATATTTTTCTATATTTTTCATTTCATGCATCAAGCGCCCCCCTGGATAATGAGGAAATATTTATCTGCATTTTCATTTCATGCATCAGGCGCCCACCTAGATAACGAGGGAATATTTTTCTGCATTTTCATTTCATGCATCAGGCGCCCACTTGGATAACGAGGGAATATTTTTCTGCATTTTCATTTCATGCATCAGGCGCCCACCTGAATAACGAGGGAATTTTTTTCTACATTGTCATTTCATGCATCAGGCGCCCACCTGAATAATGAGGGAATATTTTCTGCATTTTCATTTCATGCATCAGGCGCTCACCTGGATAATGAGGGACTATTTTTCTGCATTTTCATTTTATGCATCAGGCGCCCACCTGTATAACGAGGGAATACTTTTTTGCATTTTAATTTCTGTTCAGGCCCCCACCTGTATAACCAGGGAATACTTTTCAGCATTTTTAATTTTGTTCAAGCGCCCACGTGTATAACGAGGGAATACTTTTCAGCATTTTAATTTCTGTTCAGGCGCCCACCTGTATAACGAGGGAATACTTTTCAACATTTTTTTTCTGTTCAGGCGCCTGTCACACCTCCTTTTGGCACGCCCTCCTACCCCGGGAGGTAGAGGAACAGGCGAGTAAGTTTTTCCAATTTAAGTGACAATATTCGAAACGAGATTATTCCATTTATTTCAGAGTTGCCACTTGGAATAAATTAAGGTATCCCAAGTCACCGATTTATTCGAATCCCGGATCGAGGAAATTTCGACTTTCCAAATGAATTATGCGAACCAGAAATTCTAAGTAAGGAAATCTGTTGACCCGAGGGAAGGTGTTAGGCACCCCCGGTTCCCGTGGTTCTAGCACAGTCGCTTAAATTATTGTAATTGCTAGATATCTAATTTTAAAACATGTTAAATCTACGTGGAAATTTTTGACTTTCAAACGCTTTTGATTATTATTATTATTATTATTATTATTATTATTATTATTATTATTATTATTATTATTATTATTATTATTATTATTATTCAATAAAAGAATTACAATATTGTGGAAATGTATCTCGAACCACGTCACAATCAATGTACCCGTAATTATCAACACTTTTCGACTTTGTTGAGATTTAGATTTGGGTCACATAAATGTGCACCCGAATTTTAGGAAAAATAATTTTATTAAACACGCGCGTAAAGCAACTACGCATTTATGGATATTAACGGACTAAGCACGGTCTTAATGGACATGTTAATACAAGTAAAATAAAATTTCCTGAAATAAAACTCAATCAATGACGGTTGCTCACTTCAAAGAAGTTCAACACTGTAACTGGTAATTCATGAAAAAAAAATTACTATCACACCAAGTATAGTGATCCAGGAGGACAAGTAATTAGCAAAACCAATTTCAGAACTATTACTTTGCAATTTGACTTATGAAATAATAGACCCCTTTTATTCTGACCAACAACGGTGTTAAACGAGGCATCCTATTAAGCAAACATGTGATCTCAAAATAATCTTGATCTCGAATAAAACTTTCAGCTTCAATTTACTACACCAAACCAGCTAGTTTCAAGCAGACATCAAAACATCAAGACACGGTACAAATGATTAAAAATAATTTAGTATATCACCAAATCCCAAATTTTATAACCTTGCATTGTGAACAAGACCCTTTGTTACAGAAACTCATGTTACTTTATCTTAACCATGAAAAGAATTTTTTCTAAACAAATTAAACAAGTCTCATTCCTAGCCAGTCTTAAGGGAGATTTCATGTTAAAAAAAAAAAAAGAAAACCAGCAGAAAAGGCTTTAAACATTTTGCCAAATCAACATCATATCTCTTGCCTTTACTAAATTAGTTCCCTGAAATCAACCTCTACTATTTTATTATACTTTCTATCACACCAAACAAAATTTAGATATTAATTTATGTGGCTAATGGAGTAGTTAAACCAAAGTGAAACCTGGAAATAAATTACTTCTCTAAAGCATAAATATTCAAACATTTAAACTATATTACCACAGTCCATAATTATTGCAAAGAATACCAAGTTCAAAACAGCAATTCCTCATGCTTTAATGTGATGGGAATCCAAATATGTTCAAGATAAGTTTCTACAACAGGCCTAGTTAAACATGAACAACAGTAGGCTGAATTACACGACACTTATGACAGCAAACTAGTTTGTTTCATCCAAAACTAAACTCACAAATTCGACTTCAATACAATTTCGAGAGTGTACATGGAAATGAGAGTAACGAGAGGTAAGGTGCAGCAGCAGAAACAGAATTCAGCAGCAGGAAAGCAACTAGTAAAACTAGTCCGAAACAAACAAAAGGAATGCAGAAAATTTCGATGACACTGTAGCCTAGAGATTAATAATTCAAACCCGCAAAAAAGACTAAAACACCAATTAAAATCTCTGTTTTTGAGTGTATAGCCAACTGTATCTCAGAGTGTATGGCAAAGTGTATATCCCTTTTCAAAATCTGTGTAAACATCTGTTTCAGAAAATCTATTTCAGAAAAATGTGTGAAAGAGTCTGTTCTTCTTAAAGTCTAAGAGTGTGCTTTGTTATGAGAATTCCTCTCCTTTATAGCGTAAAAATCCAAATTAGCAGCCCATTTTTATCATTTAAAATCTGTCCAGCCCACTCAAACACTGTTTTAAGCATGATTTTCATTTAAAAACTCTAAAGTTTTAAAGACTAAGTGGAATACTTAGCTGCCCTGCAGATTCTATTATCTTTTTCATGTGCAGTGCACATTATTTAAAATTAAACTAAACCTGATGCTGGTTTCCACTTCTCAGTGCTTAAACAGGCTGTATTTTCAATATTAGATTCTCTTTTAATCCCTTTTTTAAACACCAATTTCAGGGTGTCTTTATTGTTTAATAACATGCCATTTAGCTAATTTCTATCAAGATCAACAGCTATAACCAATTTCAACCCTAGTTAAGGAAAAATGAATCAAAATGGACTTAATTCATTTCTTAGAATTTTTGGAAGATAAACAATGATACATTTGGAAGATTAAATACAAGAAAACAAAGAAAAACATCCAAGTTACGTCCTGAAGTAACTTGTGATGCAGGAAAAGTGACAGGACAAGTCTACCAGAACTCCCGCCTAATTGGGAATGGCGTAGCCTTCCAATTTTGCAATTCGGCCTCTGGTCCCACATACAACACCTCAGCAGTGCTAGTACCTTCTCCCAACTGAACCATATTTACATTGTAGAGCATTTGCCTCATAGCTCCACAAATGTCTTCAATTTCCTCTGTCGTGAACACCTCATCATCTTCTTTGACATATTTGGGTCGGGCAAAGGTCTTGTACAGATGTGGCAATGGTGGTGGTAGGACCCAACCTTTTTTCTTTCTCTCCTCGGCCTATGTTTCGTCTTCTGAGGTAGGGTGGAATCCTATCCAGAAGAGTTTCTTTGTGGAGGGCAGAGTGATGGGATCTATTATTCCCTGCAGTGATTTCCCGAGTCCCTTACCTGGTTTGAAACCCCGTTGAATCATTTCTTTGGCCACCATGATTCACGCATTAGAAAGGAAGGGTTGGGGACAAGGGTCTCCTTCTTTTTTCTGATCGGCAGCCACCACTTCGAAAGCTCTTCCTTCTCTTGCTTCGAGGTATAGGGTTAACGGGTCTCGGTAGATTGACTGTTCATCTTCTCCGTGGACCACGATCTCTTGGCCTTTATGCTCATACTTTACCAGTTGGTGTAATGTGGACGGTACAGTTCTGGCTGTGTGAATCCATGGCCTTCCAAGAAGAAAATTATAAGACGTGTCAATGTCCAAAACTTGGAAGGTTATTTCGAAGTCTACCGGGCCAATAGTCAGCGTCAAATCGATCTCTCCGATCATGTCCTTTTTTAAACCATCGAAGGCTCGCACGCATACATTGTTGGGCCAAATTCTTTGAGCTCCAATTCCTATGCGGTGTAGAGTGGAAAGTGGGCATATGTCTACCCCTGAACCTACGTCCACCATGACCCTTTTCATATAGTATCCTTCGCACTTGACGGTCAGGTGTAGGGCTTTGTTATGCGCTGCTCCTTCTGGGGGTAGATCGCTCTTGCTGAACGAGATCAGGTTGACTGCGAAGAATCGTTCAGCCATTCTTTATAACTGCTCTTTAGAAGTGTCAGCCCGCACATGTGCTTCATTAAAAATCCTCAGTAGGATCTCCTGATGTTCGGGTGAGCTCATGAGCAAGGACAGGATGGACACTTGATCCGGGTTTTTGAGCAACTGATCAACTACCTCGAAATCTGGCATTTTCATCTTTTGGAAAAAGACCTCTGCTTCTTTAGTGCTTACAGGCTTCTTGGATGGGAAATGCTTCTGTGTGGCATTATTCACCTCTTGTGTGTCCAAATACTTCCGCACCAAGATGTTCCCAGACGATTCTCCTGTGATCTCTTTTCCTTTGCGTGTAACCACCGTCTGTTGATAATTCCAAGGTACAGTGGACAGGTCTGTCATGGTTTTCTGTTGCACGCGTGCGATAACCACGGGTTTATTTGGCTGCAATGGTTTGATCGCTTTTCGGACCACATAGGATCCTTTGGGCACATACATTGGTGTTTCTCTCTTCAGCTGAAACTTCTTTGAATCACTTATTGTCAGGGGCCTTTCTGATTGACCTCATGGGAGGTAAAGAACTCCGTTTTTCTGAGATGCTGTCCTTTCCGCCTTTGTCTCGGTCTTCTTTTCAAACCCGGTTTTGGCAACTTCATTCTTCTTTCCTATTTTCTCTTGTGTTGGGGCAGCATTAGGACATTTCTCCATGTCGGCGATGGCAATTATTACTTTCAAAACAGGATCAAACTCCTTATCCACGGAAATCATTCTGATCACTGGACCGTTTTTATGGGCCGGGAGTGGGTTATTTGTCACATTTGGAACATCCTTATCTGCAAACACTATCTTCTAGTGGTTGATCAATTCTTGGACAGCATTCTTTAAGGTCCAGCAATTATCAGTGCTATGCCCCTCAACTCCCGAATGATAAGCACAGTATACTCCTCGTTGTTAAGCTGGAGAGTCTGGATTATGCCTATTTTAGGGAACGGGCTGCAATAGATTCTCTTGCATGATCTTGGATAAGAGGGTGGAATATGGTTCCCCAATCGGTGTGAAATTCGACTTGGGTGGTTCACGAGGGCGAGTGTTATTTGGTCAGAAGTTATAATGGTACGGAGGTTGATTTCTTTGGAATGGAGGTGGGTTTTTGTTGGCTGGTGGCTGTGGCCGGCCAAAAGGCTGAGCATTCATGACTGCATAGGGTGGAGGTGGAGGAGCATAGGCCATACCGTGGTGTGGATAATAATGTTGGGGGGCCCTTTCAGAGAACACTTGCCTTGGAGCTCGGTACCTCCTATCTCCAACTGCTACCATGATTGTTTTTTCTTTTTTTTTGCCTTTGGCCATACCTCCAGACCCTCCTTGGATGGCTTGGGAGGTCGATCGAATGGTCGCCCGACTCAAAATTCTTCCTGTCTTTAAACCATTCTCTACTATTTCTCCGATCGCCTCTGCGAAAGGTTTTATCATTGCTGACATCATGTTCTGGAAATAGTCTGGTTCTTGAGCCTGAAGGAAAGTAGTGACCATTTCTATTTCGTCCATGGGGGTTTCACCCTGGATGCTTGCTCGTGCCATTTGATAGCATATTCTCTGAAGCTTTCTGAGGGCTTCTTCTTCAAGTTTGATAAGGAATTCCTGTCTGGCGCGATGTCAATATTGTATTGAAACTGCTTTACAAAATCTCTGGCCAGATCATCCCAAATGTGCCATAGAGATATGTCCTGATCCATGTACCATTCCGATGCTATCCCGATCAGGCTTTCTCCGAAATATGCCATCAAAAATTCTTCTTTGCCACCGGCACCTCGCAACTAATTGCAATATTTCTTTAGGTGAGCAATGGAGTCGCCATGCCCGTCATAATTTTCAAACTTTGGCGTTTTAAAACCTGACAGCAAATGGACATGTGGGAACATGCACAAATCTGCGTAGGAAACACTCTTCTGCCCGCTTAGACCTTTCATGCTTTTAAAACTTTGTTCAAGGCTTCTCATTCTCTTTTCCATCTCATCCTGTTCGGGAGCTTTTGGATTTTGACTGGGCATGAGCTCATATCGGGGTGGCTGAGGACAGACATTGGTAGCAAACTGGGTAGGATCCAGCGAAAGCGGTGGCGCTTGGAATGTAAATGAGGATGAGTGAAAGAGAGGCGCATGTGTAACGGGAGGCACCATGATTGGAACAGGCAACCCAGTGGATGTTCTTGTGGCTGCATCCAATGTCGTCATTCGGGGATAAGAAGTGGAGGGCAATCCAGAGAGGGTTGTGATGGTAGAATACCCAAACAGAGTAGGTGGCTAATTGGTGGGGGTGTTAGAAATCCCACTTGGCCTGATGAATAGTTCGGGGAACCCAGGGATCAGACTTGGGGGACTCCTTCCCGTTATTCCAATCATCCAACATTTCCAGCATGCGACAGCGTAAAATCCTATTTTCTTCCGCAGTTACTAATTCAGTAGCCGGAACAGCTGATATGGAACTCTCTTCTAAAACGGGAACTGTTGGTAGAGGGATTTCTGAAGACATGTTGATACTTCTTTTTGACCTCGTAAAGTAAGGATGGGTACTTTCTTCTGATTCAGTAATGGGCAACTGAACTTTTCCCTTGGACCTCGTGAAATATGAATGAGAGGCTAGATTACCACAATATCAACCACCTTTTTCTATATAAAAAAACCTTAATTTTGGCAAATAAATGGTTAGTCCGAAACAACATAACAGATAAGTAATATCACATTGGGTGTGATGCACTTATACAATTAAACGTGATGCTACATGTATTCGGTTGCAATTCGTCATTCCGGCTTATACTTTTCCTTTGCTTCCATTCCCCTCCTCTCTTTATCAAATTTTTTTTATACTCCTTTTTATCATTTTGGTTTTAGTGGATGGTCGAATCTTATGTGGATTGCCTATGTATCATGTCCCCACATGAATCAGACCCGGCGTAGTTCGGATAAAAGACAAACAACAATGGGATTTTTTTTTCATAATAAAAACAAACATTGATTCTAAAAAGAAAGGTTCAAAAACTTGATCAAACTAACAGACATTGACGAAAACACGACCTATAGACTCAAAAAATCAAGCAACACACATAGTCTAAACAAAAGAATTACAAATTCAAAAACAAACGGACAAATTCCCTCCCTATATGTCAATTTTAAACAAATGGCTATCCCCTTCTCAATTACACATGAATTTTGAGGCCGGGAAGATTTATTTTACAAACTTGTCCATCCTTTTACAAAAATAGCCTTTTGACAACTGAAAAATGTTTTAAGGCTATCTTGGCAAGAACGGGGTAAAACATCGCCAAAGGTGGCTTGGCTTATTTTGACCAAAAATTTAAACGATATTTACTTTCCCATTGACTCTTTTTTTAAAAAATAAAAATAAAAGACCTAATTTTGTAAAGATGGTCTTTCAACGCCTCGGGGACGAAGATTTTAAGGCTGTGAGGGTCAATCGGTCAAAAAAAAAAATGACCCAAAGGTGGCTGTTTGTACCAAATCAGCCTTCCAGCATCCCTTTCAGGAACATTCGGCTATTTTTGACAACGACATCACCCGACTAATTTATGACAAAAATTAGTTTTGACATTTTTTGGCTATTTTTGCAAAAGGGGAAGTTGAACCCATGAGGGTTGCCTACGTATCTCACATCTGGTGAGAATCAAACCAGCGTAGTTCGGAACACACGAACTAAATCATTTTGACAAACTACTTTCCATTTTTTTTTTACAAAAATTATCAAAGTTTATTTGGGAAATTTTCGAAGTATTTTGTTTTTTTTTTTAAAAAACTTTGACTCTATACCCTAGCATTTTCCACTTCTTCCCTTTTTAATAATAAGATGGCCAACATGCAAGTTCGAAACAACTAAATGCACATACAAAGATGCATCAGTTGGTCTTTGGTTTTAGGTACACCTGTCCAAGGCAGGCCCAACCCCTGTGTTGAGCCTCCTAAGTCAAATATGCACATGATGCAAATAGACATTCCTATTGGAGATCCGGCATGAGGGTTTGTTATTCTAAGTCCTCATCCTGTTGTGAAAGGTGTCTAGACTGGATTTACTCGGGCGGACAACTCGAGCCGAGGAGTGTCAGTGCACCAGTAGCATGGCTTTCCGGCTTAATTGACAGTACTCCCCGCCTAGACATGGGTGACTAAAATCCTTCACCGGGTGCCAAGCACCACAGCTATCTTGAGAAAACGGGCTATGTCCAGCAAATGCCCAATATTATATTTTAAAGAGACTCAGAGGAGAAAATGAGTATCGCCAGAATTTATATACAATTCACAAAATGTCAAAGCGGTAAAAGCAATATTTAGCACATTAACATCAATATATAATAAAATCAGATAATAAATAAGCCAAATACAATAATTATTGTAATGACTAAATATCTGATTTTAAAACATGTTAAATCAAAGTACAAATTTTTGACTTTCAAACGATTTTGAGTATTATTATTATTATTATTATTCAATAAAAGAATTATAATGTTGTGGAAATGTATCTCGAACCACGTCACAATCATTGTACCTGTAATTATCAATACTTTTCGACTTTGTTGAGATTTAGATTTGGGACACATAAATGTGCACCCAAATTTTAGGAAAAGTAATTTTATTAAACACACGCCTAAAGCAACTACGCATTTATGGATATTAACGGACTAAGCACGGTCTTAATGGACATGTTAATACAAGTAAAATAAAATTTCCTGAAATAAAACTCAATCAATGACGGTTGCACACTTCAAAGAAGTTCAACACTGTAACTGGTAATTCATGAAAAAAAAATTACTATCACACCAAGTATAGTGATCCGGGAGGACAAGTAATTAGCAAAACTAATTTCAGAACTATTACTTTGCAATTTGACTTATGAAATAATAGACCCCTTTTATTCTGACCAACAACGGTATTAAACGAGGCATCCTATTAAGCAAACATGTGATCTCAAAATAATCTTGATCTCGAATAAAACTTTCAGCTTCAATTTACTACACCAAACCAGCTAGTTTCAAGCAGACATCAAGACATCAAGACACGGTACAAATGATTAAAAATAATTTAGTATATCACCAAATCCCAAATTTTATGACCTTGCATTGTGAACAAGACCCTTTGTTACAGAAACTCATGTTACTTTATCTTAACCATGAAAAGAATTTTTTCTAAAGAAATGAAACAAGTCTCATTCCCAGCCAGTCTTAAGGGAGATTTCACGTTAAAAAAAAGAGAAAACCAGTAGAAAAGGCTTTAAACATTTTGCCAAATCAACATCATATCTCTTGCCTTTACTAAATTAGTTCCCTGAAATCAACCTCTACTATTATATTATACTTTCTATCACACCAAACAAAATTTAGATATTAATTGATGTGGCTAATGGAGTAGTTAAACCAAAGTGAAACCTGGAAATAAATTACTTCTCTAAAGCATAAACATTCAAACATTTAAACTAATATTACCACAGTCCATAATTATTGCAAAGAATACCAAGTTCAAAACAGCAATTCCTCATGCTTTAATGTGATGGGAATACCAAGTTAAACATGAACAGCAGTAGGCTGAATTACACGACACTTATGACAGCAAACTGGTTTGTTTCATCCAAAACTAAACTCACTACTTCGACTTCAATACAATTTCGAGAGTGTACCTGGAAATGAAAGTAACGAGAGGTAAGGTGCAGCAGCAGAAACAGAATTCAGCAGCATGAAAGCAACTAGTAAATCTAGTCCGAAACAAACAAAAGAAATGCAGAAAATTTCGATGACACTGTAGCCTAGAGATTAATAATTCAAACCAGCAAAAAAGACTAAACAACCAATTCAAATCTCTGTTTTTGAGTGTATAGCCAAGTGTATCTTAGAGTGTATGGCAAAGTGTATATCCCTTTTCAAAATTTATGTAAAAATCTGTTTCAGAAAAAAGTGTGAAAGAGTATGTTCTTCTCAAAGTCTAAGAGTGTACTTTGTTATGAGAATTCCTCTCTTTTATAGCCTAAAAATCCAAATTAGCAGCTCCTTTTTTATCATTTAAAATCTGTCCAGCCCACTCAAACACTATTTTAAGGATGATTTTCATTTAATAACTCTAAAGTTTTAAAGACTAAGTGGAATACTTAGCTGCCCTGCAGATTTTATTAACGTTTTTATGTGTTGTGCACATTTTTAAAAATTAAACTAAACCTGATGCTGGTTTCCGCTTCTCAGTGCTTAAACAGGCTGTATTTGCACTATTAGATTGTCTTTTAATCCTTTTTTTAAACATCAATTTCAGGGTGTCTTTAGTGTTTAAAAAACATTCCATTTAACTAATTTCTATCAAGATCAACAGCTATAACCAATTTCAACCCTAATTAAGAAAAAATGAATCAAAATGGACTTAAATCAATACTAACAATGCTGCCATTGTCTAGTGTTTCCAACGATAAACTCACGTAATTATACGACGACATTTGTTAGTTGACTACAATACATATAATCGATAACAACTACTCGACCTACGAATTTGTGATCCATTGTTTAACAGGTAGACTCAGGGAATTCGTAAAACTAATTATTCGACGACGTTAATCGATCGAATATGTAGTTCACAACGATCACAAAATAGAATATAATCAACCAAATAAAAGGTCTTTAATTCGGAGAAGAAAAGAACAAAGAATTAACAGCAACAAAAAATAAAAATATGACGAACAATGAAACAACTACATTAACGAATAAAAAAAATAGAATAAGGAAAAGAAATACCTTGAGACAGGAAATTCGAAACAAACAGACTTGGGCCAATCTTGGTCTTGAACTTTTTTGAGGCCAAGCGGACTTTAATCAGGATGTTCTCTGTTAAGAGCACCTAGACTAAAGTCCATTAGGTCTCAATTCTTATCAATTTCAACTGGAGACCTAAATTTGGATTTTTAGAGTTTATACGACCAATTTGGGGTTCGGGGCTTTCTGGTTAGATTCGAACCAAACCAAGCTTGGTTTGGTTATGAGGAAGGTTAGTGTGGTGTAAGGCATCAAATTGGAGTCGATTGGCATAAGTTCAAATTCAACTCGAATCTTGAAATGAATATTCGAGAAGTTCCAGGTTGATTCGAGGTAAAAGGTGTATGGATTTGGATTGGGGGTGTTGAGGAGAGCTTGTGGTGTAAAAATGGGGTGGTTTCGACCACTGCCGCCGGCAGTGGCGATTTTCGGCCAGCGGAGTTCGGTAGCAGGCGGCGGCGGAGCTTCTCTGAAAAATGAGAGAAGAAGAGATGAATTAGGGTTTTGGGAAATGAGGGTGTGTAACGGGTTTGGAGGTTCTTTGCTAGGTTGATAATTGATCAATCAATCTGGGCCAATGGATGAAGAGGTCCAATGGCTCAGATTAAAAGATGAACGGGGCGGGTTAATTTGAACCGGATTAGGGAATGGGTCATTTAGGCGGGTAGGAGATTGGGTTTGGTCAGGGTTGGACTGGGTTGGACGTTTGGGCCTGGATTTGGCCGGTCCAGTTCGAATTTTTCCTCTTTGATTTTCAACTCTTTTCTTTTCCTTCTTTATAATCAAACAAAAATTCTAATTAATTATTAAAAAAATAAAAATAAAAACTACACATATAGTAATACTTAACAACAATTAACACGCCAATTAACACATTTAATTAAAATAATATCATACAATGACAACAAATAGAATAAAATACATATTTATTTATATATATATTATGATTTTTATTTTGTAAAACAAACCTAATTACTTTTAATTGTAAATTAAATCCTAAGAATGCAAACGCGATATATTCTTTTTTTTGTTGTATTTTTTAATAATTTATAAATGATCACGCTCAGATAAAAATGCAAATAATAATTAAGAAAATCACACAAAATTCATAGAAAATGACACACTGCACAAAACTATTTTATTTTTGGATTTTTGGGAGTAATTCTCATGCGGGTGTGACGACCCGGCCCGTCGTCACGGGAAGTACCACCCCATTATCTTGCATTTATGTGTTTTATGCTTTTATATCAGTGTTAGAGTCTATCGGGTGAGTTAGGAGTGAGTTGGATTGAAAATGAGGCAAATAGCCTTTTTGAAGGAAGCTTGAATATGGAACGTCAACCTGGAGTTGACTATGAGTGCTCGGAATCGGATTCTGATGATTTGGTTAGTTCTGGGAGGTGATTTGTGACTTAGGGGAGCGATTGAAATTGAATTCGGAGGTCCGTTGTAGAAATAGGCTTGAATTGGCTAAGGATGAATTTTGGCGAAATCCGAACGGTAGGTGAGATTTTGATCCGGGGGTCAGAATGGAATTCCGACAATTTTCGTAGCTTCGTCATGTGATTTTGGATTTGTCTGTAAATTTTCTGGTCATTCGGACGTCGTTTGGTCGGGTTTTTGACCGAATGTGTCATTTAGAAAGTTTTAAGGAATTTAGTCTTGAATTCGATGTGAATTGTGGGTTATGGTGTTGTTAGACGTGTTTTGAGGGTTGGAACAAGTTCGAATAAGGTATTAGGATATGTTGGTGTGATTGGATGAGGTCCCGGGGGCCTCGGGGTGTTTTCAGGTGGTTAAACGGAAGAAATCATGGAAAAACTTTCTGGTTCTGTTGTTTTCGCCCCTGCAAAAATTAGGGCACAGAGGCGAGTCCGCAGAAGCGGACTGTGGAGCGCAGAGGCGCTTGGATTCGTAGAAGCAGATCTTGTTCCACTGAGCCGGCATCCCTGGTGCGAGGGAGAGACCGCAGAAGCGGTCTAGAGGCAGATTTGGGAAGATCCGCAGAAGCGGATGTTTGATCGCCTATGCGAGTCCGCAGAAGCGGACTCTGGTGCGCAGAAGCGGGAGGTCCTGCATGAGCGATGGTGGATTCGCAGGAGCGGACGCGCGGAAGCTGTCCTGTGATCGCAGAAGCGGAAGTGGCCAGCTAGGCCTGGGATTCGCGGAAGCGACCAGTTGGTCGCGGATACAGAATCGCAGAAGGGGGATTTGTCCGCAGAAGCGGAAATCGCAGAAGGATTAATAAATCAGAAGTTAGAAATTTCAGAACATTCTAAAACATTTAGGGCTCGGTCTAAAGAGGCGATTTGGGCAATCTTGAAGGGAAATTCAAGGAGATTCTTCAGGTAATCAACTATTGACTCAAATTATGGTTTTGTATTGATAAATTATTCAATTATCGCATGAAATTGGAGGAATTAGGGTTGTATTATGGAGGTTTTCCACCCTAGGCTTGAATTATAGAAAATCAAGGAATTGAATGGGCAAATGGAGTCCGAATTTGGTAAATTTTATATGCCTAGACTCGTGTTGAGACGAGAGTTCTGAATATATGACTTTCGTAATTTTTCGAGAAGCGTACCGAAAATCGGGTTTTGGCAACTTTGTAGTTTTTGGTGTAAATTGAGTTGTCTTGACTGGTATCATCCCATTGGCCTAATTTGATGTGTTTCTACTATAATTGACCAGATTCTACGCGTACGGAGCTTGATTCTCGCGGAAAGGGCATCGCAGACTAGTCGTCGAGCCGTATTGAGGTGAGTAATGGATGTGGGTGATGACCATCGAGTTCGAAACCCTGGTATACCACTTTGTGGCCCTGTATAGCGGCGAGACACGTACTCTCTTGTGAGTGCGGGGTCTATTATGATTTGGGGACTATGGCTTAGTCCGACCTATTGATATTATGTTATAATATTGGCTATTCTTGAGCCGTTGAACCTCCTTCTCGGATGGTTGCGTATTATATTGTGATATTGGCTACTCTTGAGCCGTTAGACCTTCTTCTTGGATGGTTGTGTATAATTATGGGCTGTGAGCCAGTTATTGGGATCCTGCGAGGATCGTTATCATTGTTCTGTGATATTGACAAGCTAGTTTTACTACCAGTCAGTAGCTATTATTGTTATCATGATTTTCCAATCTCTGGAACTTTGACATACTGTTTTCAACTGAAAAATGATAAAAGAGTTTTCAAAACTACTTTTGAGCCTGCGAGGCTGCATTTGCATATTAGCTGACTGGTAGTGGATCGGGCTGCGCACCGCAGCGTATATTCATGATATTGTGCTTCGGCTATAGGAGCCCCTTCGGAGTCTGAACCCCCACAGTGAGCACGGGTACCAAAATTGGATCGGGCTACGCGCCGTAACGGTCATTTCATGCATTGCATTGCATTTAGCTACATCTGCTAGATGTTATACTGTGTTGTTGATACTTGTCGGTACATTACTGTTGATATCGAACTGTTACAGAGTATTGATTACAGCTTTACATAGTGCTATATTGTGGCTTCTTATACACGTTGTCTTATCCCTGTTCATTACCACTGAGTCTGGCAGTACTCATTTTACTCCCTGCACCTTGTGCGCAGATCCAGGTAACTCTCAGTAGTCCTGATCCAGTAGCTGTTCTGAGGCAATTTCTGAGGGATAGTCGAGGTAGATGCAGGGTCCGCAGGACCTGATATCCCTTCCATCTGCCTTTTCATTGTGTTGCTATTTCTTTCCGCACTGAGTGTCTTGTAAAAACACTATTGCACTTATGTTATCTGTAGAGACTCTTGACTCTTGACCCCTCAGTCTTTGGGGAGTTGTACTGTTTTGGGACTTGGTTCACTGGTTTGGTATTTTTATCACTGTTGACTTATAATAGTTATGCCTAAATTGAATAAAGCGAGCTCATAGCTCCATTTTTGTTGTTGATTGGTCGGGCTGGCCTAGCAGTGTGCTGGGCGCCATCACGACCGGGTTTGGGGTCGTGACAAGTTGGTATCAAAGCCTAGGTTTACTAGGCCTCATGAGTCTTCAGCCGGTTGGTAGAGTCTTGTGGATCGGTATGGGGACACCAGTACTTATCCTCGGGAGGTTGCGAACCTTTAGGAAACACTTCACATTTCTTGAACTCTATCGTGCGATCTTGTTGTCCTGAGAACTGAACTTCTATATTCTATTCTCTCCCAGATGGCGAGAACTCGAGCATAAGGACGAGGTGGACGACCTCCATTGCCACCTGCCAGAGGCCGTGTTGCGGTCGTGCTAGAGGTAGAGGTAGGGCAGTTGAGCTAGTGCTAGCGGACCCGCCCGTTGTACCTGTTCAGGAGCATCCCCCAGTGGTTGATGCTCCAGCAGCCCCAGTTCAGGCCCAAACTGTATCTATTGCTATTCCTGGTCTTTGGGAGACTCTGGCCTAAATATTATCGGTATGTTCCGGTTTGGCTCAGGTAGTATCAGCTACTGCTGCTGCAGCGACATCTCAGACGGGGGTGGTCAGCAGACCCCTGCAGCTCGCACACCTGAGCAGGTGGTTCAGGGACTTCAGACGCTGGAGGCGGTCCCCGCTTAGGTAGTTGCACTAGTTATTCCTCCATCTGCACCAGCTCCAGAGCATATGGTTCAGGTTATGCCCGACAATGAGCAGCGTCGTCTAGAGAGGTTTGGTAGACTCCAGCCACCTCATTTCAGTGGCGCTGAGGGCGAGGATGCCCAGAGTTTCTTAGATAAGTGCCAGATGATGCTACGTACAGCTGGTATTCTTGAGTCCAGCGGAGTCTCATTCACTACATTTCAGTTTACTGGTCCCGCATTTGATTGGAGGGAGGAGTTTGAGAGGCGTAGGCCTGCAGGAGCAGCACCTCTCACTTGTCAGCAGTTTTCTACTCTCTTCCTAGAAAAGTATGTACCTCAGTCCCGTCGTGAGAAGCTTCGTCGCCAGTTTGAGTGGTTGGTTTAGGGCGACATGTTAGTGACCCAGTATGAGTTGAGATTCACTTAGTTGGCTAGGCATGCCACATGGATGATCCCTACTGATAGGGAGAGGATTAGGAGGTTCATTGATGGCCTCAACTACTCCATCCGCATTCTTATGACCAGAGAGAGAGTTTTATCATCATCATTTGAGCAGGTTGTTGATATGGCACGCTCCATTGAGGCGGATCGTCACCGAGAGAGAGGAGCGGGAGGCCAAGAGGCCTCGTGGTTCTGGCAGTTTCAGTGGTGCTCCATCTAGAGGGCATTCCCAGCAGAGCAGAGGTCGCTCATCTAGACCTTCTCATTCGGGCCGCCAAGAGCAGAGTGGAGGTTCTTATGGTCGTGGTCGACAGAGATTTCAGCAGGGTCAGTCATCACTTAGTGCCCTCCCAACCCAAAGTGCAGCACCTATTTCTTCAGCCCAAGGTTCTTCTGCGGCGAGGGGTTCCCTTCAATCCCCTTCTCCAGCACCAGGTAGCTGTTATGAGTGTGGTGAATTTGGCCACATGAGGAGGTAGTGCCCTCGACTTTATAGGGACAGGGCTTAGCAGAGGGATCAGCCATCCTCTTCAGCACCATCTCAAGCTAGTAGAGGTGGAGGTCAGTCTTCTCGTGTTCTCCCCATAGGCGAGGAGAGATCCAGTGGAGGTCAGGCACGATTCTATGCACTCCCTGACAGGTGTGATGCAGTTGCCTCCGACGCAGTGATTACAGGTATCATTTCTGTCTGTAAAAAATATGCCTCTGTTCTATTTGATCCAGGGTCCACATATTTATACGTGTCCTCTTATTTTGTACATCATTTGGGTGCGACTCGTGGTAGTCTTGATTTACCTGTTCATGTATCCACTCCCGTGGGAGATACGATTGTTGTGGATCATGTCTATAGGTCCTGTGTTATTTCTATTGGGGGTCTGGAGACCCAGGCATATCTATTACTGTTAGGGATGGTGGACTTTGATGTAATATTGGGTATGGACTAGTTGTCTTCGTACCATGCTATATTGGACTGTCATGCTAAGACATTTACATTGTCTATTCCTGGTATTTCTCAGATTGAGTGGCGGGGTTCGACTGATTTCGTCCCTAGTCGTGTTATTTCATTTTTAAAGGCTCAAAAAATGGTTGAAAAATGGTGTTTGTCGTACTTAGACTTTGTGAGAGATGTGGGAGCTGAGTCTCCTAGCATTGATTCTGTACCTGTTGTGAGGGACTTCCCAGATGTATTTCCCTCAGACCTGCCGGGCATGCCGCCGGACGGGGATATTGATTTTGGCATTGACTTGGTGCCGGGTACTCAGCCCATTTCCATTCCTCCTTATCGGATGGCACCAGCTGAGTTGAAGGAATTGAAAGAGCAGCTTTAGGAGCTTCTGGATGAGGGTTTCATTCGCCCTAGTGTGTCCCAGTGGGGTGCACCAGTGTTATTTGTTAAAAAGAAAGATGGTTCCATGCGGATGTGTATTGATTATAAGCAATTAAACAAGGTAACAGTGAAGAACAAATACCCTTTACCGCGCATTGATCATTTGTTTGATCAGTTACAGGGTGCGAGAGTGTTTTCTAAGATTGATCTTCGTTTAGGCTATCATCAGCTGAAGATCAGGAACTCTGATATTATGAAGACTGCATTCAGGACCAGATATGGCCACTATGAGGTCCTTGTGATGTCTTTTGGGCGGACCAATGCCCCAACATCATTAATGCATCTGATGAACAGTTTGTTCAGGCCCTATTTGGATTTATTTGTGATTGTGTCATTGGTGACATTCTAGTCTACTCCCGTAATCAGGAGGAGCATGCTTAGCATTTGAGTATTATGTTGCAGAGATTGAGGGAGGAGAAGCTGTATGCTAAATTGTCCAAGTGCGAGTTTTGGCTCGAGTCAGTAGCATTTCTGGGTCATGTGGTGTCTCGTGATGGTATTCAGGTTAATCCGAAGAAGATAGAGGCGGTGTAGAGTTGGCCTAGATCGTCCTCAGCTACAGAGATCAGGAGCTTTCTTGGCTTGGCGGGATATTTTCGCCGGTTTGTTCAGGGATTTTCATCCATTGCTTCTTCTTTGACTAAGTTGACCCAGAAGGGTGCACCATTCGTGTGGTCGGATGAGTACGAGGAGAGCTTTCAGAAGCTCAAGACAGCTTTGACCACTGTGAGCACGTGATTTTTGCCCTACATGATAATTACTCCCAAAAATTCAAAATAAAAGAGTTTTTGTGTTGATTGCAATATTTGTGGATTTTTGAGTTATTTTCACTTATTGTTTGCGTTTGTGTGTGTGTGTTTATTTGTTAAATTAATAAAAATACAAAAATAAGTCACATTCGCATTTGGAATTCAATTTTTAAGTTTAGGAGTAATTAAGTTTGTTCTATTAAAAAGGGAAAATCACAAAAAATAGGTACTTTGCATTTTTAGCATTCAATGTTTAGTTGTGTGATTTTTTGGTGCTTTAATTGTGTGTGCGGTAGTTATTATTAAGAATTGATTTGTATTTGTAAAGATAATTTTTGGTTTATAATTTAATCTAGTATTTTGAAATAATAGATTTTTAAATTAGGAGTTATAAAAAAAAATAATACAGAACAAAGAAAGAATAAAAGAAATAAGAGGCGGATTTGGGGCCAAAAGTACCAGGCCCAAAACAATGCCTTACCCGATCCGAACTCACTGCCTTACCCGATCCATGCTCGGACCGACCCAGTCCCTCATAGACACCCAAACGACGTCGTTTGGATAAGTGAGATGATCCAGGCCATCGATCTCATTAGATCAAATGACCAGGATTCATTTCTCACACGGGTATATAAGCCTCATATCACACCACCCCCCAAGCCAAACCCTCCCTCGTCGTCTCTCACCTCTCAGAGACGACCCCAGATCCCACCACCGCAAACCACCACTGACCGCCCGCTGGAAATCGCCCACGGCGGCGATCAGTCACCAAACCTCCCCGAATTTACACCAGCCTTTCTCCTCACCTCCTTCTCCTCGAATCTGGCCTTCGTTGGTCTCGAATCTTTCTCAAACGTGTCGAATATTAGATCGAAGTTCGCCGGGATTTGAAACTTTATCCCAAACCACCCCAACTTTGCACCACAGCCTCCCCAGACCTTCCCCACAACCCCACCAAGGTTGGTCCGGCTCGAATCTGACCGGAATCGGTAAAGCCCCAAATCAAGCTCCAAGAACCCTAATTTTAAAGGGGGTTAAATTTATTAGGAATTGAGGTCTGACGGATCTTAATTTAGGTGTTCTCAATAGAAAACACCTCAATTAAGACCCTCTTTGGCATCAATAAATCAAGTTCGAATCTGATTCGCCTGCATTTTGAGTTTCTGGGGCAAGACCTTCCATTTCATTGTCTATTTGCTTTTGTTTGGTTTGTTTAGATTTTATTGAATTGTCGATTTCCTTTAAATGATTATGTTCTTCTCCTCCTATTTTCATTATGTTTCTGGTGACGAATTAGTAATGTTGAATCTATGGGTCATCATATGTGTTTAACGGTTCAAATATGTTGTAATTAGTCTAGATGATCTCGTCGATTAGTTATATAAGCCTGTTTGGAGCGATAGGGCAATAATGTCCTGAATCACTGTTACATAGGATGTTTGGATATAGCTGATAGTGATTTAATTAGTATTAGCATTTTTTTGATTTTAAAAGTACTGTGCCCATAAAAGCGGCTAGTGGAACCTGCTGTACAGGAGGGTATCCCATTAGCTTCGTGCATTTAGCATTTTTAATACTAAAGTCCATACATAGACACTTAGTAGTGGTTGTTCAGGGAATCTAATGGGTTCAGCAGATATAGGGATGGGCCGAGGTGAGTTTCTGAGGCTTTGGCCTTTAGGAGTTGTCTTAACTATAAGTATAGGGGGTCTGATAGATAGTGAAGGGATTTTTGAAGAAAAAGATTGGAAAGGAAAAAAAGCTTTAAGAAGGATTAGCTTGAGAGGTCTGAAAACAGTCTTTGCGAGAGATCTTTTGAGAGTTTAATCCTGTTAAGATCAGTATCCGAGATTAAAGCTTAGAACACATTGAGTCTTGTTGCTCCAATTGATCCTTTTGATTCAATTCGAGTGGCTAGTTGATTCTGATAACTACTAGCCCTTTTCTAGTTTAAGTTCAAGCTTATCAGGGTCTGTTAGGTATTGGTATTTGCTGTTTGGTTGTTTGCAATTGATTCTAAGTTGTCATTTGAAGTGCATTCTGGGGGAAGTTGGCCTTACTGTTTGCTTAAGTTTAGTCTGATGTTATATTGCTACTGCTGGTGCTACTGTGTTGCTACTGCTGACGGTTCTTTTTCCTTCTTCTATTGTCATCATCCAGGTACACATTTCGTAAATCTTAAAGCTTATGGAAAAAATTGAAAGCTGTTCAAAGCTATGCTGCCGCAGTCTTCCTGTTCTTGTTTTCATATTTCCTTTTGCACATGAAAATCATTAAGCTGTATGTTCGTTAGATCAACTTTGAAATTGGATGAATGTATAATCAACTGATGTTTAATTCGAGTTAAAACTGTCAGGAGATCTGGACTACTGAACTTTGTTACAATTATTAGATTTTGGGTGCTATTTTCCTATTAGGTGGAGTTCAGTTAGTACACCAGCAGGAAGTATGTAGTCAAATGTATTCAGAAATTTGTTAATGTGATTACTACTTATGTTATCATGTGACTAGTGTAGCCATTAGAAGATGAACGAATAAACATCAAGGATTAATTCGATTTGTCGTGTAGTTGCAGTGTGTGATAGCTAATTAATAATCGACAGCTGTGTCAAAAGAAACAATAACAAAAATGAAAAAATAGAGTCTCATAATGTTCGGGTCCATTCGAATTAGAACAATGTAATCGTGAAGAATCTGAAATCATGTTCACCTAACGATCGGTAAATCAGCTAGTTTAGCATATTGTTAATTCTTTGAACAACTGTACAAAAATAGAAGGAAGTTAGGTAGTTGATGAAATTCCAATTTGAGAAAGCTAACATGAATCCCGCTAAGTATAACCTTTTTTTTAAATAAATGAGATGATCCCCGCTAAATTACGTATAAATCACGATGCCCTCATAAGTGTGTATATAATATACTTAGATTTAGGGATGCGCCGTTTCTTAATGAATTTCGCGGCCTTCTCCAAAAAATGTAAATAAGTAATCGCTCTAGGCGCGTATTTTAATAATTTTACTTCTTAAATCTGGGTGTGCATTTCATGTGGCCCAAATCCAAATCCCAAAACGTTGAATAAGAATGTGTCGAGGATCCGGGTGCATTTCATGTGACATGATTCGAAACATATTTTTAGGCAACATCCTCTTTCGTAAATAATAATCATAATAAAAGCGGTAAAGGGATATTAATTTTCATTAAGTACATAACCATTAAAATCAGATAAATAAGCCGAATATGACAGTTAAGCGACCGTGCTAGAACCACGAAATTCGGGAATGCCTAACACCTTCTCCCGGGTTAACAGAATTCCTTATCCGGATTTCTGGTTCGCGGACTGTTAAACAGAGTCATTCTTTTCCTCGATTCGGGATTCACCGGTGACTTGGGACACCATAAATCTCCCAAGTGGCGACTCTGAATATTAAATAAATCCCGTTTTGATTGTCCTTTAATTGGCAAAACTCCTTTGTGCCCCCGCGGGGCGCGCCAAAAGGAGGTGTGACAGCTCTGGCGACTCTGCTGGGGATGGTTACCCAGAACCACTGGTTCAGGGTTTAAGAATTCGAGCTCAGAATAATTGTTGTATTTGGCTTGTTTATTATCTGATTTTATTATATGTTTGTATTAATGTGCTAAATATTGTTTTTACTGCTTTGATATTTTGTGAACTGTACATATAAATTGTGCCGAAACCAATCTCCTCTCCGAGTCTTCTAAATCATGAAGAAGGGTGCACTTCGTGTGACTTCTTTTCTGTATAGTGTCTAATTCCCACTTTAGAATGAGGTTTGGATAAGTTGCAAAACCGGTGAAGCTTCTGTATTCCCGGGTTGCTGCCTCCTCCTCGGCTCGAGTTGTCCGCTCGGGTAAGCCAGGTCTAGAACAATAAACCGAGGTTTTTAAACCTAGAATAACAAAGCTTCATGCCGGATCCCTAGTAGGAACGTTTATTTGCATCATGTTGCATTTGACTTAGGGGACTCAACACAGGGGTTGGGTCCGTCTAGGACAGGTGACCTGAAATGAAAAGACCATCCTGCTACATCTTGTTTGTTTTATGCATATATTTGCTTCAGACTTAATTACTGAAAAAAAGAGAGAAAAAGGAAAAAAAATTGTGCGTTTTATTCTTGAAATAGATAAAAATAGTTTACTTGTTTTTCAGTAAAATAAAAAAAAATAAAAAATAATAGTTTTCATTTACATATTGTAGTTTGTTTTATTAAAACCGAACTACGCGGGTTTGATTCTCATTGGATGTGAGATACGTAGGCAACCTTTATCAGGTCCAACTTCCCCTTTTGCAGAAAAAGCCAAAATATCGAAACTAATTTTTCGTCGTAAATAAGTCGGTGATGCTGTTTTCAAAAACAGTCGAATGTTCCCGAAAGGGACGCCGGAAGGCTGATTTCGTATAAATGGCCACCTTTGGGTCAATTTTTTGATTTTGATCAATTTACCCATACAGCCTTAAAATCTTTGTCCCCGAGGCGTCGAAAGGCTGTGATTAAAAACTGAGTTTTTTTTTAGTAAACAAAGTTGTTTTCTTTCTTTAATCACCTTAATAAATGTGTAGGATGAGCACAAATCAGAATAAATCATTTTCAGCCTGTAGCGAGGTCCCTCAGCGGCTCCACATATGGTGGAATAATTTGGAAGAGAGTAGTAAAATGATAGTGGAAAGAATTTTGGGAGGTTTGGTTAATCTGCTGAATATCAAGCCAAGGAAAGACATCATCGAGGCACTAATATCGTTCTGGGATCCGACCCGCAATGTGTTCCATTTTGTCGACTTTGAACTTACACCCACGCTAGAGGAGATTGCAGGCTATGCAGGATTAAATGGGAAATTAAGAGGGCAATACCCGCTTTTACCAAGACCTGTATCTCTGTATGGGTTTCTGGATTTGCTAAGCATTAGTCGGAAGGTGAAAAATGATGATTTATCAGAAGGATGTTGCGATCTCCAATTCTTATACCAACGGTATGGCACGCCTCGGGGTTTTGAAGAGTCAAATCTTGGACTAACTCACGCAGGAAATAGAACCAAGTGGGAGGCCAGGCGAATTCTAGCATTCATAATGATGTTCCCGGGGATTGTGATTTGTCCACGCGAAGATAAGAAAATAGAGATAACTCTTGTAGGAATAGCCGATGTTGCAATCAAAAAGGCTACCAGCATGGTAGTCCCTTTGGTTTTGTCCGAAATCTACCGAGCCTTGACTATATGCCGAGAAGGGGGCAATTTTTTTCAAGGATGCAATCTGTTACTCCAATTGTGGATGCAAGAACGCCTCCATCACCGGGCACAATATATAAACCATGGGTTGACTGGAAAAAACTGTATTAGGGGGTTTGAGGAACGGATGATAGGCGGTGTATTCCCCGAAGGCGTCGAAGCATGACTTGCGCGACTAAGCTCAATAGAAGCCGATCAGATTGAATGGGCGTTCGGGTGGTTACCCGATACTGAAATAATATATATGGCAGCCGAGGAGTGTTATATTCTTCTGATGGGGATTTGCAGTATCCAACCATATGTTCCTCATCGGGTATTACGTCAACTAGGAAGATTTCAGGTTATTCCTACTGATCAAGATCTAAGAAAGCACGCTATTGAGTTAAGCCCAAGAGTCGCATTCCCCGAAGAAAAGATTAGAAAGTTGTGGCATGAATGTAGATTCCTTGAGCCTGAGACTATGGTTCGAGAGCTGGCTAAGGGCGAGGTAGATCCAAAGTACAATGTGTGGTTCGGGAAAAGGTTTCTGATTCGTCGGAAATATGCTAAAAGAGCCCATGTCCAACAGTTCACGGAAGATTCACAAGAGCAATGGAATTGGCTAGCAAAGGAGGAAGGGTACAGGACGAAGATTGGTAAGCTAGAACAGCAGGTCCGGGACCTTCAATTCGAGAAACGTATGCAAGCTGCCGACGACGAGGGAGATAAAAAGAAGTTGGCACAAGAAAATGACTTGTTGAGAGTTCAAATCCAGCAAATGAAAAGGGATGCTGACAGACAATTGAGGAGTCGATCAGACAAAAAATTGATAAAGGGTTTAAAAAATCGAGTCACAGATGTCCAAAAAGAATTGGAGGAGTCAAAGGCCCAAACGATGAGGATCCGCACTAGCTGGAAAAGGGAGGCACATCAACAGGCACTTCATCTACAGCAAGTGGAAAAAGATTATACTGAGGTCATCACCAATCCGAGGGAAGTAAATGTTACCCTCAGGGAACGGGTCTTCAAACAAGCCCGGGATGCCAGGGTAGACCTCGACCGTTGCCACAATTTGATGGCCCGACTGCAAGAACAAGTGGATAGGCTCTTAGACCAGGTCACCAACAATGCTCGAAGATTGGGGGCGAAGAACCAGCGGATAGAACAACTACTCAGAGAAAGGGACAGGATCAAGGACAGAATTGAAGAAATCGGGCATTATGTCACCATGAAGTGCTTAGCTTGTGAACAAATGCCCCGCACCGCCCTTTTTGCTTCGGTTACGGACTATGTTCATCAGATCATGAGAGAGTTAAGGGGACTACACAAGGACCTCACACCAAGGCCCGCGACAAGGCCGAACGATGCCTCGCGAGCCCCTAGGAGTTTAAGAACATTAGGCTATTGATTAAAAGATGTATGTTTTTTGAAATTTTGAAAATTGGTTGGCATTTTTATTTTAGTATTTTTATGTTTTTTCTTGAGTTAAGCATTTCCCTCGTTTTGTTGATTATTGTAAGACATGTTTTGTGACCGTAAAGGTTTTTCATTATAAGAATTCCAGAATTTTGCCACAATCTTGTTACCAGAACTACGCTCGGTCTAATTCACGCGGGGACGTGATACGTAGGCAATCCACATGAGGTTCGACCGTCACTTAAAAAAAAGGGTTAATTGATAAAAATGATAATAACAAGCGAGGGTTTCAAAGCTAATTGAAAAGAGAAAAGCTGGAATGACGCATGTGGTAAATACATATAGAAATGGTTAACTGATTAGGTGCATTGCATCCAACGTGCGATAACGTATCTGTTAAACTTAGTAAGCTAACGAGTTTGTTGCATTCCAGAAAAGTTTAGCAGTTGACTTGACAGAATATACTGGCCAGCCACCATTACCGTACTAGATCTAAAGGGCCAATTTCAGCAAGCATGTCTAGTTCCGGTAAAAGTCTCGAGGAAGAGAAATCGGAGATACAGATCATGAAAGAAGAGGTAGATCGGTTGAGACAGCGGATAACAGAGATGCACCTAGCTTGGGCTAGGGGACAGTCCTCACCAAACCTCCCTACTCTCGTATCAGCTCCAGAACATCCACCCCTTGATCCTTCAACAAGCGCCCCGATATATCCATACTATCAAGGGGAAAACCCTTATACCACCCAAATTCCACCAGCCAAACAAAATCCTCCTCCCCCGGTCACCCCTATTTTTGTGGCACCTGCACCTGCTACTCTACAAAAGTCATCTGGTGAGTCGCATGTTCAAATCCATGACAACCCTTACAATCCTCCCGAGCCTACCTTTAGGGCTCCTGAATCGCATTCACACACCCCTCACTGGGATAACCCGGCAGAACCGGAAAAGCACTTCCAAAGTTTGGAGCATGAGGAAGTTATTCGAAAAGTTAAAAGCCTGGAGCAGTCCTTCAGGAATATGCATGGTTTGGGCAACCAGGTCAGTGTCGCTTACAAAGATCTGTGTCCATTCCCAGATGTCCAATTGCCAGCCGGGTTCAAAATGCCCAAGTTTGACCTATACGAGGGGCATGGTGACCCAGTAGCCCATCTTCGGGGTTTTTGTAGTAAAATGCGAGGAGCCGAAGGGCGAGATGAGAGTCTGATAGCTTACTTCGGTCAGAGCTTGGGGAGGTCTGCACTAGAGTGGTACACTAGGCAGGATCCCAGCAGATAGTTTACATGGGATGACTTGGCTCAAGCATTCATCGGCTAGTTCCAGTATAATCTTGAAATAGTCCCTAATCGCTTATCGTTGCTAAAGTTAGAGAAGAAACCCGCTGAAATTTTCAGAGAATTTGGTTTCCGCTGGAGGGAACAGGCAGCAAGGGTAGATCTGCCGATGAGAGAGAATGAGATGGTGGATTACTTCCTGCAGACAGTGGAGCTAACCTATTTCGGACATCTGGTGACGTTCGTGGGTAAGTCATTCACTGAGGTGATAAAGATGGGGGCTGTGATTGAGGAAGCCTTGAAAGCTAACAAGATCATGAGCTATTCAGCGTTGAAAGCCACCACTCAAGCTATTCAAAGTGGTACCGGAGGAGTGCTTGGAAAAAAAGAGGAAAGAAGAAGTCATGGCAGTCAATTCCGGAGCATGGTTCAGAAACAGAGGCCCCGCACCCCAGTATAACCCACCACAGCCTCACCACAAAAATTACTTCCCCAATCCATACAACCACCCACAACACTACTATCCAGCACCTGATCCCCATTTCACCGTCCATCACGCCCAGTCATATGCCACACTTCCCGTCCATGCACCATGGCGTGCACCAAACCCGCAAAATAATTATCCACCCCAAGAGCATACAGAAACCCCACGGGCACGGGTTTTCATCCGAACCAAGCATTCAAGAATGACAGGGCACCAAGGCCGAAGACTTTCACTCCCTTGGGAGAGTCTTACACCAGTTTGTTCCACCGATTGAAGCCAGTAGGGTTGCTGAATCTGGTCGAGGCTAAGCTACCAAATCCTTTTCCAAAGAATCTGGATCATTCAATAAATTGTGCATATTGCTCAGGATGTCCGGGGCACGACACAGAAAAGTGTTGGAGGTTGAAAATAGCTATCCAGGAACTCATCGACACTCGCAGAATTGAGGTCCAGACTCCAGCGGAACCCGACATCAACTGAAATCCACTCCCAACTCATCTTGAGACCAACATGATCGAGCTAGTACGAGTAGAAGAGGGACAGGAGAACACCTCTCAGGCCGTGATGATGATCAGATCTAGTGGGGTCGGAGTGAAAAAAGGGCCAAACTCTGACGACTCACTCATCCGTAAGAAGGAAGTACAGGATGGGTCGGAAGCAGAAAGGGGAAATGCAAGCGAAGTACCGGTGAGGCCGGGGGAAGTAAAAATAGTTGTACCAGGGGTAGCAGCCAAACCCGTCTTGACTGTAGCAGGTGTTCGAGTGGATCCTTTCATCATCAAGCCAGCAATACAGTTGCCAATAGCTGATAGCAAAGCTATTCCATGGAATTATGATCAGGTCACGACGACTTACAAAGGAAAAGAGGTTAGAGAGGAAGTCTGCGAAGCGCAAGGTCTGACCCGTTCAGGAAGATGTTTTGCCCCTGCGGAATTGAGGAAGACTACTCCGGCAACACTAAAAAAGCCGGTAACTGACGAAGAGGCAGAGGAGTTCCTGAAAAAGATGAAGCTGGATGATTATTCTGTCTTAGAGCAACTAAAGAAAACTCCTGCTCAAATCTCATTGTTGTCCTTACTGATACACTCTGAAGAACATCGGCAAACTTTGATGAAAGTTTTGAATGAGGCCCATGTACCTGATAAAATCTTTGTGAGTCATTTGGAAAAGATCACCAATAGGATCTTCTAAGCAAACCGGATCACCTTTACCGATGATGAGTTGCCTGAGGAAGGCACCGAGCACAACAAGGCTTTATATCTTACGGTAAAGTGTGAGGAGTCGGTGGTTACCAAAGTCCTAGTCGACAATGGGTCCAGTGCGAACATTTGTCCTCTTTCTACACTAAACAAGTTGAAAGTGGATATCGGCAGGATACGCAAGAACAACATATGTGTCCGAGGGTTTGATGGAGGAGGCAAGGCATCGGTCGGGGACATAGTGTTAATCTTGACAATTGGACCAGTGGAGTTCACCATGGAATTCCAGGTGCTGGACATGGTAGTTTCATATAACCTTCTGATAGGACGACCGTGGATCCATGCTGCAAAAGCAGTTCCATCCAGCCTACACCAACTAGTCAAGTTTGAGTAGGACCAACAGGAGATCGTAGTCCATGGAGAGAATGATCTACAACCAGGCACCATCGTCCCCTTTGTTGAGACAGAAGAGGATGTTGGGCCATGGGTATACCAGATCTGCGATGCGGTATCCGTCAACCGAGTTCCAGAAGGGGAATGCATTCTCAATGACAGAATAATTACTGCAGACGTCATGGTGGCTCATGAAATGCTGAGAAACGGTTTCGTACCTGGCAAAGGTTTAGGTGCATCTCTGCAAGGAATCATACAACCGGTATCCGTGGTCGAAAATGTGGGAACCTTCGGCTTGGGATTCAAGCCAACACCAGAGGACATCCAACGACAAAGGTTCCCAGTCCTATGGTTACGCCAGACGAAGAGTTCTTGAGAAAGTTCGAGGATTTATTCTCAGATGTATGCATGTTAGAGGATGGCGAAGGACCCAGCCATGCCGAGATACAGTTTGTGGGATAGAAAGCAAAGTTGAATAATTGGAAGGCTACTCCTCTCCCTATCCGGAAGGAGTCTTGGTAGTATGTTTTGGATTGTTTTCTTTCAAATTTTGTGTTGGGGCTGTCCCCGGAGTAAAATCCGTTTGTTTTAGGTCGTTTTTGTTTGAGTATGCAAGTTTGTTTTTCATTGTACTATTCCTATTAATGAAATTTTGTTCCCTTTGTTTCTAATTTTGTTTATTTTCCTTCTTTTTACTTTTCTGAGCAGCTTTCTTTCAACTGATCTTAATGATATGGCGTGCTTAAAGATTAATCAACCCAGTCTAGAAAGTCAATCTGGTTTGGAAATAATAACGCATGAAATAAGAAGTGACGAGACTGAATCGGAATACGGCGATGATGAAGCCGTAGAAGAAATCAGCAAAGAATTAAGTCACTTCGAGGAAAAGCCCAAACCTAATTTGAATGATACCGAGGCTGTTAATCTGGGGGATACGAATGATGTTAAAGAGACCAAAATAAGTGTCCATATTGAACCCAAATTGAGAGAAGAATTGATCAAAACACTCATGGAGTTTAAAGACATTTTCGCATGGTCGTACGACGACATGCCAGGACTCAGCACTGATCTAGTGGTTCACAAATTACCTACTGACCCGGCATGCCCGCCCGTCAAGCAAAAGCTGCGGAAATTTAAGACGGAGATAAGTGTAAAGATCAAGGAGGAAGTAACCAAGCAGTTGCATGCAAAATTCATTCGTGTCACTCGATACCCCGATTGGTTGGCTAACGTAGTACCGGTGCCAAAGAAAGACGGGAAGATCAGAGTATGCGTGGACTACCGCAATCTCAACAAGGCGAGCCCTAAGTATAATTTCCCACTTCCCAATATCCATATCCTGATTGATAATTGCACCGGACGTGAGATCGGATCCTTTGTGGACTGCTACGCGGGATATCATCAAATCTTGATGGATGAAGAAGATGCGGAAAAGACGGCTTTTGTCACACCATGAGGAACTTATTGCTACATGGTAATGCCGTTCGGCCTGAAGAACGCAGGGGCAACATACATGAGGGCGATGACTACGGTATTTCATGACATGATACATAAAGAAATTGAAGTGTACGTGGATGATGTGATCATAAAATCTAGACGTCAAGAAGACCACATTGCCGATCTCAGGAAGTTTTTCCAAAGACTTCGAAGATATGATATCAAGCTTAATCCGGCCAAATGTGCATTTGGAGTTCCGTCAGGAAAGTTGCTAGGATTCATCGTCAGCCAACGGGGCATTGAGTTGGACCCATCCAAAATCAAGTCCATCCAGGAGTTACCCCCGCCAAAGAATAAAACAGAGGTAATGAGTTTGTTGGGAAGGTTAAATTACATCAGTAGGTTTATTGCTCAGCTTAGAGCAACCTGTGAACCCATATTCCATCTATTGAAGAAAGACGCTGCGATAGAATGGACGACAGAATGTCAGGAAGCGTGTGACCAAATCAAAGGGTATCGGTCAAACCCACCCGTACTAGTTCCGACTGAACCGGGTAGACCCCTGATTCTTTATCTAACAGTCTTGGAGAATTCGTTCGGCTGCGTACTGGGGCAGCATGATCTTACTGGCAGAAAGGAACGGGCCATTTACTACCTCAGTAAGAAATTCACGGTTCACGAGGTTAAGTACACTCATTTGGAAAAGACCTGTTGTGCCTTGACTTGGGTAGCCCAAAAGCTGAAACATTATTTGTCTTCTTACACCACTTACCTCATTTCGCGTTTGGATCCGTTGAAGTATATTTTCCAGAAGCCTATGCCTACAGGGAGGTTAGCAAAATGGCAAATATTACTTACAGAATTCGACATCATATATGTGACAAGGACGGCTATGAAAGCTCAAGCCCTAGCCGATCACTTAGCTGAGAATCCTGTCGATGATGGATACGAACCTTTGAGGACGTATTTTCCGGACGAAGAAGTATTGCAAATTGATGGGTTAGAATTAACCGAGGATCCAAGATGGAAGCTTGTCTTCGACGGAGCGACGAACGCAAAAGGAGTCGGAGTAGGGGCTGTGCTTATCTCTGAAACAGGACATCATTATCCTGTTACTGCTCAACTGCATTTTAATTGTACCAACAATATGGCTGAGTATGAGGCATGCATCTTAGGGTTGCGATTAGCGGTGGACATGGATGTACAGGACGTCTTGGTCTTGGGAGACTCGGACCTCTTGGCACATCAGATTCAGGGAGAATGGGAAACCAGAGATTTTAAGCTTATCCCGTATCGTCAATGTTTGCATGATCTGACCAGGCATTTTTGATCAGTAGAATTCAGGCATATCCCAAGGATGCATAATGAGGTTTCCGATGCTTTGGCTACATTGGCATCGATGTTACATCACCCGGACAAGATTCATGTTGATCCGTTACATATTCAGATCCGGAATCAACATGCTTATTGCAATATGATAGAGGAAGAGATGGATGGTGAGCCATGGTTTCATGATGTCAAAGAATACCTCAGGTTAGGAATATACCCAGAGCAGGCAACTGGAGATCAAAAGAGAGCTATTCGGCGATTGGCGAATGGATTTTTCCTTAGTGGAGGGGTGTTGTACAAGAGAACCCCGGATTTGGGATTGTTGAGATGTATAGATGCAAGTCAAGCCACAACAGTGATGACAGATATACACTCCGGAGTTTGTGGGCCACACATGAGCGGATATGTATTGGCAAAGAAGATTCTTCGAGCGGGATATTATTGGCTCACTATGGAGCGTGATTGTATAAGTTTCGTGCGAAGATGCCATCAGTGTCAGATACACGGAGATTTGATTCATTCTCCACCGACCGAATTGCATACAATGTCAGCGCCATGGCCATTTGTTGCGTGGGGTATGGATGTTATCAGACCTATAGAACCTGCGGTTCCAGTGGTCATAGGTTCATTCTAGTAACGATCGATTATTTTACCAAGTGGGTAGAGGCCAAAACCTTCAAATCAGTGACCAAGAAGGCGGTGGTGGACTTCGTACATTCCCACATCATCTGCAGGTTTGGAATTCCAAAGATAATCATCACAGATAACGGTGCCAATCTTAACAGCGGATTGATGAAAGAGGTATGTCAACGGTTCAAGATTACACACCGAAATTCCACACCATATCGTCCCAAAGCAAATGGTGCATTTGAGGCAGCAAACAAGAATATAAAGAAGATATTGAGGAAGATGGTAGAAGGGTCTAGGCAATGGCATGAAAAGTTACCATTTGCACTCTTGGGTTATCGCACTACCGTCCGGACTTCGGTAGGTGCAACTCCTTACTTGTTGGTGTACGGTACTGAAGCAGTAATACCAGCAGAAGTTGAAATTCCATCCCTCCAAATTGTCGCTGAAGCTGAGATTGACGACGATGAGTGGGTCAAAACCCGATTGGAGCAATTGAGCTTGATCGATGAAAAGAGATTGACAGCAGTATGTCATGGCCAATTGTATCAAAAGAGAATGGCGAGAGCATATAACAAGAAGGTACGTCCCAGGATATTTGAAGTGGGACAACATGTGCTGAAGAGAGTTCTACCACATCAAGCCGAAGCGAAAGGCAAGTTCGCTCCAAATTGGCAGGGACCATTTGTTGTGACTAGAGTATTATCCAACGGCGCTCTATGTCTAACTGATATTGAGGGAAGATGCACCGATATGGCTATCAATTCTGATGCAGTGAAGAGATATTATGTGTAATTCTTTAATGTATTTGTCAACGTTTGGTTTCGTTTGTTTGTATTTGGCATTTTTCGGAGAATGAAATGACAGAGGCAATTTTTTCTACTACCCAAACACTTTAACCCTTGTTTTCCCCTTTGAGCCTTAATTATTCTTTCATATACCCTCTTCTGGAATCCTCAAGGAAGATGAAACAAAGAAAAGACACAAGAAAAAGTGAACTACATTCGACCTAATTCCTCAAGAAGGATACGTAGGCGCCACACGGCTCGGTCATAATAAAATAAAAAAATCAAAGATTCCCCAAGCAACAAAACTGGGGTAGAAGTCATTGTTTCATTTGAAAAGATAGTGCGGATTCCAAAAGTTGTAATGAGCTACCCGTTGAGGTTAAATCCCTTTGCTATAGCCTCACACACAAAAAACCACATTAATGACCAAAAAAGACCTGTCGACCAGTATTTGAGAAATGCCAAGTCATGCGAATGAAAGCCAAGAATGACACTCCGATCCTCGATTGAATCCAGGATTCACAAGCTGAAAAGGGATAATGCTCTAAAGGGAATCTTGTGGGTAATACCCCAGCCCACCACAGGGAAAGAAAGCAACATGAGAGAGTCTTAACGGTGAAAACCCTCGTGGGCACCTTAAGGCGAAGAAAGCTGAGAGAAATAAAATGAGAGAGTCTTACGGTGAAAACCTTTACAGGCACCCTAAGGCGACGGGAGGTCGGTAGAATTGAGAGAATCTCTTTAGTGAAAACCCTTTGAAGGGAACTATGAGGTGACAGGGCGAGATGGTTGCAAGGTGTCTGCATGAGACGGGGTTGGGACATTCGTTTGCTTCTAGCAAAACGCAGCCGTCAGAAAAGTGATTGACATAAATAGACTGGGTAGATTAATCTCGAAGGCACGGCATAACTAGTGGATCCGTTATACATTCAGATAAGTTTTTCCCGATTTGAAGTTCAGAAAAGTTTTCCCTTTTTGTCTTTTGCGGTCCGCACTCTTTATTTCATTTTTATCTATCATTTTTCTCTCTTTAAAGATTTTTTCGAAATTTGACTTTTCTAAGCTTACTACCAAGTCTCCCAAAGCGGTACAATGAAGATGAATAGGCGTGGAACAAGGCAATAAGGCAAAAGTCGTTCCGATATTAAGATTGGAATGACAGGTTGATTGGAAGGTTCACAGGAATTACGGAGTAGGGTGGACACACGTTACACATCCGGAAGATAGTTTCTCACAACAGATCACCGACTAAGAGGGTAGGACCACACTGAAGTTTGGAATAAAAAGGAGAGATAAGAGATCCTGTGGACAGAGCACCATCCACTAGCAAGTGTCAACGTCGTCCCCAAAGTTCGAGGAATGCAAAGCAGCTAAAAGAGAAAAGGAAATTACCCCAGCAAGAGCGGCATGACCACTCACGGCGTTTTGAAACTAACAATTTTTCTTTGATTTAAAGCAAGAAAAGAGGGTTCGTCGGCGGAAAAGCATGCCACGTAGAAGGTTATCAAACTGGGGCAGAAAAGTTTCTCCCATTGCGAAAATTTTCTTGAAAGCAAATATCCAGTGGATAAGAATAGAAGCAACACAAGATTTTTGGGAAATACCAGTTTCGAGCAGAATAGTTTTGAAAGAGGCCCGACAACACGGGGAAATGATCTTTGAGCCTAGTATCATCCCCAACAGTTCTTGGAGAAACGAAACACTGATTTTTGAGATTTCCCCAGCAGCATTATATACCATAAGTTTTTCAAGGAAGCAAAGCGCAAGTCCCAAAGGAGGTTGGGAAAGAGGAAAAAGGAAAAGGGAGTCCCTGCCAGGGTAATCCTCAGTCAATGAAAATTCAACCCCCAGCGAGCCCGGAAGAGAATAAAGGTTGAAGGAAGTAGAAAAAGAGGAAATAAAGAATACTTCCCCAGCAGCATTATCTCCAGCAGGTAAGTAAATAGTTCCAAGGATATCCCCAGCAGTCAAAGGAAAATAACACAACCCGGGAGGAAAGCAATTCCAAAACAAGGTAATTCAGAACAAAAGGTGGCCCAAGAGACGATGCAGGAAGAAGAAAATGGTATAGGAAGCAAAGGAAGGCGATATGGATAGGATGGAGTTAGTGAGTTGTAGTTGAAGTCAGGAAGCCCGCCTGAAGAATGGAGTGGCGATCTAGTTTTGAAGTTAGTTGAAATCAGGGAGCCCGCCTGAAGAATGGAGTGGCGATGCAGTTTCGAAGTTTATGAGTTGAAGTCAGGGAGCCCGCCTGAAGAATGGAGTGGCGATTTAGTTTCGAAGTTTATGAGTTGAAGTGAGGGAGCCCGCCTGAACAATGGAGTGGCGATTTAGTTTCGAAGTTTATGAGTTGAAGTCAGGGAGCCCGCCTGAAGAATGGAATGGCGATTTAGTTTTGAAGTTAGTTGAAGTTAGGGAGCCCGCCTGAAGAATGGAGTGGCGATTTAGTTTCGAAGTTTATGAGTTGAAGTCGGGAAGCCCGCCTGAAGAATGGAGTGGCGATTTAGTTTTGAAGTTGTAATTGAAGTTAGGGAGCCCGCCTGAAGAATGGAGTGGCGATTTAGTTTTGAAGTTGTAGTGGAAGTCAGGGAGCCCGCCTGAAGAATGGAGTGGCGATTTAGTTTTGAAGTTGTAATTGAAGTCAGGGAGCCCGCCTAAAGAATGGAGCGGCGATTTAGTTTCGAAGTTTAAGAGTTGAAGTCAGGAAGCCCGCCTGAAGAATGGAGTGGCGATTTAGTTCTGAGTTGTAGTTGAAGTCAGGGAGCCCGCCTGAATAATGGAGTGGCGATATAGTTTTGAGTTGTAGTTGAAGTCAGGGAGCCCGCCCGAAGAATGGAGTGACGATTTAGTTTTGAAGTTGTAGTTGAAGTCAAGGAGCCCGCCTGAAGAATGGAGTGGCGATTTAGTTTTGAAGTCGTAATTGAAGTCAGGGAGCCCGCCTGAAGAATTGAGTGGCGATTTAGTTTTGAAGTTGTAGTTGAAGTCAGGGAGCCCGCCTGAAGAATGGAGTGGCGATTTAGTTTCGAAGTTTATGTAGTCGAAGTCAGGGAGCCCGCCTGAAGAATAGAGTGGCGATTTAGTTTCGAAGTTTATGAGTTGAAGTCAGGGAGCCCGCCTGAAGAATGGAGTGGCGATTTATTTTTCGAAAGTTGTAAGGGAAGTCAGATACCCGTCTGAAGAATGGAATGATAATTTACGATTAGAGTTTGTCGATGAAGTCAGAAGCTCACCAGAAGAGTAGAACGACGTCTCAATTTCTAAGATTTGATAAGGATAGTGAACAATCGGAAAGGGACAGAGTGTAACAGAAATCCCCGGCATGAATCCATGTTCATAATCAGAAAGAAGGCAAGAAGGATCAGAAAAGATAGATTCAGACTTCGAAGGAAAATAATTCGAAGATCACAAGGAAAGGACCGACGGTCGGAGTTCGGCAATCAAGATAGGCCGAAATAACAATTGTCAGAAGAGAAGAAGCATGTGAAGAAACATCAAAGCCAGCAGGATGGCTAGGAACATGACAAGATCAAGTTGAAAAGATAGATAAGAATTTACAATATTGTAACTTAGTCTAGCCTCTTATTTTTCGTTTAGCGCGGTGTAATAAGGAGGTCGGTTAAGCAGTAGCATCAGTAGCAACAGCAGTAACAGCAAGATCACAGAAGGCATGGTAGTCCTAGCTACCAAAACTTCCGAACTACATTGACCTGATTCCTGTTTAGCCCAGGATAGGTAGGAAGCCTCCGAAGCAAAGGCTCGGTCAAACTCTTTCAAAATGCTTCCCACGGAGTATTCAAACGGGCAAAAATCGCTCGTGTCTGCTCACTTATCTTTGCACGAAAACTTTTCATGTTTCCGCCCAAAGAGGGGCAGCTGTGAGCACGTGATTTTTGCCCTACATGATAATTACTCCCAAGAATTCAAAATAAAAGAGTTTTTGTGTTGATTGCAATATTTGTGGATTTTTGCGTTGTTTTCTCTTATTGTTTGCGTTTGTGTGTGTGTGTTTATTTGTTAAATTAATAAAAATACAAAAATAAGTCACATTCACATTTGGAATTCAATTTTTACGTTTAGGAGTAATTAAGTTTGTTCTATTAAAAAAGGAAAATCACAAAAAATAGGTACTTTGCATTTTTAGCATTCAATGTTTAGTTATGTGATTTTTTGGTGCTTTAATTGTGTGTGCGGTAGTTATTATTAAGAATTGATTTGTATTTGTAAAGATAATTTTTGGTTTATAATTTAATCTAGTATTTTTAAATAATAGATTTTTAAATTAGGAGTTATAAAAAAAATAATACAAAACAAAGAAAGAATAAAAAAAATAAGAGGCGGATTTGGGGCCAAAAGTACCAGGCCCAAAACAATGCCTTACCCGGTCCAAACTCACTGCCTTACCCGATCCATGCCCGGACCGACCCAGTCCCTCACAGATACCCAAACGACATCGTTTGGATAAGTGAGATGATCCAGACCATCGATCTCATTAGATCGAACGGCCAGGATTCATTTCTCACACGGGTATATAAGCCTCATATCACACCACCCCCCAAGCCATACCCTCCCTCGTCGTCTCTCACCTCTCAGAGACGACCCCAGATCCCACCACCGCAAACTACCACTGACCGCCCGCCGGAAATCGCCCACGGCGGCGGTCAGTCACCAAACCTCCCCGAATTTACACCAGCCTTTCTCCTCACCTCCTTCTCCTCGAATTCGGCCTTCGTTGGTCTCGAATCTTTCTCAAACGCGTCGAATATTAGATTGAAGTTCGCCGAGATTTGAAATTTTATCCCAAACCACCCCAACTTTGCACCACAGCCTCCCCAGACCTTCCCCACAACCCCACCAAGGTTGGTCCGGCTCGAATCTGACCGGAATCGGTAAAGCCCCAAATCAAGCTCCAAGAACCCTAATTTTAAAGGGGGTTAAATTTATTAGGAATTGAGGTCTAACAGATCTTAATTTAGGTGTTCTCAACAGAAAACACCTCAATTAAGACCCGCTTTGGCTTCAATAAATCAAGTTCGAATCTGAGTCGCCTACTTTTTGAGTTTCTGGGGTAAGACCTTCCCTTTCTTTGTCTATTTGCTTTTGTTTGGTTTGTTTAGATTTAATTGAATTGTCGATTTCCTCTAAATGATTCTGTTCTTCTCCTCCTATTTTTCATTATGTTTCTGGTGACGAATTAGTAATGTTGAATCTATGGGTCATCATATGTGTTTAACGGTTCAAATATGTTGTAATCAGTCTAGATGATCTCGTCGATTAGTTATATAAGCCTGTTTGGAGCGATAGGGCAATAATGTCCTGAATCACTGTTACATAGGATGTTTGGATATAGGTGATAGTGATTTAATTAGTATTAGCATTTTTTTGATTTTAAAAGTACTGTGCCCATAAAAGCGGCTAGTGGAACCTGCTGTACAGTAGGGTATCCCATTAGCTTCCTGCATTTAGCATTTTTAATATTAAAGTCCATACATAGACACTTAGTAGTGGTTGTTTAGGGAATCTAATGGGTTTAGCAGATATAGGGATGGGCCGAGGTGAGTTTCTGAGGCTTTGGCTTTTAGGATTTGTCTTAACTATAAGTATAGGGGGTCTGATAGATAGTGAAGGGATTTTTGAAGAAAAAGATTGGAAAGGAAAAAAATCTTTAAGAAGGATTAGCTTGAGAGGTCTGAAAACAGTCTTTGCGAGAGATCTTTTGAGAGTTTAATCCTGTTAAGATCAGTATCTGAGATTAAAGCTTAGAACACATTGAGTCTTGTTGCTCCATTGGATCCTTTTGATTCAATTCGAGTGGCTAGTTGATTCTGATAACTACTAGCCCTTTTCTGGTTTAAGTTCAAGCTTATCAGGGTCTGTTGGGTATTGGTATTTGCTGTTTGGTTTGTTGCAATTGATTCTGAGTTGTCATTTGAAGTGCATTCTGGGGGAAGTTGGTCTTACTGTTTGCTTAAGTTTGGTCTAGTGTTATATTGCTACTGCTGGTGCTACTGTGTTGCTACTGCTGACGGTTCTTTTTCCTTCTTCTATTGTCATCATCCAGGAAAACATTTCGTAAATCTTAAAGCTTATGGAAATAAATTGAAAGTTGTTCAAAGCTATGCTGCCGCAGTCTTCCTGTTCTTGTCTTCATATTTCCTTTTGCACATGAAAATCATTAAGCTGTATGTTCGTTAGATCAACTTTGAAATTGGATGAATGTATAATCAACTGATATTTAATTCGAGTTAAAACTGTCAGGAGATCTGGACTACTGAACTTTGTTACAATTGTTAGATTTTGGGTGCTATTTTCCTATTAGGTGGAGTTCAGTTAGTACACCAGCAGGAAGTATGTAGTCAAATGTATTCAGAACTTTGTTAATGTGATTACTGCTTATGTTATCATGTGACTAGTGTAGCCATTAGAAGATGAATGAATAAACATCAAGGATTAATTCGATTTGTCGTGTAGTTGAAGTGTGTGATAGCTAATTAATAATCGACAGCTGTGTCTTTAGAAACAATAACAAAAATGAAAAAAATAGAGTCTCATAATGTTCGGGTCCATTCGAATTAGAACAATGTAATCGTGAGGAATCTGAAATAATTTTACTTCTTAAATCCGGGTGTGCATTTCATGTGGCCCAAATCCAAATCCCAAAATGTTGAATAAGAATGTGTCGAGGATCCGGGTGCATTTCATGTGACGTGATTCGAAACATATTTTTAGGCAACATCCTCTTTCGTAAATAATAATCATAATAAAAGCGGTAAAGGGATATTAATTTGCATTAAGTACATAACCATTAAAATCAGATAAATAAGCCGAATATGACAGTTAAGCGACCGTGCTAGAACTACGGAATTCTAGAATGTCTAACACCTTCTCCCGGGTTAACAGTATTCCTTATCCGGATTTCTGGTTCGCGGACTGTTAAACAGAGTCATTCTTTTCCTCGATTCGGGATTCACCGGTGACTTGGGACACTATAAATCTCCCAACTGGCGACTCTGAATATTAAATAAATCCCGTTTCGATTGTCCTTTAATTGGAAAAACTCCTTTGTGCCCTCGTGGGGCGCGCCAAAAGGAGGTGTTACAACCACAACTCCTGTATTAGTGTTGCCATCAGCTTCAGGTTCATATACTATATATTGTGATGCCTCGAGAGTGGGGATAGGTTGTGTATTGATGCAGGAAAGTAAGGTGATTGCTTATGCTTCTCGGTAGTTGAAGCCACATGAGAAGAACTATCATGTTCATGATTTGGAGCTAGCTGCCATAGTTCATGCCTTGAAGATTTGAAGGCACTATTTGTACGGTGTGTCCTGTGAGGTGTATACCGATCATCGTAGTCTTCAGCACTTGTTCAAACAGAAAGATCTTAATTTGAGCCAGCAGAGATAGCTTGAGTTGCTCAAGGATTATGAAATTACCATTCTATATCATCCGGGGAAGGCCAATATGGTGGCCGATGCTTTGAGCCGGAAGGCGGTCAGTATGGGGAGCTTGGCATATATTCCAGTCGAGGAGAGATCATTTGCTTATGATGTTCAGGTGCTAGCCAATCGGCTTGTGAGGTTAGACATTTCAGAGCCCAGTAGGGTGTTGGCTTGTGTTGTATCTCGGTCTTCTATATATGATCGTATTCGTGAGCATCAGTATGATGATCCATACTTGGCTGTCCTTAGGGACAGAGTTCAGCATGATGATGCTAGGGATGTCACCATTGATAGTGACGGCGTGTTGAAGATGCAGGGCCGGGTATGTGTGCCCAATGATGATGGCCTTCGTGAGTTAATTCTGGAGGAGGCCCATAGCTCGCGGTATTCTATCCATCCAGGAGCCGCGAAGATGTATCAAGACTTGAAACAGCACTATTGGTGGAGAAAGATGAAGATGGACATTGTCACACATGTAGCACAGTGCCTCAACTGTCAACAGATTAAGTACGAGCATTAGAGGACCGGTGGTGTATTTTAGCGCATTGATATTCCTGAGTGGAAGTGGGAGAGGATCACTCTGGACTTTGTTACGAGACACCCTCGGACAACGAGGAAGTTTTATTCTGTTTGGGTGATTGTGGATAGACTGACCAAGTCAGCTCACTTCATTCCTATGTGTACTACGTACTCCTCGGAGCGGTTGGCTGAGATATTCATTCGAGAGATTGTTAGATTGCATGGAGTCCCAATATCTATCATATCAGACACAGGTACTCAGTTTACTTCACAGTTCTGGAGGATATTTCAGTAGGAGTTGGGCTCCCAGGTTAAGTTGAGTACTGCATTCCATCCTCAGACGGACGGACAGACCAAGCGTACTATTTAGATTTTGGAGGATATGTTGAAAGCTTGTATTATTGACTTCGTTTCTCATGGGCTGATTACTTGCCTCTCGCAGAGTTTTCCTATAACAACAGCTACCAATCCAGTATTCAGATGGCACCGTATGAGGCTTTATATGGGAGACGGTGTAGATCTCCAGTTGGTTGGTTTGAGCCCTGTGAGGCAAGGTTATTGGGGACAGAGTTAGTCCAGGATGCTTTGGATCGGGTGAAGGTTATTCGGTAGAGACTTCGCACAGCTCAGTCGCGCCAGAAGAGTTATGCGTACTGGAAGGTTCGAGATGTGTCTTATTCTCTGGGTGAGAAAGTGTTACTGAAGGTTTTGCCGATGAAGGGTGTCATGAGATTTGGGAAGAAAGGGAAGCTCAGTACGAGATTTATTGGCACTTTGAGATCCTCTGGAGGATTGGAGAGGTGGCATATATGCTTGATTTGCCACCCAGTCTATCGGGAGTTCATCCAGTGTTTCACGCGTCCATGCTCCGGAAGAATATTGGCGTCCCATCGCATGTGTTGGACTTTAGCACTATTCAGCTTGATGATGACTTGACCTATGATGTGGAGCCTAAAGCTATATTGGGTCGTCATGTGAGAAGATTGAGGTCCAAGGACATTGCATCAGTTAAGGTTCAGTGGAGAGGTCGACCCGTGAAGGAGGCCACTTGGGAGATCGAGCGGGAGATGCGGAGCAGATATCCTCACTTGTTTGAGACTTCAGGTATGTTTCTTGACCCGCTCGAGGACGAGCGTTTGCTTAAGAGGGGAGAATGTGATGACCCGGCCCGTTGTCACGGGAATTACCACCCCGTTATGTTGTAATTATATGTTTTATGATTTTATATCAGTGTTAGAGTCTATCAGGTGAGTTAGGAGTGATTTGGATTGAAAATGAGGCAAATAGCCCTTTTGAAGGAAGCTTGAATATGGAAAGTCAACCTAGAGTTGACTATATAGCTGGAATGGTCGGAATCGGATTCTGATGATTTGGTTAGTTCCGGGAGGTGATTTGTGACTTAGGGGAGCAATAGGAATTGAATTCGGAGGTCCGGTGTAGAAATAGGCTTGAATTGGCTAAGGATAAATTTTGTCGAAATCCGAACGGTAGGTGAGATTTTGATCCGGGGGTCAGAATAGAATTCTGACAATTTCTATAGCTTCACCATCTAATTTTGGATATGTCTGTAAATTTTCAAGTCATTCGGACGTCGTTTGGTCGGGTATTTGATCGAATGTGTAATTCGGAAAGTTTTAAGGAATTTAGGCTTGAATTCGATGTGAATTATGGGTTATGGTGTTATTAGACGTGTTTTGAGGGTTGGAACAAGTTCAAATAAGGTATTAGGATGTGTTGGTGTGATTGGATGAGGTCCCGGGGGTCTCGGGGTGTTTTCGTGTGGTTAAACGGAAGAAATCATGGAAAAATTGCAGGTTGGAAATTTTCTGGTTCTGTTGTTTTCACCCCTGCGGAAATTAGGGCGTAGAGGCGAGTACGCAGGAGCGGACTATGGAGCGTAGAGGCGCTTGGTTTCGCAGAAGCGGATCTTGTTATGCTGAGGTGGCATCGCTGGTGCGAGGGAGAGACCGCAGAAGCGGTCTAGAGGCGGATTTGGGAAGATCCGTAGAAGCGAATGTTTGATCGCCTATGCGAGTCCGCAGAAAACAGACTCTGGTGCATAGAAGCGGGAGGTCCTGCAGGAGCAGTGGTGGATTCGCAGGAGCGGACGCGCGAAAGCGGTCCTGTGCTCACAGAAGCGGAAGTGGCCAACTAGGCTTGGGATTCGCCGAAGCGACCATTTGGTCGCGGATACGGCAGAAACGAGATTTGTCCGCAGAAGCGGAAATCGTAGAAGGATTAATAATATCAGAAGCTATAAATTTCAGAACATTCTAAAACATTTAGGACTCAGTCTAAAGAGGCGATTTGGGCAATTTTGAAGGGAAATTCAAGGAGATTCTTCATGTAATCAATTATGGACTCGAATTATGGTTTTGTATTGATAAATTATGCAATTATCTCATGAAATTGGAGGAATTAGGGGTGTATTATGGAGGTTTTTCACCCAAGGCTTGAATTATAGAAAATCAAGGAATTGAATTGGCAAATGGAGTCCGAATTTGGTAAAATTTATATGCCTAGACTCGTGTTGAGACGAGGGTTCCGAATATGTGACTTTCATAATTTTTCGAGAAGCGTACCAAAAGTCGGGTTTTGGCAACTTTGTAGTTTTTGGTGTAAATTGAGTTGTCTTGACTGGGTATCATCCCATTGGCCTAATTTGATGTGTTTCTACTATATTTGACCTGATTCTATGCGTGCGGAGCTTGATTATCGTGGCAAAGGCATCGCGGACTAATCGTCGAGCCGTATTGAGGTGAGTAAAGGATGTGGGTGATGACCAGCGGGTTCGAAACCCCGGTATACCACTTTTTGGCGCTGTATAGCGGCGAGACACATACTCTCTTGTGAGTACGGGGTCGATTGTGATTTGGGGACTATGGCTTAGTCCGACCTCTTGATATTATGTTATGATATTGGCTATTCTTGAGCCGTTGAACCTGCTTCTCGGATAGTTGCATATTATATTGTGATATTGGCTACTCTTGAGCCGTTAGAGCTCCTTCTTGGATGGTTGTGTACAGTTATGGGCTGTGAGCCAGTTATTGGGATCCTGCGAGGATCATTATCATTGTTCTGTGATATTGACATGCTGGTTTTACTACCAGTCCGTAGCTATTACTGTTATCATGATTTTCCAATCTCTGGAATTTTGACATACTGTTTTCAAATGAAAAATGATAAAAGAGTTTTCAAAACTACTTTTGAGCCTGCGAGGCTGCACTTGTATATTATCTGACTGGTAGTGGATCGGGCTGCGTGCCGCAGCATATAGTCATGATATTGTGCTTGGGCTGTAGGAGCCCCTCCGGAGTCTGATCCCCCACAGTGAGCACGGTTACCCAAATAGGATCGGGCTATGCGCCGTAGCGGTCATTTCATGCATTGCATTGCATTTAGCTACATCTGCTAGTTGTTATACTGTGTTGTTGATACTTGTTGGTACATTACTGTTGATATCATACTGTTACAGGGTATTGATTACAGCTTTACATAGTGCTATATTGTGGTTTCTTATCTACGCTGTCTTACCCTTATTCATTACCACTGAGTCTGGCAGTACTCATTTTACTCCCTGCACCTTGTGTGCACATCCAGGTACCTCTCAACAGTCCTGATCCGGTAGCTGTTCTGAGGCGATTTATGTGGGATAGTCGAGGTAGCTGCAGGGTCCGCAGGACCTGATATCCCTTCCATCTGCCTTTTCATTGTGTTGCTATTTCTTTCTGCACTGAGTATCTTGTAAAACACTATTGCACTTATGGTATCTGTAGAGGCTTGTAACTATTGACCCCTCGGTCTTTGGGCAGTTGTACTGTTTTGGGACATGGTTCCCTAGTTTGGTATTTTTATCACTGTTGACTTATAATTGTTATGCCTAAATTGAATAAAGCGAGCTCATAGCTCCGTATTTGTTGTTGATTGGTCGGGCTGGCCTAGCAGTGTGCTAGGCGCCATAGCAACCGGATTTGGGGTCGTGACAACGTGGCAAAAATTACGTGCTCACAGCGCCCACTTGTATAACGAGGGAATACTTTTTAGTATTTTAATTTCTGTTCAGGCGCCCACCTGTATAACGAGGGAATACTTTTCAGCATTTTTATTTCTGTTCAGGCGCCCACCTGTATAACAAGGGAATACTTTTCAGCATTTTTATTTTTGTTCAGGCACCCACCTGTATAACGAGGGAATAGTTTTCAGCATTTTAATTTCTGTTCAGGCGCCCACCTGTATAACGAGGGAATACTTTTCAGCATTATTATTTCTGTTCAGGCGCCCACCTGTATAACAAGGGAATACTTTCCAGCATTTTAATTGTTTTTCTAACAAGAGTAACACCATAATACATGGAAAAGCCTCATAGTGGGGCAGAGGAAAAAGTTTTTTTTTGTTTTTATTTTTAAACAGGTATCGAGCTGGAAGTAAGAAGTACATTTTGAAGTCATACGAAGGGATAGAAGCAGTATATCAGAAACAAGAAATAATAAAAAATACACAAAAAAAGAAGGATGCAAATAAAGAGCAACATCTGATATGGAAAGCAAGACAATGCAAGAAGACAAGTCATAGATAGAATTCTCTTGTAATTCATACGATCATAGTTTAGAATAGCTTCTTTATTTTCATTTTTATCCCGGTGTAATAAGGGGTTAGTTAGTGAGTATAGCAATAACAACAGCAACAACAAGTCTTGGTAGTTTCAAACTACCAAACCTTCACGAACTACACTGACCTGATTCCTGTTTAGCCCAGGTTATGTAGGCGTCCTCTGAAACAGGGTGCGGTCAAAAGTTTTTCAAAATGCTTTTTACGGAATATGCCAGTGGGCAAAAATCTCTCATTACTGCTCACTTATCTTTGCAATGAAACTCTTCGTGTTCCCGAGCAATGAGGGGCAGCTGTGAGTACGTGATTTTTGCCCTAAGCAAATAAATTCCAATATAAACATATAAATAAATACAAAAATAGTTTTTGGTGTGCAATTATGTGTTTTAATTGAAATACTTATGTGTTTGTTTTTAAAATAAGTTTAATATTAAAACTACAAAAAGAATCAATTAGAAAATGTCACAAGAATATGAAAAGTTAGAAAAATCAACAAAAAATACAAAATACCGAAAAAACAAAAGAAAATGACAAAAATATTATAAAATATCAGAAAAATCAGGAAAAAATAGGAAACTAAAAAAAATATAACAATTAAAAATAAATACAAAAAGAGAAAAATGAAATACAAAAGAAAATACCAAGAAATAATTAAAATACAAGAAAAAAATAAAAAAATGTAATACAACGACGAGTTGGTTTGCCTAAGCCATTGGCCAAACGATGACGTACACGGCTGTTTTAATCTCAACCGTAGATGAAATTTATCCAACGGATCAGATAAGGCGGTGTAAGTAAACAATAAACGATGTCATATTTGAGACCAATCCGGGCCGTCCAAAAGAATAATCAAACGGATGGAATTTAATCTCATTAAGAGTGAAACGATGTAGTGCGGGTAATTGATCATGTCCGTTCAAATCCAACATCTAACGGACACGAGGTTGTCTCTCATTTAACTGAACGATGTCATTTTGAAGGGAGAGATCCTAGCCATTGATCTTAGTTGATCCAAAGGCCCAAATCACACGAGATTCGTAGAGTATATAAATGCCCATCTCCGTTCAAATCAATACAACTATACACATTCACATACATACTAACCCTAGCCGCCTCCTATCTCTGTCTTCTTCTTCCTTAAGTCTCTCATGGAGACTGGCCGGACTGGCCTGAACCACCGTCGTCTCCGGCTCAAATAGCCACCAAAAATCTCATCCCTAGCCACCAAACACCACAACTACCATAAAACTCCAAAAAATCAAAAATCCCCTTTCTTCTTGAAACTCTGGTTGCTGGAACCCTAGCCGGCGGCCTCAAATCTATGAACCAGTCTTCGAGCTTTACACTATAAGACCGCCTTTAGGGGACCTTTCACCTCATATGGGTGGCTCGTCTCGAATCTTGCCAGAATTTGTTGAATATAACAAAAAGGCTCACTGGAACCCTACTCCGGCGAGCACCCAAAAATAATCCCCACTCCAAAACCTCTGAACCAAGCCCCAGACTACCCCTTACACACCAAAAAATTAAAAAGAAGCCTCATCGAAAAAAATCCAAAAGCTAGAAGACTAATGGACTTTAAAAACTTCTGAAGTCTGGAAATAAAGAAAGAAAGGAAGAAGAAATAAAGATGAAAGAAAGAAAGAAAGAGAAGAGAAGAGACAAGAAAGCCATGAAAATCTAAGACCTCTGTCCCTATTTTCTTTGATTGTTTGGATGTTGAAAATGTTTTTCTTTGATATGTTATTGATGTTCTTGTTAGCCTATCTCTTCTGCATGCTTAAGCTCTACTCCTGTTTTGTTACACATGCCTAAATATGTTATAGCATTCTTAGGGTTTTTAATGTTTATTACATATGAATCATGAGTAAATATGCCTATTTATGTGTTTGTTCATCATTGCTTTGTCTAAAATTAAGCTTTGATTAATTGGGATTCAACCATTATCAAACTTTCTCTCCGACTTCTAATTGATTGGAAATTGATTTACGATTAAGGCTATGTGTGCAAAATAACATGAGTTGGCTATATTTGTAATCTGATTCACTTGTGAGACCATTTTGAATCCTGTGATGCTTTTGTGATTTGGGTCATTGTTGTAAAGATTTGTGGTTAGTTCTGAAAGCAAAAGTATGTGTGGCTATTTCAGAAAGAACTAAGTCTGTATGTTAAAATGGCTATCTCTGATATGAATTGGTTATGCTGTTAAGTGGTTAGTTTTAAAAACTTATCTCTATTAGTTGATTTGGTTAAATAATGGGTTACATGTTAAATAAGTCTCTAAGTCTGTTAAATGTGGTTTAAATTTGAAAGGGATTTGGGGTCTAAATCTGGGTAAGTCTTAAAACAGTATAAAATTGGTCATTAGTTAAATAAGTCTTAAACCCGAATCTGCCAGACCTTAGTAGGTCGGGTAAAATAAAAAAAATAGTAAGGGTATAATAGGAAACAATAAATGACATTATTGAAGATTTAATAGAGCCTATAGGGTTAGAAATGACTTTAGTGACTAGTATTCTTGTGATTACCTACAAAATAAAGGATAAATTGGGCATAATGAAAAGGCAGTCTTGAAATAAAACTTAGCAAGTGAGGTATACTCCTAATAGAACACCAAAGAATTGCCTAGAACCTTCTAGAAAGTGCTGGAAGCCATCTCGACACACAGTTAAGGAACTAATCTGTATATAATTAAAAGAATAAGGGGAGGGGATTATAAATAACTTATTTGAATTTCCCCCAATTCCACCCCAAAATCAGTATATATAAATAGGCTTCTAGTAAGCCTGAAAAAGGGGTTCTGGGTTTGACATTCTGCATTTTACAAAAGATTTAGGCTGGAAATTATATTCTGAAAAAGGAGTTCCTTATATAGTTCTGAAATCGAGTGATAGTGCCAAAACTTGGGTATATATATTACAATCTTAAGTTGATTACTTTGGGTATTAATTTGAGAGTTCCTGCTGGGTCTGTTATCTTTCAGCTTATTTGGATTCTGCTTGAGCTCTTTGATCCTGTTCTGTTGATTTGCTGGACTGTTATATTTGGGACTCTGTTTGCTGCTCTGTTGCTGCTATTTTGCTGAGTATTCTTCATCCTCAAGCCTAGACTTATAGACTACTTTGTGAATTGGGTACACCTCATTTCCTAAAGATGTAATCGCACATTGTTTGAAGGAATGACATCATATGAGCTATTTTGGATGAATATTACCTTTGTTTTCCTTTTTAACTTTCTAGTTATTATATTTTAGAATCTGTGTAATTCATTAGGATAGTTTGTACTAACTAATACCTATATAAAGTCGAAGCAAAAAATAGAGTAGATAGCATAGTAGTAATGTATAATTAGATATAGCTATCATTTAATCTAAGTTCGAAACAGGTTAACACTGAAATTAATTCACCAACTGAAACTGGTATAAACATATGAACTGGTAATCAACTATTTTTGTTAATTAGGTTCTGATTCAGGATCGATTAGTCCATAAAAGGAAATAAGTAGATAAGTTAAAACTGCTTTGTTATTCAGTCTCATTTAACAATAATATAAGTTAGAATTCTGTAGTCGATAATAATATAAGCCTGTTCAGCAAACTTTTCAATATTGTTTTCCTTTAGATAAAACTAGACAACAAATAAGTTCATAAATAGTATTATAATTACTGCTTAAGTACTTGAAGTGAAAGTTTTAGTATCAAATTCTTATTAGTGTTTAATCAGTTATTAGAATTTGTAGTTAGCATTGATTGACATGTAATATGGGGCCTTGTGAAAAACTATGAATTATATTGGTCTATTCTGTTATATGAAGAACCTTCGTTTGAGTTTTATGTTGAAATTACAATTCTGCTTTACATTTCATTTATTATCTCTGGGCCTGGACATGAATACAGGTCCAAATTTGACTAAAATCACCCTTGGATCTATGTGTGAAGGTATTCGTATATCCTGGGCTTCAGAAGCCCATTCACGCATAATGGACTGTTAACACAGTCCAAAAGTCCAGGCCTTGTAGTAAGTAATTGGCCTGGACATAATAATAACGAATTCAGAAAATACCAAAAACTATATCATGATTAAGAGAAAAAACAGAAATAGCAAACATAGTATATGATAAGTTTTGACTTATAAAATAAAGGGATGAGCCTCGTATTAAAATGAAAAGACACGCGGGGGATATGAATTTTAATAAGAATGTTAGACTTGGGAAGACCGTTTAGCGAATTCACGGTCTTTCCTAAGGATGATAAGGCGTAGACGTTATAGGCACGACTAAAATATACATCCTTAATACGAGTGCACATTTATGTGACTCAAATATCAAATCCCGGCGAAGCTGAAACGTATTAAAGTCGCAGGTGTACTGGTTGCGGTGTGACTAAAAATGTGTTTTCGCGATGTCGCAAGTCGTTAAAAAATAACAAAACGGGACATTCACATTTGTAAAAGCATATAAAGAAATCAAATAGGTCAAAAACAACAGTTGAGCGACCGTGGTAAAACCACGGAATTCGGGAGTGCCTAACACCTTCTCCCGGGTTAATAGAATTCCTTATCCGGATTTCTAGTTTCTCGGACTGTGAAAATAGAGTCATATTTCCTCGAATTCGGGATTAAACTGGTGACTTGGGACACTATTATCTTCCCAAGTGGAGACTCTGAAATCTATATAAATCTCGTTCTAAATGTCCTTAAAGTGGAAAAACTCCTTCCTCTGTTGTTATTATTATATCCTATCTCGGAGTGTATTAGTAAATAACGGGGTATACTTTATTCTTCGGAAAAATAGTAAAAAAAGGGAGGTGTGACAGTGTTTCGATTCTATCATACTTTTGATGTAGACATTCTGGAAATTAGAGCATTTACATTAATTAATTTAGCCTGATTTTCTCGTGAGTTTCTGGGTTTTGGGATTGGGTTGTAAACTTCCGCATTTCTTTTGAGTTGTATAGGCCGAGCGGCCTTATATGAACCTATTATTTTAAATATGTTGAGTTTTCTGTAATTATTTTTGCAAGTTATATTAAATTTCTACATTGTTAGGCGAACTAGGTGCCATCACGACATGTTCGTGGAGGGTGAACTAGGGTCGTGACAAGTTGGTATCAAAGTTCTAGGTTCATATGAGTCACGGAAGACATGCCGATTTATTAGAGTCTCGCTTATTGGTACGGAGACGTGTGTACTTATCTATGAGAGGCTATGTAACTTTTTAGGAAAATCTTCATTTCATTTGATTCCCTTGTTGTGCGATATTTTTAACATCAATTCTAAACTCCCGTCTTCTATTGTTTCACAGATAATAAGGACATGTGCTACTCGATATGATCAAGCACGTATGGCCCCTATTACGGTCAACAGAGGCTGGGGCTGGGTTACAGGTCGAGGACGCACACGTGATGCAGCCCGAGCACCAGCGCAAGCTACCACCGAGGTACCACAAGCAGATCCAGCCGGATCCCAGGCATCTGGCATGCCTACTACTACCACTACTACTCCAGCTCTCCAAGAGACTTTGGCTCGATTCATGAGTATGTACACCATCTTGGCTCAGGCAGGGTTGCTCCCCATTGTTGCTGCCACATCTCAGGCCGGGGGAGGAGTAGGGACTCCCGCCGTCCGTACTCTTGAGCAGCCCGAGGATGGGTCAGCTGCTTTAAAGGACGAGTAGTGGAGACTTTAGTGGTTCAAGAAGTATGATCCCCCAGTGTTAAGTGGATTAGCATCAGACGATGCCTTGAGATTTCTATAGGAGTGTCACCATATTCTTCGCACTATGGGCATCGTGGAATCCAGTGGGGTTTCTTTCACTACTTTTCAGCTTCGGGGAGCCTCCTATGATTGGTGGCGCACTTATGAGATAAAGATTCTAGTCGAGGCTGCTTCACTAACTTTGACCTAGTTTTGGGATATATTTATGAGAGAGTTCATGATAATAGCTAAATTTGACTATAATTATGCCCTAAAAAATCACACTTAATTGTTTAATTGATATTGTTTATGATGACAAAATGCTTTTATTAGTGTTTGTTGGTGTGTTATAGGTACACATGAGCCATTGGATACTAAATGAGCTATTTTGGAGTCACAAGATGGTAAAAAGGCCAAGTGAAGAGTTGAAGTTAAGTTAGCTTGAAAATTTGAAGAAGAAATCTGGATCACTGTTCATTTGCGGTTCACTCGCGACCGCGGATGAACCGCGGAAAAACATGCTCGCGGAACCTCACAAGATTCAGAGGGCTGTTATGTTCGCGGTTTGCTCGCGACCGTGAACAAACCGCGGAAGGCACCGCAACTTTTAAGGCTAACTTTGTATAAACTCAATTTTAAGCCCTAAACACTCTATATAAACCTATAGTTCACCCAAAAGAGGCAAGCATTGTATTATTCCCTACTTTTGCAAGATAATTAGTAAGAGAGAACTCTCTCAACTTGTTTCTTTCCTTTATCTTGATTCTTTGTTTATGAATTCAATTATTATTCTTGTTTCTTTGATCATGAGTAGCTAAATTCATTATCTAAGGTTTTAATGGAACCTATTGGGTGATGAACTTCTCTTTTATGTGATTACAAATTGTTAGCTAGATTTATATTTGTTCAGCTTTGTTCTTGTTGTAGTTAATTGGTAGGATCCCCAATTAGTTGTGCCTATTTAGTGTGCATAACTTGAAAAAAAGTGCATATTTAGGAAACATCTAGGTTATTGGAGGAATCTATAACTTTAGGCATAAAGACGGGATTAGGAATAACGAAGTCTTGGGTGCAATCTAAAATGAACTTTTCAAATTAAAGCTAGCTAGGGTTGATCGGGAGAGTGCAGTAGTAAATTATTGTAGTTGCTCGGGAGAGAATTACGGTAAAAATAGCGTTTATGATTGATATAATATATTGACAATTTGTATGAGCATAAATAGAAGGGATTCCATCAATAGGGGAAATCAATACCTTAGTCTTTCTCCATATTATTTACCCAATATTCAATTATTTCTTTTAAGTCTTTTAATTCTTGCAAAAGTTAGTAGTTAGAAAACCTTTACAAAAATATACACAAAATTTGGGAACTTGCTTCAGAAGTGTTCTTGGGTTGTGAAAGTTGCAGTTGGTAGGTTAATTCTCTGTGGATTCAATTCTAGACTAGTTAGACCAGGTTATATTGACTACGACCGTTGCTTGGACGTGAATCAATTTTGGCGTCGTTACCGCGAAATTAACGGAATTATCAGTTGCCATTGACAGAACTTTAAGATTCCTGTGTAGTCAGGTTTTTTCTACACTTTACATTGAATATTTTGACGGTTGTTGATTTGGGTACTCAGGTTCATGCCTACAAAATCTGCAAGGACTGGAGAACTAATTGAAGGACTCTCAGACCCCGAGCAAACTCTCCGGGTACGTAACACGGCTATCAAACAAATTCAGCAATCTCAGCAACCAATCAAACTAGACTTCGACATGGATGACGTGAACAACCCAAACCACCAAGCTGGGTTAAACATGCAAGAGGCGTAGGAGGCGCAAGAAGGTGCACTCTTTGATTGGGCACAACCCACAACAGATAATTTGGCAACTGCCATCGTTGTGCCAGCGATTCAAGCTGAGTCTTTCCAGATTACCAAAAACATGCTACACTTGTTTCAAAATAAGGGATTATTCTCTGGGTCTCAGGTTGAAGATCCACAACAGCACCTGAAGAACTTTCTCTCAATATGCAAGACACAGAGGCAACCGAATGTGACACCGGAAGCCATCACACTATTGCTATTTCCATTCTCATTTGTAGGGGATGCGTAGGTATGGCTAAAATCACTCCCCATAAACTCTATTGAAACTTTGGATGAGTTAGTCAAGTAATTCCACATCAAGTTTCATCCACCTAACAAGACAACTCAGCAAATTGATGAGATTGTGAGCTTCAAGCAGAAACCTATAGAGACATTACATGAAACTTGGGGCAAATTCAAAGGTATGCTTGTTATGTGCCCTCACCATGGGATTCCAGAGTAGATGTTGGGTCAAAGGTTCTACATGGGGCTTTCAGATAGTATGAAGAATATTGTAGATGTTTCAGCAGGTGCGGCTTTTCTAAGCAAGACTTGGAGAGAGGGCCAAAATTTGCTAGACAAGATGGCTCAAAATTCCGGGTGGACAACCAGGAATTCTCCTATCACTCCAGTGGTACACTCTGTACCTCTGAATCCATCCAGCACTATGGAGGATAACATGGCAACCTTATTGACACAAATGAGCATCCTGACAAAGAAGGTGGAAGAATCTCGGGTCAAGCAGCAGGTTCACATTGTAGATACTACCAATGGTGGTTTATGCACATCATGCATTCGCCAACCCATAGGTAATCTATGGGCTGCAGACCAAGAACATCAACACCAGCATGAAGATATGAACAATGTAGAAAATTATGGAGGGTAGAGATAGGGTAATCAGAGTTGGGGGCAGCAGGCTCCACAGCAGTACAGGCCTCCACAACTACAGTATAATGGAGCAGGTATGAGGCCACCACACAACATGGCTCCATATCCCAGACCTCAGAATTTCAGCAATCAGCAAATGGGATATCATCCACCTCCACCACAGCATGGGGGTAGACATGACGATTGGTTAGCAGAGTTGAAAGCTATGATGCAACATGTAATTGGGTCAAATGCCAAAACTAATGAAAGGATGGATGCACATGATGCAGCTATGAAGAACATGGAAGTGCAGATAGGCCAGATTTCCATGTCACTTAACAATTGTCCTCAAGGGTCATTGCCTGCAGATACACAAACAAACCCAAAAGATCAAGTCCCAAAGCAGCTGATGGCAGTGAGTCTGAGAAGTGGCAGAGATATTGATGCTGAGCAAGGGAGAGAGAGAAGCAACGCACAAGCTGAGACACTCACTCCAGTGCCGATTGAACTAGATGAGTCCACCGGGTTGACAGAAGTTATAGTCCAGCCAGTAGCTGAAAATAAAGAGATGCAGCAGGGAATAGAGAAAGTAGCTGAACAGGTAGCGCAACATATTGAAGAGAAAGTGATAAAGAAAGAAAAGTCCCACGTCATTGGAAAGAAGAGCCCCCCACCACCATTCTCCCAAAGGTTGGCCAAGCACCAGAAAGAAGAGCAATACAAAAAGTTCTTTGATATGCTCAAGAAAATCCATGTAAACATTCCTTTGATTGAGGCTTTGAAAGAAATGCCTGAGTATGCTAAGATGATGAAAGACTTTATGTCGCGGAAATTTGATTTCCAAGACTTGGCCACCGTGACTCTTACTCAGACTTGTAGTGCAGTGGTCTCAAGACCCATTGCTAAGAAGCTATCTGATCCAGGTAGCTTCACCATTCCATACACTATAGGAAACTATGCCTTTGCAAAGGCATTGTGTGATTCGGGGGCAAGCATTAATCTTATGCCCTTGGTGGTTTATAAGAGGCTAGGCATTGGAAGAGCCTGGCCTACCTCCATGTTATTACAGCTTGCTGACAGGACGGTTAAGCGTCCATTTGGTATATTAGATGATGTGCTTATCCAGGTGGGGAAGTTCATGTTTCCCACCGATTTTGTGATTCTTGACTGCAAGGTGGACGAGGAAATTCCTATAATCTTAGGAAGACCATTCCTAGCCACCGGGAGAGCTTTGATTGATTGTGAGACTGGGGAACTCAAGATGAGGTTGAATGATGTGGAGATCATATTCAATATGCAAAAATCTATGAGGTGCCCTAGTGAGTTCGCGAATTTCTCTCTTATTGATGTGGTTGATGTGATAGTGGAGACAGACGATGCAGAGTTGACCATTGAAGATTCACTTCAGGCATGCCTAATGAACTTAGAAGAGGTAAATGGTGAAAGTCTAGCAGAATGGGTACTATGTCTTGAAGGCAAGGGGTTTATGGAGAGAGAACTTGAATTTGAGCCTCTACATTTAGAGAAAAGAGAGACCCCTCCTGCAAAGCCATCCGTAGAAGAGCCACCAAAGCTGGAGCTTAAACCACTACCATCTCATCTCAGGTATGAATTTGTAGGTCCTAACTCCACATTACTTGTTATTATCTCTTCTGGTTTGTTAGATATGCAGGCTCAAAAGCTTATACAGGTACTAAAAGAATGCAAGACTGCCATTGGGTGGACCATGGATGACATAAAGGGGATCAGCCCCGCATACTGCATGCATAATATTCTCCTGGAAGAGGGACACAAACCTTCCAAGTAACATCAAAGAAGGCTGAACCCAAACATGAAGTAAGTGGTGAAGAAAGAGGTAATCAAGTGGCTAGACGCGGGAATCATTTTCCCAATCTCTGATAGTAGCTGGGTTAGCCCAGTTCAATATGTTCCAAAGAAATGTGGCATGACTGTGGTGAAAAACGAGAATAATAAGTTGATCTCAACTAGAACCCTCACCGGGTGGAGAATATGCATGGACTACATGAAGCTGAATCTAGCCACCCACAAAGACCACTTCCCACTTCCCTTCATTGATCAGATGCTTGATAGGTTGGCAGGGAGGTCACACTTTTGCTTTCTGGATGGGTACTTGGGGTACAATCAAATCTCTATAGCCCCCAAGGATAGAGAGAAGACCTCATTCACATGCCCATATGGTATTTTTGCCTTTAGGAGGATGCCATTCGGACTATGCAATGACCTGCCACATTCCAAAGGTGCATGATGGCTATTTTCACCGACATGGTGGAAGACATTGTGGATGTGTTCATGGATGATTTCTCAGTGGTAGGGAATTCATTCGATGAATGCCTTGTCAATCAGACAAGAGTGCTGAAATGGTGCATGGAGACAAACTTAGTGCTAAACTGGTAGAAGTGCCATTTTATGGTACAAGAAGGTATAGTATTGGGGCGTCGGGTTTCAAGTGAAGGTATTGAGGTAGACCGAGCTAAAGTAGATGTCATTGCAAAGTTGCCTCCACCAACATCCGTCAAGGCCATTAGAAGCTTTCTTGGACATGCCGGTTTTTACTGGAGGTTCATTAAAGACTTCTCCAAAATTTCAAACACTCTCTGTAAGTTGCTTGAAAAAGATCACCCCTTTGTTTTTTCTGATGAATGCAGGATGGCATTTGAGGAGCTGAAGAAGAGGTTGGTCACAACACCCATCATCATTGCCCCCGACTGGGAGCAACCATTCGAGCTAATGTGCGATGCAAGTGACTATGCAGTGGGGGCAGTGCTTGGCCAAAGGAAAGACAAGCCGATGCATCCAATCTACTATGCTAGTAGGACATTGAGTGGAGCACTGCTGAACTACACAGTGACAGAAAAGGAGATGCTTGCGGTCGTGTTCGCGTTCGACAAATTCAGGTCCTATCTCATAGGATCCAAGGTAATTGTATACACTGACCATGCAGCTTTAAGGTACTTAATTGATAAAAAGGACTCTAAGTCGCGCCTAATTCATTGGGTGTTGCTTCTTCAAGAGTTCGATCTTGAAATACGTGATAGAAAGGGCACCGAAAATCAAGTCACTGATCATTTGTCACGACTTGAAGGACCTGAAATTCTTAAAGAGAGCGGAAAAATTCTAGAAACCTTTCCAGACGAGCAGCTGCTCACCACCACTCTCCTTGAAGTGCCATGGTATGCAGACTATGCAAACTACCTGGCCAGCGGTATTGTTCCTCACGACCTATCATCGGTCTAGAGGAAAAGATTTTTTCGTGAAAGCCATCTTTATTATTGGGATGAACCCTATTTGTTTAGGATATGTTCGATAACATGATCTGGAGATGCGTCCCCAAGATCGAACAATCTTCTGTTTTGCAGGCATGTCATGCTTCAGCATATGGTGGTCACTTTGGAGGAGTGCGAACAACCGCCAAGATACCTGAGACCGGTTTCCATTGGGATTCAACCATTATCAAATTTCTCCTCTGGTAGTCTCAAAGGCTGGTTCATAGCTGGTGAGGTCGTCGGCTAGGGTTCCGGCGACCGGAGTTTTAAGAAGAAGGAAGGTCTTTGGTTAGGTGGGTTTCTTATGGTGTTTGCAGGGTTTGTGGGTAAAGGGCGAGGTGTTAATGTAACGACCCGGCCGGTCATTTTAGAAAATTACGCCTCGAACCCCAATTTAACTGTTCCCCTAAGTTCATTTCTGCTATTGTGGTTTGCCGGAGGAGTCGGTTCTGAAATTTGGAGCATTTTGGGACACTTAGTCCCTAAATGTGAGCTTTAGAGTTAGAAAATGGTCCGTAGTTGGAACAGTGTTAAGACAACCTCAGAACAGAAATATGGTGGTTCCATTAGCTCCGTTAGGTGATTTCGGGGTTGGGAGCGCGTCCGAAATGTATTTCGGAGGTCCGTAGCTCAATTAGGCTTGAAATGCCGAAGTTTGAAATTTTGGCGAGTCCGAACGATAGGTGAGATTTTTATCTGGGGGTCGGAATGGAATTCTGACAATTTATGTAGCTTCATCGTGTGATTTTGGATATGTCCACAAATTTTTAGGTCGTTCGGAAGTCGTTTGGTCGGGTTTTAGACCGAATGTGTAAATCGGAAAGTTTTAAGGAATTTAGGCTTGAATTCGATGTGAATTATGGGTTTTGATGTTGTTATACGTGTTTTGAGGATTGGAACAAGTTTGAATAAGTTATTAGGATGTGTTGCATGTTTAGATGAGGTCCCGGGGGCCTCGGGGTGATTTCGGATGGTTAAACGGGAAGAAAACATGAAAATTACAGGTTTAGGAGTTCTATTTCTGCTGTTTTCGCCCCTGCGGAAATGGAACCGCAGAGGCGAGTCCGCTTAAGCGGAAATGGAAGCGCGGAGGCGAGATTGTTCGTAGGAGAGGACATCTGTTCGCTGAGGCAGCATCGCAGGTGCGAGGTTGAGGCCGCAGGAGCGGTCAAGAGGCGGAATTGGGAAATCCGTAGAAGCGGATGCATGATTTCCTATGCGAGTCCGCAGAAGTGGACTAGGGTTCGCAGGAGCGAGATTTATCGCAAAAGCGGCTGCTCGATCGCAGAAGCGGACGCGCAGAAGCGTTCCTGGGATCGCAGAAGCGGAATGGGCCAGCCAGGCCTGGGGTTTGCAGAAGCGACAAAGTGTCGCGGAAGCGGTTCCGCAGAAGCGGAAAATCGTCCGCAGAAGCGAAAATTGCAGAGAGTTTAATTATACCAGAAGTTAGAAATTTCAGAAACATTCCAAACATTCCAAACATTTGATTGACAAGTAGTATAGTAATAAGTAAAGTATCGTTCCCACGAGGAATTATTATTAGCTTATCGACTGATATTAAATTAACTAATTCTTGATTTATGCTATGTAAATCGAAAGTATATAGAAACTTCTCTATAATTCAATTTATAATGTCACATTTCTTCAAGATGAAATTACTACACCCAATTCACAATATTTTTATAATGATATAGACAAATATATTCCAGGGCCATGGACTTGCTAGTAATCATGCTATTTTTCTACTTAGAATCGATTTATTTAATTATCTGGATTATTGATTATAAGGTTAATAATAATCATAAGAATTTTTCGAGTTCTTATGAATCTATCCAAGTTAAATCAATATCTATATTTCTATGATATTAATATGAATAAGAATGCATTTCAAACTCTTATTATTTAACCAAACAAGGCAATTAAGTATATATCTATCTTAATTGCAAATCCTTCACTCGATGCCCGAGATTCAAATCTTGTTCTATTTGATTTTATATGCAACTAAGAATTTCCTTTGTCAAGTTTAATTCAACGTTTGTAGATAATATTTCACTGTTAGCTACGCAGTAAAATAATAAAGATCAAAATCAAATAAACAACTCATATCAATAATTTCAATAAAATCAATCCAAGCTTCAAATAACAAGATCAACAAACATCCATGACCCTAGAATACTAGAGAGTTTAGCTACTCATGTTCATACTAAAATCAATAATATTGATGTCTAAAATACTACAAAGAAAAATACAAGATGAAGGTTTAGATGAACTCTTTAATTTGTTGCTCCAAAGTTGTGACGACCCAAAGGGTCATCACTTATTTTATTAATCATTTCAAGCTTCCGAGGCCTCGAAAACCTCATTCTATGTTGCCTCGATTTACGTGCACAATCCGAGCATGTAGCCGGAAAGATTTTGTGATAGAAAATATGAATTCTATGAGAAATTTGGATAAAAATGATATTAATATTGATATGGTTGACTTTGGTCAACATTTTTGGTAAACGGATCCGGACCCGAGATTGGATCGTCCCGAGAGGTCCATAGGAAAATATGGGACTTGGACATGCGTCCGGAGTCGAATTCTGAGTCCTAGAGCCCAAGTTATGAATTTTTCTATGAAATTGTTTTTGATGTAATTGTTAAAGGAAATGAATTAATTGACCTTGGTATCGGGCTAGTATTTTGGTTCCGACGCCCGGTACAAGTCTTAAATATTATATATGTGATTTCTGTAAAGTTTGGTGACATTCGGATGTCGTTTGAGATGTTTTGGACCTTGAGTTCCAAGTTAGAAAGTTTTGAAAACCAAAAGTATGAAAATCATGAATTTGAGGCTTGATTTGATGAAAACGATGTGATATTGGCGATGTGATCGCACGAACAAGTTCATAATGTGTTTTTGAGGTTGTGTACATGTTTGGTTTGGAGCCGGGGGCTCGGGTAAAGATTTGATAGGCCGTTGGATTAAATTCTGAAATTTTGCACTGCTGGTTTTTCACCCAGCTGTTGGCTTCGCAATTGCGAAGCATTTCTCGCAATTGCGAAGGGGACTGATCAAGGCAGGGCTCGCAAATGCGAACCCTGATCGCAAATGCGAAACCCCTCATGCCCAGCCTTGTTCGCAAATGCGAACAATTGTTCGCAAATGCGAACGTCCCCGGGGCCTGCCTATGTTCGCAAATGCGAACAACAGTTCGCAAATGCGAACATTCCCTATACTGCCTAAGTTCGCAAATGCGAACCATTGTTCGCAAATGCGAACACTGCCCTATACAGCATGTGTTCGCAAATGCGAACATTAGTTCGCAAATGCGAACATCCCTTTGACTGCCAGTGTTCGCAAATGCGAACTTCCCAGCCTTAGCTTATTTTTCAAACTCCAGAAATTGGTCGGGGTTCGCAATTGCGAACCCATGTTCGCAAATGCGAACACAGAGACCTGTAAAACACGATTTTCAGTTCATTTCTTCACTTTTTACAAAACAAAAACACCCATTTGCGATTCTTCACGGATTCCGTCTTCATCAAAACAATTGTAAGTCACTTTTTACTTAATTCTTTCAATTCCTAACATCATTAAACATGTTTTTCAATAGAAATCAAAGGTTTTCATGGTAGAATTTCTTATTTTTGTTAGAATATAGGGTTTTTCATAAATTGGGAAATTGGACCTCGAATTGAGGTCCGATTTTGAAACCAATCATATATATGAACTTGTGAGGGGATGGGTAACCTGATTTTGGTCCGAACCCCGAGTTCTGACCATGTGGGCCCGGGGTTGAAATTCACTATTCCGGGCAGAATGTTGTAAAAGTTGTATTTGGTCTTAAGAATTAGTTTGTTGAGTAGTATTGATGATATTAAATCAATTGTGTATAGATACGATTGGATTGGAGCCAAATTTGAAAGAAAAAGACATTTCCACGGATTGAATTGTTCATAAACATTCGAGGTAAGTGTTTGTTCTATCATAGCTTGAGGGAATAGGATTATGTGTTATGTGTTATGTGATCGAGTGCGGTGTATGGGCTGTGGTGACGAGCATCCATACACCTGGCGTCTAGTATGACCGTGAGTCGTTGAAAATGCTTATTTTGGGATATATTTACAGATGAATTGTTGAACCTTTGTCAGGTTGTAGAATTGTTATGGTTTTTCCTTGTTGGGACTTGTTGTGAAGATAAGTATTGATTGCCCCTGTTGGGACGGTTTATGAATTACTGTTTCTTTCTTTGCCCTTAACTGTGATTGTTATTTGGGTGAGGAAGAGTGATAATGCACGAAGGGTGATGTCGTGCCATGTTTTATTATTTATGCACGAAGGTTAATGCCGTGCCATGTTTTATTGATTATGCACGAAGGATCATGCCGTGCCCTGTTATTGAACCATGTACGAAGGATCATGCCATACTATGAATGTGAGGATGAGAGTAAAAGCACGAAGGGTGATGCCATGTACTTTATTTGCTTATTTGGTGAGGATGAGAGTAAAAGCACGAAGGGTGATGCCGTGCAACTGCTTGCTATTCCTTGACTTGATATTTCTTGTGTTTCCATTATACTTTGTTTTTCCTTGTGAATTTATTAACTGTTGTTAATTGTTGAATTCTTTGAGATATTCCTTATTGTGTTATTACCTGGTTATTTCTTGTTATTATGTGGTATACATATATATTGAATTGCACAGGTTTATGTGGGTGTCTAGTCCTAGGCTTATCACTACTTCGCCGGGATAGGCCAGGCACTTACCAGCACATGGGGTCAGTTGTGCTGATACTACACTTCTGTGCATTTTTGCACAGGTCCAGGTTACGATCAGGAGCAGCAGCAGTAAATCGATTGCGTGGGAGTTGATCACATTTGAGACCGAGGTAGCTTGCAGACGTCCGCAGGCCCGACGTCTCTCTCTTTATTTATATTACTAGCTGTAGTCTCTTTGTTCCGAGACAAACAGAATTATGTTGTATTTCTTTCAAATTCTTATGTGTAGTATTCAGTAGTAGTTCGTGAGTTGGTGACTCCACGTCTTGGGTAGAGGATTTCAGTATGACTTTCACCTTGTAATTAGTTATTTCTATTTCGATAAAGTATTCCGCATTTATTTAATTAAAATTGTGTTAAAAACGGGATAGTATGAATACAGTGGCTTGCCTAGCTACCACGAGTAGGCGCCATCACGATCCCGATGTTGGGGGAAAATCCGGGTCGTGACAAAAGTCTTGATCTTCAATTTCTTGCTTAGCTCCAAGAGGACTTCAATGGCTTCTCTTCAAAATGTTATCTCTAAAATGAATAGTGTAAATCCACTCTCATGCAATGTGAAAATCTGATCCCCTCATTATGCACCTTATCCTTGTTTTATCCCATAGTGGAATCCACCCCTTAGTGACAAAATAGTAACTCAATAATGCATTTCCGGAACTGGACTAGCGTGGGCAAGCTTATGGCCACGCTAATGCCCGCGCTAGTGGGGTAACATTTGGTCCGGACTTTTGGACTAGCGCGGGCAAGCTTATGGCCGCGCTAATTCCCGCGCTAGTGGGGCATGTGTTCTTTTGTCTTCTTCTGCTCAATTTTTTCACATTGTTTACCATCATAAACACTCACATGCGTAATTAACTCCTGTGAAACATTCAAATCACAATTAGAGCTAATTTTATCATTAATTAAAATCATATGAAAGTAATTTCTTCTTAATTTAAAGCATATATATATGGGCTATATTGCACAACTTAGCCCATTATCAACACCCCACACTTAATCTATTGCTAGTCCTCGAGAAATCACACAAAACTTATAAAAGAGTCATCAACTCAACCATTTTACCTTAATGATTGACACCTAGAACAAAACTCATACATTACACCTAGTAATATAACATTCTAGTTTCTGGACTAACTTTCAAGTGCTCTACAGTATTTACACTTCTTTGAAATACTCTATATAGAGATCAAGATTTGCTTGTCTATCACGAGTCATATGCCCTCACAATTTTGTCAACTTACATATATTAATATGTACAAGAGAGTTCCCTAATTATTTACAACGAGAAAGTTTCACTCACACTCACAAAAGAAGTCACATGCATGCAAATGGTACCATAAGCTTGCCCTTAATGTAAATCTCTACTAATGCAGGCTTGTTCGATCAAAAATCAATTAGGACTTTTGCTTCTGGTTGTAATGGGGGTTAAAGGGCTGGTAGGATTTATTTTGGGACTAGTGACTAGCACTCCTAAGCACTTTAACACATTACTCAATCATTTTTAGCGCAAAGTCTTCAATCTTAATAACAATTGCATCAATCAATCAATTCACTCCTAGCAGTGTTCCATCTTTCTTTTATGCACTGCTCTAATTCACACTACACTGGCATTAACAAAACAATATACACAAATTTATACAGTTTTTTTTTAATACATACTTTATATACAAATTTTAGTGCACCTTTCTAACTTTCATTAGTTCCATTCACAAACCACCCCACACTTAGTTTCTTTGTACTTCTTTTAGCGCTCATTTTACAATTAAAGTGCTTTAAGAGGTTAAAGGGTTCAAAATATCAATTTCAAACAAAAATGGTATAGGCTTGTAATGTGGGTGCCATATAAAGGTTTCAAGGCTAGAAATGGTTAAATAGGGATAAATGTTATTTGATTTAAGCAATTGAGTTCAAAAAGATCAAGGAAAGCCTAACATCATTTTTTTAAAACCGAGTGTCACCTGAAATTTCGCTTCAATTTACATACCAGGCAAGTTCTAGACACACTTACACTACATGGACTATGCAATTAGCAAAAATTCTCACCACACATGGCATACGACTCATTAAGATCAACTTATCAAAACTCTCTATTATGAGTATCCATTTCATTAGCAAACATGCAATTTAGGCACTTTCAGTCAATTTCCTTTACAACTAAAATATTATATTCTAGGATCTAGTGTGTTCAGGTGTATTAGCAAAAAGGATTCTCTTTCATTTTATAACTTGTAATTCCTTATTTTAATACACAAAGTATAAATTAAAAACTACCTATGCCCGGTTCAAAATAAGCCCTTGAAAAAGAACCGTGGCTCAAAGAAAAACCAAGGGGGATTTGTTATCTACTCAAAATATTCTATACTATCTACTCTATATAACACAAACATATACTTTTAAATCACAAAACATTAAACTTAAAATATTCAAAGCATCACTCCAAAACAATACTAATAGCACAATACTAGTGTTCTAACAAACTAAACAATACTAACATTCCAACAATAAACTAGCCAAAATAATACGCTATACTAAACAAAATAAAAACAAATATAGAAATGTTGCAAAAGGGGCTCCTCCACCCCACACTTAAAATTGAAGACATGTCCCCATGTCTTCCATTAAAAGTATAAGTTTAAGCAAAAAAAAAATACTTCCCCGAAGCTTTACTCTTGATCAGAGACAGAATTGGCATCAACATTGCATGCCCTACCCAAAGCTCGAAGCTAGCCCATTATCTTCTTTTCGGACTTCTTTTGTTGATTTTGCATTTTCCCAACCCTGCCAAATCATTTACTGAAGTCTTTTTTTGTTCGATTTCGAGCTTCATGCGGTCTAACCGTTGTCCTCTAGTGGCCCTAGACGGGCCAGCAACATCCAAAACCTGTGGTTCAACACGCTGGGCTTCATCCCCCATTTCAGCATCAGTTGCTGCAGCTTGTTCAGTGTCCTCATCATCATCATCACTTTCGTCAGAACCATCACTTTCCAAATCTGCTTGAAGGTCCTCTCTACCTGTAGTGACCCTTTCTGCTGTGAATGGATTCATTTGTCTCAATCGGCCATCGAAGTCTAGATTGTTCTGTACGTTAGCCTGCAAATACAAGAGTGCTACCAGTGATGGGTAGTACATACCATACCTTTGCACTCGAACTCTTTGGAACATCTCGTTGTGTATCAAATGTGGCACATCAAACAATCTTCCAGTCATGAGGCACCAAATTAGGCAAGCTCGAGGTTTGTTCACCTCTGTTAGATTCTTCGATGGCAGCAAACGACTGTTGATGAATTATAGCCAACACTTAGCTACAAACTTAAGGGCATTGGCATGAAACTTGCTTCCGTACTTGAACCACTGAATTCTAGCCTCCGATCGACGGATTACGTCGGTGAAGGTTTCCCATGGAGTAGTTTTTCTATTGTTTGTTGGGTATTCATCTATGGTTCTCTCATCCCATGGTGGCATCTTGTATGCCGCCCTGATTGTCTCCACTGATGCATTAACCAACCTTCTACGCATAGTAACATTGAATTCATTATGCTTCGGGAGATTAGCAGAGAATTCCCGCACAAGCATCACGTTTCCAATGATTGGCTCTTCAAAGAAGATGTCAAGTCCACGCCTTCTCAATTATGTTGGAATGTTGGGGCAATAGTTTGATAACGCAACAGCATCCATTGCTTGCTCGGGCATGATACTCTTGGCTTCTTTTTTATAAAATCTTTCCTCTGCTTTCGCAGATACAAATTTCTGGTTGTTAAAGGTTTGAGTATCAACTGATCTGCGTGGCCTTGCCCCAACATTTGTTGTAGCTGGGCGTCTCGATGAAGAAGATTCTGATTGACGCTTACGAGGAGCCATTAAACCTGCCAAAAATTGAATGTTAACAATGTTCACTCAGATGGTCAATCCGGACTACTTAGACTTCATCCAGAAATTGACCACAATATTACCTTCATAGAAACATTTTATCAAACATGTTGTGAGCATGTTTGATATAATGCCTTAAACAACATTCTAAAAGGATGTTTTCATCCACAACAACCAAACAACATTATAACTTTACAAACTATATAACACTAAAATTTTCAGCCCAAAAATAAGAACAAAATATATCACAATCTACATATAAACATGACATATAACATCTTCATTTATATGAACAATATAATAAAGAAACAAAACTCTACATAATGATTCTATTTACTTGATTAATTCTAACAATAAGTTGCATAAACAAACTTAATCTATAAACTAAGAAGTTAACTTTTTCTTTTTCAAAAGAAAAATAAAAAAACGAAATTCATATAAAAAGAATAAAAAAATTCAAAGTTAGAAACACCAAAGGAAAGAAAAAGAGAAGAAAACTTACCTTAATGGAGAGTGTATTGGAAAATTTGGAAGATTGAGGAGTTGGAGAAGTTGATTTTGGAAGAAGAATAGAGTAGAGGCGTTAGGGTTAGAGTATTAGGTGAGGGGATTGTGTATTTTATGAATTAAGGGGTTGGGGTAAGTTAGTATACTTAAAAACCTCTAAAAAATGCGGACAAATCACTAAACTAGCGCGGGCATTAGCGCAGCCGCGCTAGTCTAGTGTGAGTTGAGCCAGTGTGTTTCCCATTAGTGCGGGCACTAGCGCGGGTTGTAGCACGGCCGCGCTAAAGGGCGTAAAAATTTATTTTTTTTAGTTTTATAAATGCAAAATAAAGTCATACCTTGGAATACTTCCTTGTTGTCCTACAATTATCAACATACTATTAACAACCAAACAAACTAAAAACAAAGAAAATAACACACTATTCAAAAAAAATTGACAAATATCGCTATTATTGGGTTGCCTCCCAATAAGCGCCTGATTTACTGTCACGACACGACTTCACAGTTCATCAAATATCATTTAGTTCAATCAAGGTCTTGTGAGGATTAACGTCACCACCCCAATAATGTTTCACTCTTTGTCCATTCACCAGAAAAGTGTCACTTGAGTTTTGGTCCCATAATTCTATTGCTCCATAGGGACTCACACTTACCACCACAAAAGGTCCTGACCAACGGGATTTGAGCTTTCCCGGAAAGAGTTTCAACCTAGAATTGAATAACATAACTTGTTGCCCTGGCTCAAACTCACGATGTTGGATATTCTTATCATGCCATCTCTTGGTCCTTTCTTTATACAACTTAGCATTTTCACAAGCATTCAATCTAAACTCATCAAGTTCGTTGAGTTATAGCAGCCTTTTTTCACTAGCTAAATCCATATCCACATTTAACTTTTTGATTGCCCAATAAGCTTTGTGTTCAAGTTCAACAGGCAAATGTCATGCCTTTCCATAAACTAACTTGTATGGAGAAGTACCTATTGGAGTCTTGTATGCAGTTCGGTAAGCCCACAAAGCATCTTCTAATTTAACAGACCAATCCTTCCTATTTGCATTAACTGTTTTCTCCAAAATTTGTTTTATCTCTCGATTAGATACTTCGACTTGACCACTCGTTTGAGGGTGGTACGTAGTAGCAACTTTGTGTTTTAACCCATATTTTGATAAAACATTTTTATACAATTTGTTGCAAAAGTGTGTTCCTCCATCACTTATCAACACCCTTGGAGTTCCAAAGTATGTGAAAATGTGTTTCTTAACAAAACTTACGACAACTTTTGCATCATTCGTAGGAAGAGCAATGGCTTCAACCCACTTAGACACATAGTCTACTGCAACCAGAATGTATCTATGACCATTAGAACCTGGAAATGGTCCCATGAAGTCAATTCCCCATACATCAAACAATTCCACCACCAAAATATTCTACAAAGGCATCTCATTTCTCTTTGTGATTGTACATGTTCTTTGATACCTGTCACAAGTTTTAACAAACACATGAGAATATTTAAATAAGGATGGCCAGCAAAAACCTGATTGGAGAACCTTTTGTGTTGTTCTATCTCCACCATGATGACCTCCATATGAAGAAGAAGGATAGTCATGCAAGATGGCATTCATTTCTTCTTCAGGTACACACCTTCTTACCAATTGGTCAGCACATTGTTTGTAGAGAAAGGGCTCATCCCACATATATGATTTCACATCATGGAAGAATTTTCTCCGTTGATCCGCTGTGATTTCTGATGGCATCACTCCACTTGCAATATAATTTACAAATTCAGCATACCATGGAGTTTCGTTAGATGTGATGGCTAACAGATGTTCTTCTAGGAACGTTTCTTTTATTGAGTCTCCTTCAATCACATGACTTCTGTTTTCCAATCTGGACAAATGATCTGCCACTTGATTCTCAGTACCTTTTCTATCTCGTATCTCTAGGTCAAATTCCTGCAAAAGAAGAACCCATCGGATTAGTCTTGTCTTTGCATCTTTCTTTGCAAATAGATACTTGATAGCCGAGTGGTTAGTATAGACTATGACTTTAGTTCCTACTAGGTAGGATCTAAACTTGTCAAATGCCCATACTACTGCAAGTAATTCTTTCTCTATGACAGTGTAATTCATTTGAGCGGGATTTAGAGTTCTGCTCGCATAATGAATGGAGTAAAACATTTTCTCCTTCCTTTGTCCCAACACAGCACCAATGGATATGTCACTTGCATCATACATTAATTCGAAAGGCAATTCCCAATCTGGAGCAACAATGATTGGTGCAGTGACCAATCTTCTTTTAAGCTCTTCAAATGCCTTCAGACAAGCATCATCAAACTTGAATGGTGTATCTTTCTCAAGGAGCCTGCAAAGAAGAGATGAAATTTTTGAAAAATCTTTAATGAATCTTCGATAAAATCCTGCATGGCCTAGAAAATAACGTATGCCCTTAAGAGATATGGGTGGGAGCAATTTTTCAATTGCTTCCACTTTTGCCTTGTCTACTTGCAATTCGTTCTTGGACACTTTGTGTCCTAGGATAATACCTTCTCTTACCATGAAATGGCATTTTTTCCAGTTTAGGACCAAGTTGGTCTGTTCACATCTGGCTAGCACTTTATCGAGGTTAGTTAAACATTTATCAAAAGAGCATCCAAAAACAGAGAAATCATCCATAAATACTTCTACAAACCTCTCAACCATATCAGTGAAAATGGCCATCATACACCTTTGAAATGTCGTAGGTGCATTGCAAAGACCAAAGGGCATTCTTTTGAATGCATACGTGCCATAAGGACACATAAAAGTGGTCTTCTCTTGGTCCTCTGGGGCTATAGTAATTTGATTATACCTAGAGTAACCATCTAGGAAGCAGTAATACTCCTGGCCGGCCAATCGATCAAGCATTTGATCTATGAAAGGGAGAGGAAAGTGGTCCTTCCTGATGGCATTATTCAGTTTTCTGAAATCAATACAAATTCTCCACCCTGTGATAGTTCTTGTTGGTATTAAATTGTTATTATCATTAACTATCATAGTTATACCTCCCCTCTTAGGAACACACTGAACTGGACTCACCCATTTACTGTCAGAGATAGGAAATACAATACCTGCATCAAGCCATTTGATCACCTCTTTCCTTACCACTTCTTTCATGTTAGGATTGAGGCGACGTTGGTGTTCTATACTTGGTTTGTGTCCTTCCTCCATTAGGATTTTATGCATGCAAAACGCAGGACTAATACCTTTTATGTCTGACATTGTCCACCCAATGGCTCTCTTATGCTCTCTCAATACTCTCAGCAATTTTTCCTCCTGCAATTCAGATAAATCAGAAGAAATGATAACAGGAAATGTATCAGAACTAGCCAAATAAGCATAATGCAAGTGAGATGGTAGTGGTTTAAGCTCCAATTTCGGAGCTTCCTCAATTGATGGCTTTGGAGGAGGTCCATGTGGCCTGTTCAATGGTTCAAAAGGATATGTTCCTTGCAAGTATGCACAAGATGTATCAAGGATGTACATCATCTCTTCAACCTCTTCATCAGTTGCAAAATTATCAAATATTGTAAGTGCTTTCTCTAATGAATCATTGAGATACACACTTGAATCACAATTTTGTTCATCATTCTCAATCATTGATATCATAGAAAGTTCTTCATATTGACAAGGAAGTTGAATTGCTTTGTATACGTTAAATACCGCTTCCTCATCATCAACCCTTAGAATCATCCTTCCTTATTTCACTTTAATGATCGCATCACCAGTAGCCAGCAGAGGTCGCCCTAGAATGATTGGCACCAATTCATCTGGAAGCTTATTTCACTTTGTGGAAGCTTGTTTTGTACCCTGGCAGTGCACTCTTCAGTAAGTGCGACTGTTTCGTATTCAGTCAATCTTCTTTTATGAGCCACTATATCTTTGATGTACTTAGCATATTTAGGGATTTCTCGAAGTACATCAACAAGTGGAATGTTTAATTGAACTAGGCTCAACATGGACAGAAATTTACTGAACATTCGATCATCGTTCTTCTTTTGTAGTCTTTGGGGAAAAGGTGGGGGTGGCCTTGGTACTTCCACTGGTTCAAGACTTCCGATAGTCTTCTTTGGATCATTTATCAATTTAGGGATCAACTCTCCCTCGAGCACAAATTTCTCTTTCTTTTTCTTTGAGATTTCCTCAAGTTCTTTCCCGCTTCTAAGTGTTATAGCACTTACCTGTGTGTTCTTTTCCGTGTCACTGGGAAGAGCTCCTATAGGTCTAGTGTTCTGGTTCGTTGCTATCTGCCCCATCTGCCTTTCTAGATTCCTAACATCAGTTCTGAGCTGCTGATTGTCGATCAACAACTTTTTCAGCAAATCATTTGTACTTTCTTCCACCTGCTGAGGTGGTCTCTGAGGTTGATTAAAACCCCTTTGCGGTCTGTACTTATTTGGATTTTGCTGATTTCCCCCCCATGAGAAGTTAGGATGATTCCTCCAATTTGGATTGTAGGAATTTCCATATTGTGCGTGCTAATTTGCTGGGCCTCTGTTTTGTTGTGTCCCACATAATAAATAGATTCTGGATTCGTAGGGCACATATCACTTGTATGGCTATCACCACACATTTCACAGAAAATAGCCATTTGTTGTACCTGTTGCATGGGTTGAGGTTGTTGTATTGTCATCCTTGTCATCTGGTTGGATAGTCTTGCAATTTCAGCTCTCATTGCCGATACATCATCCAACTCAAGCAACCATGCTGATTTTTGTTTCATTGCCTTTCTGGAATCTCCATCACCTTGCCAGTTATTATCATTTGAAGTGAATGTATTTAACAAGAGTTGGATTTCCGTGTAAGATTTTGTCATGCAACTTCCTCCACAAGCGCAGAATCAAGATTCATTTTTGAAGCTTCATCTAATCCATCAACAATCGTATGACCTAACACCTCGTCTATTTAACAATGATGAGGACAGTCCCTGAGTAGCTTCTTGTACCTTTCCCATGCTTGACGAATTGTTTCGCCAGAGCATTGTTCAAACCCAAGAATTTGACTTCTCAGCATCTTTGTCTTTTTAGTAGGAAAGAACTTGATTAAGAACTTCCTTGCTAGATCATCCCATGTGCGGATTGAATTTGATGGTTCCTTGTTTAACCACTCTTTAGCTTCCCCAAGCAGAGAAAAGGGAAAAAGTGTCAGCCGTACATAATCCTTGGAAACATTTGGATAATTGTAAGTATCCGTAATTTCCAAAAAATTTTGAATATGTCTTTGTGGATCTTCATGAGGTAGACCCACAAATTGCCCTGTAGACTGAATCAGCTGCACCATATATTGTTTCAACTCAAAGTGCCCAGTAATATCGGGCTTCACAATAGCCTGAGTCATATTAGCCAGACTGGGTCTTGCGGCTTCAATCACCGCTCGTTCCTCATTTCCTGCCATCACTGTTGGTTGTGGTTGAATTTGAATGTTCAACTCTCCTCCTATTTTATATTGAGCTTCCCACTCTCTCCTTGTTCTATGAATTGTTCTTTCAATTTCAGGATCAAATGGGAAGAGATTGTTTGTGCTTCCGCTCCTCCGCATTCAAGAGAAAAACCTGTATAACACAAACAAATAGATGAAAATTTCTTTTTATATTTTCTATTAACAACTACAAAATAGTAAAACAATTAAGGATGTAATTTCAAAGTCCCCGGTAACAGCGCCAAAAACTTGTTGCGACCAAAACACTCAGGCAAGTGTACGTGATCGACAAGTAGTATAGTAATAAGTAAAGTATCGTTCCCACGAGGAATTATTATTAGCTTATCGACTGATATTAAATTAACTAATTCTTGATTTATGCTATGTAATTCGAAAGTATATAGAAACTTCTTTATAATTCAATTTATAATGTCACAATTATTCAAGATGAAATTACTACACCCAATTCACAATATTTTTATAATGATATAGACAAATATATTCCAGGGCCATGGACTTGCTAGTAATCATGCTATTTTTCTACTTAGAATCGATTTATTTAATTATCTGGATTATTGATTATAAGGTTAATAATATTCATAAGAATCTTTCGAGTTCCTATGAATCTATCCAAGTTAAATCAATATCTTGATTTCTATGATATTAATGTTAACAAGAATGCATTTCAAACTCTTATTATTTAACCAAACAAGGCAATTAAGTATATATCTATCTTAATTGCAAATCCTTCACTCGATGCCCGAGATTCAAATCTTGTTCTATTTGATTTTATATGCAACTAAGAATTTCCTTTGTCAAGTTTAATTCAAAAAGTTCGTAGATAATATTTCACTGTTAGCTACGCAATAAAATAATTAAGATCAAAATCAAATAAACAACCCATATCAATAATTTCAATAAAATCAATCCAAGCTTCAAATAACAAGATCAACTAACATCCATGACCCTAGAATACTAGAGAGTTTAGCTACTCATGTTCATACTAAAATCAATAATATTGATGTCTAAAATACTACAAAGAAAAATACAACATGAAGGTTTAGATGAACTCTTTAATTTGTTGCTCCAAAGTCTTGATCTTCAATTTCTTGCTTAGCTCCAAGAGGACTTCAATGGCTTCTCTTCAAAATGTTCTCTCTAAAATGAATAGTGTAAATCCACTCTCATTCAATGTTAAAATCTGATCCCCTCATTATGCACCTTATTCTTGTTTTATCCCATAGTGGAATCCACCCCTTAGTGACAAAATAGTAACTCAATAATGCATTTTCGGAACTGGACTAGCGCGAAGCTTATGGCCACACTAATGCCCGCGCTAGTGGGGTAACATTTGGTCCGGACTTTTGGACTAGCACTGGCAAGCTTATGGCCGCGCTAATGCCCGTGCTAGTGGGATATGTGTTATTTTGTCTTCTTTTCCTCAATTTTTCCACATTGTTTACCATCATAAGCACTCACATGCGTAATTAACTCCTCTGATACATTCAAATCACAATTAGAGCTAATTTTATCATTAATTATAATCATATGACAGTAATTTCTTCTTAATTTAAAGCATATATGTATGGGCTATATTGCACAATTTAGCCCATTATCAGGTTTGAATTGGGCTATTTTGAAGGAGAATTCGAGGGGTTTCTTCAGGTAATCAACTATGGACTCATCCTATGATTAGTATTGATAATATTATGTAATTATATCATGAAAATGGAGGAATTTGGGGTAAATTATGGAGGGTTTAGTCCTAGGCTTGAACTTTAGAAAAGCAAGGTTTTGAAGGGGCAAATAGAGTCCAAATTTGGTAAATCTTATATGCTTAGACTCGTATTGAGGCGAGGGTTCTGAATATATAACTTTCGTGATTTTTCGATAAGCATACTGAAAGTCGGGTTTTAGCAACTTGTGGGTTTTGGTGTATTTTGAGTTGTTTTGATTGGGTAATGCCTAATTGGCCTATTTTGATATGATTCTATTGATTTTTTTTAGATACTACACCTGTGGAGGCCGACATATGCGGCAAGAGAGTTGTTTCTTAGCGGTTTTGTACCAGAGTTGAGGTAAGTGGCTTGTCTAACCTCGTGTGGGGGAACTTTCACCCCAAGGATATTATGTGATAGTTTAAATGCCTTGTACATGAGGTGACGTGCGTGTACATGCGCTGGTTGTTGAACACATACTTTACTTAAAATGTCCGATTAGTGATATCCTTGCTCTTAGCTGATTAATTCGATATTCTTACCCAGTAGTAGTTAGAAAAGCATGATTAGACAGTATTTAACTGTCTAGCTGCCTAATTGTCTTACTTGAGCTTCTTGCTAATTGTTGGCACTATATTTCGGTGAAGTTGTAGTTAAGCATATTATATCCTCTCTGTGTATTCCTTTATTTGTTGTGTTTGTGGACTACGGGTTCAATTCCCGAAGATCCCAGGGCTGTGGGTTCGATTCCCAGAGACCCGGAGTGATATTGTTGTGGACTGCGGGTTCGATTCCCGGAGATCCTGAGTTATTGAGATGTGGACTGCAGGTTCGATTCCCAGAGATCCGAGTTATTGAGATGTGGACTGCGGGTTCGATTCTCGGAGATCCCGAGCTATTGATATATTATTGAGATGTGGACTGTGGGTTCGATTCCCGGAGATCCTGATTTATTGAGACATGGGCTGCGGGTTCGATTCCCGGAGACTCAGGGGTACTGTTAATGGGACTGTGGGTTCAATTCCCACAGGTCCTGGACTTGTTATTTGAGTTTTGTTACTTGTTGTTAGCTTAATTGTAGACGGTTGTAGCAATCTCTTCATTGTTGTTATTTCAGAATTATTATCCTTTAAACTGCTTATTATTGTTACTATCATTTTGTTATTATTTTCTCTAGGTAGGGCCCTGACCTTCCTCGTCACTACTCCATCGAGGTTAGGCTTGGCACTTACTGAGTACCGCTGTGGTGTACTCATGCTACTCTTCTGCACACTTTTGTTGTGTAGATCCAGGTACATCAGGACAGGTTCACACCAGGTGATTTAGCACCGCTTTGGGAGACCTCGAGGTATGATCTGCTACGTCCGCGGATCCGGAGGCCTTCCTTCTATTCCTGATAGTACTAGTAGATATTTTTCCTTCACTTCGTTGTTAGATACTCTTTATACATAGAGCGACAGTTGTATGTTCTCTTTTAGTCTGTGTTACCCGTGGGATTCCGGGTCTTGGTGGTGTTATATACAGTGTGTTTGTTTGACGGGTGTATGTGCCAAGCGACATGGATTACATTCCCTTTTATATTATTTTTCTGCTATTTATTATTTAATGTTCATACTTGTATATTCCGCAACGTGTTAGGCTTACCTAGTCGTGGGGACTGGGTGCCATCACGACATGTTCACAATTGGTGAAATAGGGTCGTGACAAGTTGGTATCAGAGCTCTAGGTTCATAGGAGTCACGGGACACGGACCGGTTACTTAGAGTCTCGCTGATCGATACGGAGACGTCTGTATTTATCTACGAGGGGCTATGTAACCGTTTAGGAAACTCTTCATTTCTTTTGGATTCCTTGTCGTGCGACATTTTTGGCACCAAATCTTAACTATTGCTTTCTATTCTCTCACGGATGGTGAGGACACGTGCTACTCACGAGGATAGGTACCCGCGCCCCCTGTTGCCGCCGTCAAAGGCCGGGGCCAAGGTGAGAGGACGAGGACGCGCTCGAGGTGCAGCCACGGCATCCGTGCGCGCTACCGCCGAGGTACCACGGGTGGGCCGAGTTGGAGCGCGAGCACCGGTACACCGACTACGGCTGCCACTAGTCCATCACTCCGGGAGACCTTGGCCCGGTTCATAAGTATGTATACCGGTTTAGCTCGGGCAGGACTCGCTACTCTCGCTGCGGCTACATCCCCAGGTCGGGGGAGGGGCCCGGACTCCCGCAGCCGTTACACCGGAGCGGCGTGTGCCGGTGGGACGGGTTCCGGAGATTATGGTTATGCCTCGTGCCGCCCCAGCACACAGCCCGGAGGTGAGTCGGCTGCCTCGAGGATGAGCGGCGTAGATTGGAGAGGTTCGAGAAATATGACCCTCCGGTGTTCAGTGGGGTTGGCTTCGGATGATGCATTGGGTTTTCCGGAGGAGTGTCATCGTATTCTTCGTACTATGGGGATTGTGGAGACCGGCGGGGTTTCCTTCACTCTGCTTTTCGGTTTCGTGGGGCCGCTTACGATTGGTGGCGCACGTAAGAGTTGGATAGTCCGGAGGAGTCCGCTTCGTTGACCTGGACGCAGTTTTCAGATCCGTTTTTGAGAGAGTTTGTTCCTCGAGCCTTAGGGATTCTTGGCGATCGGAGTTTGGGAGGTTGCGACAGGGCTCTATGTAAGTATCGGAGTATGCTATCAGTTTCACCTGTCTCGCCAGGCATGCACCGGCCTTGGTAGCCACCGTCCGGGAGAGGGTGCAGAGATTTATTGAGGGCCTGATTCCGCCGATCCGATCCAGCATGGCCAGAGATTTGGAGATAGATATATCTTATCAGCAGGCAGTGAGCATTTCCAGGAGGATCGAGAGTATGCTCCCTAGAGAGCGGGGAGAGAGAGGGGCCAAGAAGTTTCGTGAGTCGGGCCATTTCTCCGGTGCCCGCATTTCAGCAGCCAGTCATTTTGGCAGGGGTTATTCCGGCCGACCAATTCACTCAGCTTTGCCAGCAGCCGGTAGCACTCCAGCTCTTCCATCACCTCAGGAGCCTTATTATGCTCCCCCAGTTTCTAGTGCACCTCGTGCGCGGGGTACTTCCAGGGGTCAGACTAGTGGGGGTGAGGCCGGTCAGTCATAGCCACCGCATCCCCCCAGAGCTTGTTTTGAGTGTGGGGATACTCGCCATCTGGTTAGGGAGTGTCCCAAGTGCAAGAGAGGAGCCCCTCATAAGTCGTCACAGCATCAGCGTGGTTCTCAGGGCCAGCAAGCTATCATTCCAGCTCCAACTGCCACTCCACCTGCCCAGCCAGCCAGGGGCGGGGCCAGGGTGCCAAAGGCTGCCCTCGAGAAGGGGGACATGCCAGATTCTATGCTATTCCTGATCGCGCTGCGGCTGTTACATCTGATTCTGTTATCACAGGTATTATTCTAGTTAGTCACCAGGAGGCAACGGTTCTATTCGACCCTGGCTCCACTTTTTCATATGTGTCTTCTTACTTTGCTTCTCATCTGGGTGTGCCTTGGGATTCTTTGAGTTCCCCCATTTATGTTTCCACTCCGGTGGGTGATTCTTTGGATGTGGATCGTGTATATCGGTCGTGTTTGGTTACCATTTATTGTTTTGAGACCAGAGCGGATCTATTGTTGCTCGGGATGGTCGATTTTGATATTATTCTGGTCATGGACTGGTTGTTGCCCCATTATGCTATTCTTGATTGTCAAGCCAAGACCGTGACGCTGGCTATGCCAGGCATTCCACGTAATGAGTGGAGTGGTACTCTAGATCACACCCCTAGCTTTGTTATTTCTTTTCTCAGAGCTCAGTGCATGGTTGAGAAGGGGTGTGCTGCTTATCTTGCCTATGTGCAGGACGCCAGTATTGACACTCCCTCTATTGATTCCGTTCCTGTGGTACGTGACTTTGCTGATGTATTTCCAGCTGATCTTCCGGGCATGCCGTCCGACAGAGATATTGATTTTGCCATTGATTTGTTACCGGGCACTCAGCCCATTTTTATTCTACCGAACCGTAATGCTCCTCCTGAGTTGAAGGATTTGAAGGATCAGTTACAGGAGTTATTGGGTAAAGGTTTCATTCGACCCAGTGTTTCACCTTGGGGTGCTCCTATGTTGTTTGTGAAGAAAAAGGACGGTTCAATGCGTATGTGTATTGACTATCGTCAGCTGAACAAGGTTACAGTGAAGAACCGGTATCCTTTGCCTCGTATTGATGATTTATTTGACCATCTACAGGGCGCACAGGTGTTTTCTAAGATTGATTTGCGCTCTGGGTATCATCAGCTGAAGATTCGGGAGCCAGATATCCCGAAGACTGCCTTCAGGACCCGGTATGGTCACTATGAGTTCCTCGTGATGTCTTTTGGGTCGACTAATGCCCCAGCAGCATTTATGCATTTGATGCACAGTGTGTTCAGGCCTTATCTGGACTCATTCGTGATTGTCTTCGTTGATGATATTCTAGTATATTCCTTGAGTCGGGAAGTGCACGAGCAACATTTGAGGATAGTGCTTCAGATTCTGAGGGAGAAGCAGCTTTATGCCAAGTTCTCTAAATGTGAATTCTGGTTGAGCTCAGTGGCATTTTTGGGCCACATGGTGTCGAGTGATGGTATTCGAGTAGATCCGAGGAAGGTGGAGGCCGTGTAGAGTTGGCCCAGACCCTCCTCCTCTACTGAGATTCTAGTTTCCTTGGTTTGGCGGGCTATTACGGTCGTTTCGTAGAGGGGTTCTCTTCGATTGCAGCACCTATGACTATATTGACCCAAAAGGGTGCCCCTTTTCAGTGGACAGACGAGTGCGAGGCGAGCTTTCAGAAGCTCAAGACAGCTTTGACTTCGGCCCCTATATTGATGTTGCCTACAGGTTCGGGATCCTATACTGTATATTGTGATGCCTCACGAGTTGGACTCGGTGCAGTATTGGTGCAGGACGGTAGGGTGATTGCCTACGCGTCCAGACAGTTGAAGATACATGAGAAGAACTATCCTGTTCATGATCTGGAGTTAGTTGCCATTGTTCACGCCTTAAAGATTTCGTGTAATTACTTGTATGGGGTTCCTTGTGAGATCTACACTAATCACCGGAGCTTGCAGCACTTGCTTAAGCAGAAGGACCTGAATATGCGTCAGAGGAGATGCTTGGAGCTACTGAAGGACTATGATATTACTATTCTCTATCATCCGGGCAAGGCTAATGTGGTTGCCGATGCCTTGAGTCGTCGGGCAGAGAGTTTGGGGAGTTTGGCATATCTACCAGCTTCGGAGAGGCCCATGGCGATTGATGTTCAGGCTTTAGCCAGGCAGTTTGTTAGACTAGATCTTTCGAAGCCCAGCCGGGTTCTAGCTTGTGTGTTTTCTCGGTCCTCTCTATTTGACTGCATCAGGGAGCGTCTGTTCGACGACCCTCATTTGCTTGTCCTTCGGGATAGAATTCGGTGTGGTGATGCTCGAGATGTTACCATCGGGGATGATGGAGTTATGAGGATGCAGGGGCGTATCTGTGTGCCCAATGTAGATGATCTTCGAGAGCTGATTCTAGCAGAGGCCCATAGTTCGCGATATTCCATCCATCCGGGTGCCGCGAAGATGTATCAGGACTTGAAACAGCATTACTGGTGGAGGCGGATGAAGAGGGATATAGTTGATTATTATGTTTCTAGATGCCTCAACTGCCAGCAGGTGAAGTATGAGCATCAGCGTCCGGGTGGATTGATGCAGCAGATTGAGATTCCCGAGTGGAAATGGGAGCGCATTACCATGGACTTTGTATCTGGACTTCCACGGACTATTAGGAAGTTTGATTCCATTTGGGTTATTGTGGATCGGCTCACCAAGTTCGCCCATTTTATACCGGTGAGCACTATATATTCATCGGAGCGACTGGCGGAAATCTATATCAAAGAGATAGTTTGGCTTCACGGTATTCCAGTTTCCATCATTTTAGATAGAGGAACTCAGTTCACTTCAGGATTCTGGAGAGCCGTACAGCAGGAGTTTGGTACTCGGGTGGAGCTGAGCACAGCGTTTCATCCCCAGACTGATGGTTAGTCCGAGAGCACTATTCAGAGTTTGGAGGATATGCTCCGTGCGTGCGTGATTGAGTTTGGAGGTTCATGGGATCACTTCTTGCCACTAGCGGAGTTTGCTTATAACAACAGCTACCAGTGTAGTATTCAGATGGCACCATATGAGGCCCTATATGGTATGAGGTGCAGGTCTCCCGTGGGTTGGTTCGAGCCGGGCGAGGCCAGGCTGCTAGGTACTGATATGGTTCAGGATGCAATGGACAAGGTCAAAGTGATTCAGGACAGACTTCGCGCAGCCTAGTCTAGACAGAAGATTTATGCGGACAAGAAAGTTCGCTATGTGGCTTTTATGGTTGGTGAGCGGGTTTTGCTTTGAGTCTCGCTCATGAAGGGCGTTATGAGGTTTGGGAAGAAGGGAAAGCTGAGTCCTAGGTTTATTGGCCCTTTTGAGATTTGAGGCATGTTGGGGAGGTTGCTTATGAGTTGGCCTTACCTCCCAGCCTAGCCGGAGTTCACCCCGTATTTCATGTCTCCATGCTCCGGAGATACCATGGTGACCCGTCGCATGTGTTGGATTTCACTTCGGTTCAGCTAGACAAGGATCTGTCTTATGTTGAGGAGCCAGTAGCCATTCTAGACAGGCAGGTCAAGAAGCTAAGATCAAAGAACATCGCTTCAGTAAAGGTTCAATGGCGGGGTCAGCCGGTCAAGGAGGCGACTTGGGAGACCGAGCAGGATATGCGCAGCTAGTACCCTCATATTTTCACCACTCCAGGTATGCTTTCTATGCTCGTTCGAGGATGAACGAATCTTTTAAGTGTGGGAAGATGTAACGACACGGCCGGTCGTTTTAGAAAATTACGCCCCGAACCCCAATTTAACTGTTCCCCTAAGTTCATTTCTGCTATTGTGGTTTGCCGGGGGAGTCGGTTCTGAAATTTGGAGCATTTTGGGACACTTAGTCCCTAAATTAGTTCTTTAGAGTTAGAAAATGGTCCATAGTCGGAACAGTGTTAAGACGACATCTGAATGGAAATCTGGTGGTTCCATTAGCTCCGTTAGGTGATTTCGGGGTTGGGAGCGCATCCGGAATGTATTTCGGAGGTCCGTAGCTCAATTAGGCTCGAAATGCCGAAGTTTGAAATTTTGGCGAGTCCGAACGATATGTGAGATTTTGATCCGGGGGCCGGAATGGAATTCCGACAATTTCTGTAGCTTCGTCATGTGATTTTGGATATGTTCGCAAATTTTCTGGTCATTCGGAAGTCGTTTGGTCGGGTTTTAGATCGAATGTGTAATTCGAAAAGTTTTAAGGAATTTAGGCTTGAATTCGATGTGAATTATGGGTTTTGATGTTATTAGACATGTTTTGAGGATTGGAACAAGTTCGAATAAGGTATTAGGATGTGTTGGCGTGTTTGGATGAGGTCCTGGGGGCCTCGGGCTGATTTCGGATGGTTAAACGGGAAGAAAACATGGAAATTGCAGGTTTATGAGTTCTGTTTCTGTTGTTTTCGCCCCTGCGGAAATGGAACCGCAGAGGCGAGTCCGCTGAAGTGGAAATGGAAGCGCAGAGGCGAGTTTGTTCGCAGGAGCGGACATCTGTTCACTGAGGCGGTATTGCAGGTGCGAGGTTGAGACCGCAGGAGTGGTCAAGAGGCGGAATTGGGAAATCCGCAGAAGCGGATGCATGATCGTCTATGCGAATCCGCAGAGGTGGACTAGGGTTCGCAGGAGCGAAATTTATCGCAAAAGCGGCTGCTCGATCGCAGAAGCGGACGCGCAGAAGCGTCCCTGGGATCGCAGAAGCGGAATGGGCCAGCCAGGCCTGGGGTTCGCAGAAGCGACAAAGTGTGGTGGAAGCGGTTCCGCAGAAGCGGAAAATCGTCCGCATAAGCGAAAATCGCAGAGGGTTTAATTATACCAGAAGTTAGAAATTTCAGAAACATTCCAAACATTTGAAGGCTCGGCTTAAGGTTCGAATTGGGCGATTTTGAAGGTGAATTCGAGGGGTTTCTTCAGGTAATCAACTATGGACTCATCCTATGATTAGTATTGATAATATTATGCAATTATATCATGAAAATGGAGGAATTTGGGGTAAATTATGGAGGGTTTAGCCCTAGGTTTGAACTTTAGAAAATCAAGGTTTTGAAGGGGCAAATGGAGTGATAATAGGCGAAAACTAAGTAGTTTATCCATTATTTATGCGTCCATTTAATTATGATCCAATAACATAATTTACGAATTTGATAAGATATAAGCTATTAATTTGTGATTTGTATACTGTGCAGAAAAAGGAGCTTATATCTACAATTAGAAATGTTATGGCACAATTTTGGAGCAAAAACAATCCTTCGGAGTTGAGTCTTTACGATCAAGAAACAAGCTTTAATGAGAAATTCTCCCAGGTGCGCGAAGTGGACACTTCGCGCACCATTTCGCGCAGATGAAGAATTAATTGTACTACATATGCGCGAAGTGTCCATTTCGCTCACCGCTTCGCGCACCACTTCGCGCAGAATAGTCCGGTTAAAATAATTTTTCTAAGGTTGAAAATGAAGAGACACACAATTCCACTCAAAGTTAATTAATGCAATCTTATATCATGGAGAAGATCAGATTTTAGGCATGATTGGAGTAGAGTGGAAATATACTATTCATCTTAGAGAGAAGATTTTTAGAGAAAAATCATTGAGAGTGTTCTTGAAGCAAAGGAAGGAGTTGAAGATCAAGCTTTGAAGAGCAACAAATTAAAGAGTTCATCTAAACATTCATCTTGTATTTTTCTTTGTAGTATTTTAGACATCAATATTATTGATTTTAGTATGAACATGAGTAGCTAAACTCTCTAGTATTCTAGGGTCATGGATGTTAGTTGATCTTGTTATTTGAAGCTTAGATTATTGAAGTTATTGATATAGGTTGTTTATTTGATTTTGATCTTAATTATTTTACTGCGTAGCTAACAGTGAAATATTATTTACGAACTTTGAATTAAACTTGACAAAGGAAATTCTTGGTTGCATATAAAATCAAATAGAACAAGATTTGAATCTCGGGCATCGAGTGAAGGATTTGCAATTAAGATAGATATATACTTAATTGCCTTGTTTGGTTAAATAATAAGAGTTTGAAATGCATTCTTGTTAATATTAATATCATAGAAATATAGATATTGATTTAACTTGGATAGATTCATAAGAATTCGAAAGATTCTTATGAATATTATTAACCTTATAATCAATAATCCAGATAATTAAATAAATCAATTCTAAGTAGAAAAATAGCATGATTACTAGCAAGTCCATGGCCCTGGAATATATTTGTCTATATCATTATAAAAATATTGTGAATTGGGTGTAGTAATTTCATCTTGAATAATTGTGACATTATAAATTGAATTATAAAGAAGTTCCTATATACTTTCGAATTATATAGAATAAATCAAGAATTAGTTAATTTAATATCAGTCAATAAGCTAATAATAATTACTCGTGGAAACGATACTTTACTTATTACTATACTACTTGTCGATCACGTACACTACGTGAGTGTTTTGGTCCAACAAGTTTTTGGCGCCGTTGCCGGGGAATTTGAAATTAGCTCCTTGACTGTTTTACTATTTTGTAGTTGTTAATAGAAAATACAAAAAGAAATTTTCGTCTATTTGTTTGTGTTATACAGGTTCTTCTCTTGAATGCAGAGGAGCAGAAGCCCAAACAATCTCTTCCCATTTAATCCTGAAATTGAAAGAACAATTCATAGAACAAGGAGAGAGTGGGAAGCTCAATATAAAACAGAAGGAGAGTTGAACATTCAAATTCAACCACAGCCAACAATGATGGCAGGAAATGAGGAACGAGCGGTGATTGAAGCCGCAAGACCCAGTCTGGCTAATATGACTCAAGCTATTGTGAAGCCTGATATTACTGGGCACTTTGAGTTGAAACAATATATGGTACAACTGATTCAGTCTACAGGGCAATTTGTGGGTCTACCTCATGAATATCCACAAAGACATATTCAGAATTTTTTGGAAATTACGGATACTTACAATTATCCAAATGTTTCCAAAGATTATGTAAGGCTGACACTTTTTCCCTTCTATCTGCTTGGGGACGCTAAAGAGTGGTTAAATAAGGAACCATCAAATTCAATCCGCACATGGGATGATCTAGCAAGGAAGTCCTTAATCAAGTTCTTTCCTAATAAAAAGACAAAGATGCTGAGGAGTTAAATTCTTTGGTTTGAACAACGCTCTCGCGAGACACTTCGTCAAGCATGTGAAAGGTACAAAGAGCTACTCAGGGACTGCCCTTATCATTGTCAAATAGACGAGGTGTTAGGTCATACGTTTGTTGATGGATTAGATGAAGCTTCAAAAATGAATCTTGATTCTGCTTGTGGAGGAAGTTGCATGACAAAATCTTACACGGAAATCCAACTCTTGTTAAATACATTCACTTCAAATGATAATAACTAGCAAGGTGATGGAGATTCCAGAAAGGCAATGAAACAAAAATCAGCAGGGTTGCTTGAGTTGGATGATGTATCGACAATGAGAGCTGAAATTGCAAGGCTATCCAACCAGATGACAAGGATGACAATGCAACAACCTCAACCCACGCAACAGGTACAACAAATGGATATTTGCTGTGAAATGTTTGGTGATAGCCATACAAGTGATATGTGCCCTACGAATCCAGAATCTATTTATTATGTGGGACAACAAAACAGAGGCCCAACAAATCAGCACGCACAGTATGGAAATTCCTACAATCCAAATTGGAGGAATCATCCTAACTTCTCATGGGGTGGAAATCAGCAAAATCCAAATCAGTACAGACCGCAACGGGGTTTTAATCAACCTCAGAGACCACCTCAGCAGGTGGAAGAAAGTACAAATGATTTGCTAAAAAAGTTGTTGATCGACAATCAGCAGCTCAGGACTGATGTTAGGAATCTAGAAAGGCGGATGGGGCAGATAGCAACGAACCAGAACACTAGACCTACAGGAGCTCTTCCCCAGTGACACGGAAAAGAACCCACAGGTAAGTGCTATAACACTTAGAAGCGGGAAAGAACTTGAGGAAATCTCAAAGAAAAAGAAAGAGAAATTTGTGCCTGAGGGAGAATTGATCCCTAAATTGATAAATGATCCAAAGAAGACTACTGAAAGTCTTGAACCAGTGGAAGTCCCAAGGCCACCCCCACCTTTTCCCCAAAGACTACAAAAGAAGAACGATGATTGAATGTTCAGTAAATTTCTATCCATGTTGAGCCAGGTTCAATTAAACATTCCACTTGTTGATGTACTTCGAGAAATCCCTAAATATGCTAAGTACATCAAAGATATAGTGGCTCATAAAAGAAGATTGACTGAATATCAAACAGTCGCACTTACTGAAGACTGCACTGCCAGGGTACAAAACAAGCTTCCACAAAAGCTTAAAGATCCCGGTAGTTTTACAATTCCTGTGCGTATTCGTGATATCGATGTAGGTCAGGCTCTTTATGATTTGGGGGTGAGCATAAATTTAATTCCCTTGTCATTGTTCAAACAATTGGGTCTTGGAGCTCCTAGACCAACCACTGTGATGTTGCAGTTAGCAGACAGGTCCATAGCACACCCCGAAGGGGTGATAGAAGATGTATTGTTGCAGATTGGGAAATTCATCTTTCCTGTGGATTTCATTATTCTTGATTATGAAGCAAATGAATTGGTGCCAATCATTCTAGGGCGACCTTTGCTAGCTACTGGTGATGCGATCATTAAAGTGAAAGAAGGGAAGATGATTCTAAGGGTTGATGATGAGGAAGCGGCATTTAACGTATACAAAGCAATTCAACTTCCTTGTCAATATGAATAACTTTCTATGATATCAGTGATTGAGAATGATGAACAAAATCGTGATTCAAGTATGTATCTCAATGATTCGTTAGAGAAAGCACTTACAATATTTGATAATTCGGCAACTGATGAAGAGGTTGAAGAGATGATGTACATCCTTGATACATCTTGTGCATACTTGCAAGGAACATATCCTTTTGAACCGTTGAACAGGCCACATGGACCTCCTCCAAAGCCATCAATTAAGGAAGCCCCAAAATTGGAGCTTAAACCACTCCCATCTCACTTGCATTACGCTTATTTGGGTAGTTCTGATATATTGCCTGTTATCATTTCTTCTGATTTATCTGAATTGATGGAGGAAAAATTGCTGAGAGTATTGCGAGAGCACAAGAGAGCCATTGGGTGGACAATGTCAGACATCAAAGGTATTAGTCCTGCATTTTGCATGCATAAAATCCTATTGGATGAAGGACACAAACCAAGTATAGAACATCAACGTCGCCTCAATCCTAACATGAAAGAAGTGGTAAGGAAAGAGGTGATCAAATGGCTTGATACAGGTATTGTATTTCCTATCTCTGACAGCAAATGGGTGAGTCCAGTTCAGTGTGTTCCTAAGAAGGGCGGTATAACTGTGATAGTTAATGATAATAACGATTTAATACCAACAAGAACTGTGTCACAGGGTGGAGAATTTGTATTGATTATAGAAAGCTGAATAATGCCACCAGGAAGGACCATTTTCCACTCCATTTCATAGACCAAATGCTTGATCGATTGGCCGGCCAGGAGTATTAGTGATTCCTGGATGGTTACTCTGGGGACAATCAAATTACTATAGCCTCAGAGGACCAAGAGAAGACCACTTTTACGTGTCCTTGTGGCACGTATGCGTTCAAAAGAATGCCCTTTGGTCTTTGCAATGCACCTGCGACATTTCAAAGGTGTATGATGGCCATTTTTACTGATATGGTCGAGAGGTTTGTAGAAGTATTTATGGATGATTTCTCTATTTTCGGATGCTCTTTTGATAAATGTTTAACTAACCTCGATAAAGTGCTAGCCAGATGTGAAGAGACCAACTTGGTCCTAAACTGGGAAAAATGACATTTCATGGTAAGAGAAGGTATTGTCCTAGGACACAAAGTGTCCAAGAACGGATTGCAAGTAGACAAGGCAAAAGTGGAAGCAATTGAAAAATTGCCCCCACCCATATTTGTTAAGGGCATACGCAGTTTTCTAGGCCATGCAAGATTTTATCGAAGATTCATTAAAGATTTTTCAAAAATTTCATCTCCTCTTTGCAGGCTCCTTGAGAAAGATACACCATTCAAGTTTGATGATGCTTGTCTGAAAGCATTTGAAGAGCTTAAAAGAAGATTGGTCACTGCACCAATCATTGTTGCTCCAGATTAGGAATTGCCTTTCGAATTAATGTGTGATGCAAGTGACATAGCCATTGGTGCTGTGTTAGGACAGAGGAAGGAGAAAATTTTTTACTCCTTTCATTATGCGAGCAGAACTCTAAATCCCGCTCAAATAAATTACACTGTCACAGAGAAAGAATTACTTGCAGTAGTATGGGCATTTGACAAGTTTAGATCCTACCTAGTAGGAACTAAAGTCATAGTCTATACTGACCACTCGGCTATCAAGTATCTATTTACAATGAAAGATGCAAAGCTAAGATTAATCCGATGGGTTCTTCTTTTGTAGGAATTTGACCTGGAGATATGAGATAGAAAAGGTACTAAGAATCAAGTGGCAGATCATTTGTCCAGATTGGAAAACAGAAGTCATGTGATTGAAGGAGACTCAATAAAAGAAATGTTCCCAGATGAACATCTGTTAGCCATCACATCTAATGAAACTCTATGGTACGCTGACTTTGTAAATTATATTGCAAGTGGAGTGATGCCATCATAAATCACAGCGGATCAACGGAGAAAATTCTTCCATGATGTGAAATCATATATGTGGGATGAGCCCTTTCTCTACAAACAATGTGCTGATAAATTGGTAAAAAGGTGTGTACCTGAAGAAGAAATGAATGCCATATTGCATGATTGTCATTCTTCTTCATATGGAGGTCATCATGGTAGAAATGAATGCCATATTGCATGATTGTCATTCTTCTTCATATGGAGGTCATCATGGTAGAGATAGAACATCACAAAAGGTTCTCCAATCAGGTTTTTACTGGCCATCCTTATTTAAAGATACTCATGCGTTTGTTAAAACTTGTGACAGGTGTCAAAGAACAGGTACAATCACAAAGAGAAATGAGATGCCTTTGCAGAATATTTTAGTGGTGGAATTGTTTGATGTATGGGGAATTGACTTCATGGGACCATTTCCAGTTCTAACGGTCATAGATACATTCTGGTTGCAGTAGAATATGTGTCTAAGTGGGTTGAAGCCATTGCTCTTCCTACGAATGATGCAAAAGTTGTGGTAAGTTTTGTTAAGAAACACATTTTCACACGCTTTGGAGCTCCAAGGGTGTTGATAAGAGATGGAGGAACACACTTTTGCAACAAACTGTTTAAAAATGTTTTATCAAAATATGGGATAAAACACAAAGTTGCTATTGCGTACCACCCTCAAACGAGTGGTCAAGTTGAAGTATCTAATCGAGAGATAAAATAGATTTTGGAGAAAACAGTTAATGCAAACAGGAAGGATTGGTCTGTTAAATTAGAAGATGCTTTGTGGGCTTACCGAACTGCATACAAGACTCCAATAGGTACTTCTCCATACAGGTTAGTTTATGGAAAGGCATGTCATTTGCCTGTTGAACTTGAACACAAAGCTTATTGGGCAATCAAAAAGTTAAATGTGGATATGGATTTAGCTGGTGAAAAAACGCTGCTACAACTCAACGAACTTGATAATTTTAGATTGAATGCTTATGAAAATGACAAGTTGTATAAAGAAAGGACCAAGAGATGGCATGATAAGCATATCCAACATCGTGAGTTTGAGCCGGGGCAACAAGTTCTGTTATTTAATTCTAGGTTGAAACTCTTTTCGGGAAAGCTCAAATCCCGTTGGTCACGACCTTTTGTGGTGGTAAGTGTGAGTCCCTATGGAGCAATAGAATTAAGGGACCAAAACTCAAGTGAAACTTTTCTAGTGAATGGACAAAGAGTGAAACATTATTGGGGTGGTGATGTTAATCGTCACAAGACCTCGATTAAACTAAATGATGTTTGATGAATTGGGAAGTCGTGCCGTGACAGTAAATCATGCGCTTATTGGGAGGCAACCCAATAATAGCGACATTTGTCATTTTTTTAGTGTGTTATTTTCTTCATTTTTAGTTTGTTTCGATGTAAATTGTGTGTTGATAATTGTAGGACAACAAGGAGGGATGCTAAGGTATGACTTAATTGTTTGTTTGTTAAAAAATAATAATAAATAAAAATAAATAAAAATTTTCTTCCCCCCAGTTGCGCGAAGTCATTACTTCGCGCACTCTTCGCGATCCTTAAGCAGAATGTTTAAAAATCTGCGCGAAGTCGTGCGCGAAGTGACCACTTCGCGCACCTGAGACGGGGTGTGTATTTACTTAGTTTATTTTTGTTCTAACCGACACTAATCATACTTCTTCCATTTTTTCTCTCAAAATACCCTAAAATCTCCTCTCTTCTCCAAACCCTAACCTCAAATACCATAATTCTTCTTCCTAATTTGTAAGGCCCCATAAAATTTCGCTAAGTAATATAGGATTTTGTGGTGCCACGTAGGCTAATTATTATATTTTGTGTGCTATGAACATGATGGACATCAATTAGACTTGATAAATATGAGTATGAGTCTTATGGTAAGTGATATGAGGTCCAAATGGAAGCCCAAGTGTAAGCCAAATGGGAAAATTATCGAAATACGCCAAAATTCCAAATGGATTCGCACATAGCTCCACTTCAAAGGATCATATATAATTATGTATAAGTTTTTATGTTGTGAATAGCATATCCAATGAAAGCCCTTTGAGTCTAGTTTCCAACGCTTCAAACCGTTCGTCATTTGGACATTCCTACACAAAGTTATGATCATATTACCAAAGGCTGGAAAATGCGATCGTGTGTCAGGTCAAATTTGCGGTCCGCATGTTCATTCTGCGGTCCGCATGTTCGTTCTGCGGTCCGCATTTTGACCGCAGATTGAACCAGTGTAGCTCATTTTTGGCTGCCAATTTTGCGGTGCATTTTGCGGCCCGCATGTCCATTCTGCGGTGCATTCTGCGATAGCAGAATTGACATCGCAGGGTTATTCTTCTAATTTTTATAACCCGACCCCATTTCAATATATAGGCTTTGGGGTTCATTTTGGGGTCATTTCTTACTGATTTTAGAGAGATGTGAGAGTATTTTAGAGAGAGAAGGAGGAACCCAATATCCAAATCATCCAAATCTTGCATCAATCTTCAAGAATCAAGAACCCAATAGCAAGTTCTTCATCTAAGAGGTAAGATTCTATACCCTAGGGTTTTAATTTCGAGTTTGGTATAAGATGAGTTATTGAGGTATGATTCTTGGGTTTATTAGTATTGTGTATACATACATGTACAACTTAGGTTTATGGGAAGATTGTTTAACTTAAATAACTAAAGATTGGGTTAGGGAATGAAGGAAGTCTTAAAAGGGGATTCGAAATCAAGATGCTCAACTAGTGTTTGATAAATTGTTCAAATGAGCTAGTTTCATGAATATCTTTCTAATATGTGTTTAATTTTGTTATGTTTCATAGTAGATTGGAATTGCTAGAGTTTTTGGAGTGTTGTAGTAACTTAAGGAAAGCTCAATCGAGGTATGTATGGCTAACTTTGATTCTTGTGAAATCGCCCTTATGTGTGCAATTCGTTTGGCATGTGTTAATTTGAGAGATTGTGTGTAATTTGTTGATTTTGTTGTTGGGTATCTAATTGATGTTAAACTACATGTGGTGTGGTATGAAATATGAATTGAAAGATAACAAGGGAATTGGAATTGGTGAAGAATTGTGAATAATGGTTATGATGGCCTTTATGGCACCTTGTGGAAAAGAAATGAAACACTTGAGAATTGGTTTATTGTGGAAAGAGACGAAGCACTTGAATTGTGGAAAATTGTTGAACATACTTGTGTGAATATTTTTGATTATGGAAATATTGTAACTTGGTTGTGATATTGGCTTGATAAGTAATTGAGAACATGGAACAATGTGCAAGTTGCTTATTTGAACTTGTTGAAATTGTGTGTAGTACCTTATCCGCTGTTTGAAATTGTTGTGTTTTAAACTGTAAGGCGGGGTCGTGTTGCGCGCCGCAACGTGAGGAAATAAGGTGTGGGTTGGGGTGATAAGGGTGGCCGAGGTAATAAGGGTGGTCAGGGGCAATAAGGATGGAAAGCGATCGAAATCGCTATTGAAAATTGATACAAAAAAAATCAATGATGTGAAATTGTGAAAGGAGACAGCAGGAGAGTTTGCAACCTGGGGGGCACTGATTGCCCCTATGTTTGACTACTTGCAATTTATGTGGTTGATTGGTTGTTGTTCTATTTGTTTACCTTGAACGTGTTTGTGTTGAGGCTTATCTGAAATGAGTAAAAGGTGGAAAACATGGTTGGCCGGCTTGATTAGTTTTGATGTAATTTAATGGCTTGAGTTTACTTGGGACAAAGTTTGTCCATACATACCAGTACAATTCAAGTGTACCGACGTCCCTTTTGCCGGGGACGCTACATTCGTATTATGATTGTAGGTGAATCAGTAGCAGGTACTTCAGCTCATCGGCAGTAGCATCCTTCATCTTCCACTGCTCGTTTTGGTGAGCCCCTTTCCTTTCGGGGCCCTACGTGGCTCATGCCACTCTTGTTTAGACTTTATTTTGATTTTGTGTAAGGTATAGCCGGAGCCTTGTTACCGGCAAGTATTGTATCGTCCTTTGTATCCTAGAGGTTCCGTAGACATGTAAACCGTGGGATTCGAGGCTCATGTATATATTATGTTGGGCGTTGTAAAAAAACCTGTAAACTTGTTAATGAATCACTCGCATGGTTATGTTTGTATATTGTGAAATCAGTTATAATTGGTAAGGTATTTGGTTAATGAGAAATAATCAACGCAGGGGTAACACGTGGGAATGAAAGGCACCCAGGTCCGCTTGACTGGGCTACCTAGTCAGGCGCCGGTCATGTCCCTCGATTTGGGGCGTGACAAACTTTGTATCAGAGCCTAAGGTTTTTAAGTGTCCTAGTATGTCTCGGAGCCGTGTCTAGTAGCGCCCTTCTTATCGGTGTGTTGTCGACCACATCATATAAGTTGGGGGCTGCACGGGCATTTAGGAATTTACCCATTTCTTTGATATTCCGGATCGTGCGATATGGCTCAAGATATGGAGCTAATTTCCTCTGTAAGTATTACCCTCAATATTGGTAATTTTGATACCATAATATGTGAATTTGAAGCATGTAAGGTGAGATTTATCTCACCATTGAGTCCAAGTGGATCACCCAAGGACTTGTTAGAAGAATGTGATGAGCCATGGAGTGATTGGTAGAATTTGTTGTTTAGGAGAGTACCCTTGTTCCCACTAATATCACTACACCACCAGATCATGTAGTATATCATCAATATGTACGGCTAAAACCCCGTCTCTTAGAAATTAAGCTTCCATGGTGTCCGCGTAAATGTTGCAGGTTTAAAATATAATTTATGTAGTACCCGTTTTGTTATGTTAAGCGAATTATTACTGTGAAAATATATGTGGGAGGTACTTCTTCATTTGTTTAATATATTATTCTTGGAAGATGAGGATATGTAAAGAATGTGAACTATGTGCTAAAATGTCTTGACTTCAAGTCAAGTTTGAATTGATATTTTGATGCCAAATTTTGTGAGAAAACTTGTTATGGTTGATTATTCCAAAATGTTGTTATGTGTACCAAAGGTATTTGTTTGATTGCGTCTAGTCATTGGTAATGTATAAAGATGTTTGGAAATGAAGTAAGTGACTGTGGAAATGTGGTAAGACTAGATGTTGGACTCTAGCTGTATTTGATACTTTACATGAATTGGTGTTGTGACCCGATTTTGTGAAAGATGCATTCCAATATGATCAATGTGCTATTATTGACAACTTAAAATGGGTGCAAGGGGTATGAATCACGTATTGAAATGTGAAGGCCTTAAATTGAAATTGAAGCAGCATATATTAAATAAAACTGTGTGAAGTCCTATTGCATAGAGATGTTGAAATAAGTCAAATGTTTTTGAGAAATAGAGTATAGACAATGTGTCAAGAACTCAAAATGAAATTGTACCTGGCAATATTTGTGACATGAGAAAATATGAAACGGATTATGATGTTGATGTGAAATATGCGGAAATGATGTGAAATGTGGGGAAGAAGAGACTGTGTTATGGAATGTGGCCTAGTGCCAAGACTGATGTGATAATTATGGCCCCAAGAGCCGACGGACAAATACACGAGAAAATGGCATGATTCTTTTATTTGATAATGTGGTGATCATTTAAAGTGTTTGATTCGTAATTGTGATTTCCTTATTATTGTATGAAGCGTATAGGTGAATAATTTTATATGTGAACCCTATGGAAGGGCTATGAAATGCAACCTAGAGGTATGGAAATTATGTAAAAAAAAAGAAAAAAAAAACTATGTGATCCATTTTATTTGGTAATGTGGCGATTGTTTAAACTTTTTGTTAAACCCTTATGATTTCCTTGTCCTTGCATAGATATGTTCTTAAAAAGAATCTAAATTACAAAACAGTTCATGCACATGCACGTACTCTTTAAATGAGACGTATTATTTACAAAGTCTCCCTATCAGAGTTCTATTGTTTACAACCTCCTATGGAATTGAGCTGTATAATTATGTTCCAGAATTGAGTTATAGCACTATTGATACTTCCTACTTGCTTTTTCTAAATTCTTAACAAAGGACTATTCCCGATGAATTTCTTTTAGAAACGCCTCATTTAAATTGACAACATCCGCTCACTTGTGCCTATACATGCACCATCGTAAAGTTTGTACATGTGGTGTCAAGTTCCATGCAAAGAATCCAAGATTTGTGATCCTTCTCGAGTCACTCTTTTACTTAGTTGTGTGTGTCTTATATGGCTTGATCATTCAATCTACTCTCTTACGAGTATCATCATGAGACCCTTTCACTATCTAGTAACATATATGCACATCTCAGTGCCTATCATATGAGTTCATATCAATCAAAATGGTCACCGTGTGCATAAAGTCTCTCTGAAAAACAAAATTGAGATCCTCACATCCCCATCATAGATATCTTGTGTCGCCATGGTTTTTGAGCCCACTAGGAACATCCCGCAGTAAGTAGCTCACTCTGTCCTAGTATTGTGGTTGCTCGTGGCATGGTCATGTATTGCAGTGGGGAGTTAATATAGTAGAAGTGTGTCCAGCTTATAACCAATGATTATTTTCTGATTATGTCTCCACAATGTGTTAAATTTATTCCTTCTTTAGTGAATTCATTGTGCTAGTTCCTTACACATGTACGACAACCATAAAATAACATGTCCTTCTATGTATCACTATGACACTTCCTTTTTCAAGTCAAAACCTATAGAGATCTCATCATGAATATCTGCAAACCTTCAGGGATTATTGTGCAATGTCTTATTGAGTTTGGTTTTCTTCACACCCTCAACTTCTAGAATCTTGGACTATGTCGTTATCATGTGTGGAGAGTTTTACTACTCTTGGCATATCACCTTCTTGGCTAGATATGAGTGTTATTTGCCTTCTCCCTGGAGCGTCGTGTTAACTATTAGAACCATCTAACCAATTCATGCTTTTGTCCCAATATCAAAATTTCCTAGCTATTGAGTTTCACTCGTGAAAGGTTGAGATTAGATGACTTCGGATTTTTGTACATATCATGAACATGTTGATTTGAATGAAAAACAATGGTCGTAGTTTTTAGTTTTCTCGTATATGATCAATTACCAAGAAGTGTTAAGTTGTCTAGAATATGGTAATCTCATAAGCGTTCAATTCTTTTCATCCTTATAGGCTTGTGGCATAGATTTTGTGTGTCAAGTAATGTTAAGAGTGTAATTCAACTTCGTGTATTTTGAATCCCATATCACATTCAAGGTGCTAGAGTATTCCTATTCGGGGTCGACGGATTTTTCCTACACTTTAGGAAATGAGTGGTTCACGTGCTTGAGTATTCCTCCTTTATGGTTCCTATTTCCCATGTACTACTTACTCTTATTCGTCATTTGTGTATTAATTGAGGTAGTCATAATGATTAACCATGTTAGTATTGTTAGTAGAAACATTTTCTGTCTCTTAGTATACAACCTCATATAGTACTCTACCCAGTGCATTAATGGATTCTTGAAGAACTCCAGCCTAATCTTGAACTCTGTTGTTCCTCGTTGGATTAGATCCATTGGGTATTGTAAGTTCAGACAAGTCAAATATAAAGCTTTATAGTGTGATCACATATATATTGGATAGATAAAGTTATGGTGAGTTTATGGTATCACATCTTAGGGTAACTATTAAGGGTCATCAAGGGTTTAGTATGAGTGTACCCCTAAATGTTATGTGAGTTGATAATAAATGTAACATGACTGTATTACACATTAGGTTGCAATAGGTGTATGATATTCCCCATAACTGTTCCTCATGTACTTTGTGTTTCCATATGCTTATGTCTAAGAAGATAGTGATAAAAAAATGTGGGTATGAATTGACTTGATTGAACTATATAATCATGGTAATATCCTATATGATGCACTGCTAGCAAGACTCATGATGGCTTGACTTCATATCGATTGTTGATTGAAATGAAATTATATTCTTGTTGATGAACACCTTTGCGATTACATTAATGGCTGGTAAGGACTATTATGAACACATGATTGTTTGTTTACTATGAACTGACATCCTTGATGGTATGATGCCAAGTTATGGAATTGTGGGTTATTGTTGTTATCATGAATTGCAATATCCAGTGGAGTGTAAATTGTACAGAGGAAGTTATCAAAAGGTAAAGTCAATGGATAGTTATCTCATGCAAGATGTTTATCTGTCATCCTTATTATGTATGTTTGGGAGTTGATATTATTTTTGAGAAGGTGTTATGATAATGCTTGTAAGTCGATAATGTCGCGTAGAAGGATAAATATGTCGTGGAAGGAAAGTACTTTCGTTTGATTGAATACCACTTAGTTTTGACTTGGAATGTACCATATAGGTATTTTGATGTAAAACTGTGCAGTCCATGTTCTGGTATCCATATGTTAATGTAGTTCTTATAATACTGGGACTAGGATTGTGGATATATATACATTGTGGTGCTATGTACAGTTGTGGATGTGTGGTTAAGAAGATTTTGGTGATTCTCTCGCAGGTGGATAGGCCTAGTTACAAAGGAAACTCTGCCGAAATTTCTGAAAAATTTAGGAGTTAGTGAAAATTTTGAGACTGAAAGTAGGTTAGAAAAGAGATGTATGATGTTAAAGTGTTTTGGAAAGACTATACTCCTCATTCGAGGACGAATGATCCTAAGGGGAGAGAATGTAAGGCCCCAGAAAATTTGGCTAAGTAATATAGGATTCTGTGGTGCCACGTAGGCTAATTATTATATTTTGTGTGCTATGAACATGATGGACATCAATTAGACTTGATAAATATGAGTATGAGTCTTATGGTAAGTGATATGAGGTCCAAATGGAAGCCCAAGTGTAAGCCAAATGGGAAAATTATCGAAATACGCCAAAATTCCAAATGGATTCGCACATAGCTCCACTTCAAAGGATCATATATAATTATGTATAAGTTTTTATGTTGTGAATAGCATATCAAATGAAAGCCCTTTGAGTCTAGTTTCCAACGCTTCAAACCGTTCGTCATTTGGACATTCCTACACAAAGTTATGATCAAATTACCAAAGGCTGGAAAATGCGATCGTGTGTCAGGTCAAATCTGCGGTCCGCATGTTCATTCTGCGGTCCGCATGTTCGTTCTGCGGTCCGCATTTTGACCGCAGATTGAACCAGTGTAGCTCATTTTTGGCTGCCAATTTTGCGGTGCATTTTGCGGCCCGCATGTCCATTCTGCGATAGCAGAATTGACATCGCAGGGTTATTCTTCTAATTTTTATAACCCGGCCCCATTTCAATATATAGGCTTTGGGATTCATTTTGGGGTCATTTCTTACTGATTTTAGAGAGATGTGAGAGTATTTTAGAGAGAGAAGGAGGAACCCAATATCCAAATCATCCAAATCTTGCATCATTCTTCAAGAATCAAGAACCCAATAGCAAGTTCTTCATCTAAGAGGTAAGATTCTATACCCTAGGGTTTTAATTTCGAGTTTCGTGTATAAGATGAGTTATTGAGGTATGATTCTTGGGTTTATTAGTATTGTGTATACATACATGTACAACTTAGGTTTATGGGAAGATTGTTTAACTTAAATAACTAAAGATTGGGTTAGGGAATGAAGGAAGTCTTAAAAGGGGATTCGAAATCAAGATGCTCAACTAGTGTTTGATAAATTGTTCAAATGAGCTAGTTTCATGAATATCTTTCTAATATGTGTTTAATTTTGTTATGTTTCATAGTAGATTGGAATTGCTAGAGTTTTTGGAGTGTTGTAGTAACTTAAGGAAAGCTCAATCGAGGTATGTATGGCTAACTTTGATTCTTGTGAAATCGCCCTTATGTGTGCAATTCGTTTGGCATGTGTTAATTTGAGAGATTGTGTGTAATTTGTTGATTTTGTTGTTGGGTATCTAATTGATGTTAAACTACATGTGGTGTGGTATGAAATATGAATTGAAAGATAACAAGGGAATTGGAATTGGTGAAGAATTGTGAATAATGGTTATGATGGCCTTTATGGCACCTTGTGGAAAAGAAATGAAACACTTGAGAATTGGTTTATTGTGGAAAGAGACGAAGCACTTGAATTGTGGAAAATTGTTGAACATACTTGTGTGAATATTTTTGATTATGGAAATATTGTAACTTGGTTGTGATATTGGCTTGATAAGTAATTGAGAACATGGAACAATGTGCAAGTTGCTTATTTGAACTTGTTGAAATTGTGTGTAGTACCTTATCTGCTGTTTGAAATTGTTGTGTTTTAAACCGTAAGGCGGGGTCGTGTTGCGCGCCGCAACGTGAGGAAATAAGGTGTGGGTTGGGGTGATAAGGGTGGCCGAGGTAATAAGGGTGGTCAGAGGCAATAAGGATGGAAAGCGATCGAAATCGCTATTGAAAATTGATACAAAAAAATCAATGATGTGAAATTGTGAAAGGAGACAGCAGGAGAGTTTGCAACCCGGGGGGCACTGATTGCCCCTATGTTTGACTACTTGCAATTTATGTGGTTGATTGGTTGTTGTTCTATTTGTTTACCTTGAACGTGTTTGTGTTGAGGCTTATCTGAAATGAGTAAAAGGTGGAAAACATGGTTGGCTGGCTTGATTAGATTTGATGTAATTTAATGGCTTGAGTTTACTTGGGACAAAGTTTGTCCATACATACCAGTACAATTCAAGTGTACTGACGTCCCTTTTACCGGGGACGCTACATTCGTATTATGATTGTAGGTGAATCGGTAGCAGGTACTTCAGCTCATCGGCAGTAGCATCCTTCATCGCCCGTTTTGGTGAGCCCCTTTCCTTTCGGGGCCCTACGTGGCTCATGCCACTCTTGTTTAGACTTTATTTTGATTTTGTGTAAGGTATAGCCGGAGCCTTGTTACCGGCAAGTATTGTATCATCCTTTGTATCCTAGAGGTTCCGTAGACATGTAAACTGTGGGATTCGAGGCTCATGTATATATTATGTTGGGCGTTGTAAAAAAACTGTAAACTTTGTAATGAATCACTCGCATGGTTATGTTTGTATATTGTGAAATCAGTTATAATTGGTAAGGTATTTGGTTAATGAGAAATAATCAACACAGGGGTAACACGTGGGAATGAAAGGCACCTAGGTCCGCTTGACTGGGGCTACCTAGTCAGGCCCCGTCTGTCCCTCGATTTGGGGCGTGACATAATTGCTCTAAAACTCTTCAACAACTATTAAAAGCTCTTCATCCTTTGTCAAATTTCATCCTAATCCCATCAAGGTAAGAACCCTAGACTTTTAATTTCTTTATTTATTTTTAATTTCGTTTTTTTTTACAACTACTCAAGACTTTAATTTGTCAAAATAATTGATATATATGTTAGAAATTATAGGTTGTATAATGTTTTTGTAAGTATTTATGTTGTTTATGGTAAATTAGAAGTTCTTGTTCAAACTTAGAATATTTGAGCAATGTTAATAGAATTTAACATGGTTTGATATACTTGTGGGGTTAAATTTGTGTATAAATGGTATGGGTAGGACATGAATTGGTTATAGCTGAATTTTGGTTGGGAAATCCCTAAATTTATGTCAGATCAAGAATAGATCGTCGGGGAAGTATTTTTATCTCTGTGTTTAAAGGTTTAGTCATGTGGACATGCCTATTCTTAAGTGGGGGGGTGTGTTTAGCATATTTGGTTAGTTTCGGATATTAGAATTGTCTATGTTGATGTTTTGTTTGGTTTGAAGTTGATGTTTTGCTTGTCTTGAAGTTGATGGATAGTAGATTAATTAAATATTGGTTGTCTGTGTTATTAAAATTTTTGTTTTATTTAAAAAATTTTGAAGTTGTTTCTTGTTTATAAATATATATATATATATATATATATATTTTGGGGTCATTTTATTTGTGAGGAGTTCTGTCCTCTTTTCTTAATTTTGTGATTAGTATGAATATTTCCCCTTGGTATTTCTTTAGGCCACGGTTCTTTTCCAAGGGTTTCAATTTGAACCGGGTATTGATAGATTTTAGTTTAAATTTTTTTTTTGGATTTTAGATAAGATTTTATCTTATGGTGATCCATAATGTTAATACACTTGAACATACCATATCCTACAGTATAATGCCTAGTTTTACTGGAATTTTACTGAAAGTGATTTTATTGCATATTTACTACTGAAATGAATATTCACAACAGAGTGTCTTGATAAGTTGATCTTAATGAATCGTATGCCATGTGTGGAAAGGTTTTTGATGAGTCCATGTAGTGTAAGTGTGTCTAGAACTTGCCTAGTATGTGAATTGAAGCGAAATTTCAGGTGACACTCGGTTTTAAAAAAATGATGTTAGGCTTTCCTTGATCTTTTTAAACTCAATTGCTCAAATCAAATAAAATATATCCCTAGTTAACCATTTCTCGCCTTGAAACCTTTATTTGGTACCCACATTACAAGCCTATACCATTTTTGTTCTTAATTGATATTTTGAATCCTTTAACCTCTTAAAGTACTTTAATCGTAAAATGAGCGCTAAAAGAAGTACAAAGGAACTAAGTGTGGGGTGGTTTGTGAACGGAACCAATGAAAATGAGAAAGGTGCACTGAAATTTATTTGAAAAAAAAAACAAAATTTCTGTATAAATATTTGTATATTGTTTTGTTACTGCCAGTGGAGTGTGAATTAAAGCAGTGCATAAAAGAATAATGGAACACTACTATGAGTAAATTGATTTACGCAATTGTTATTAAGATTGAAGAATTTGCGCTAAAAATGATTGAGTAATGTGTTAAAGTGCTTTGGAGTGCTAGTCACTAATCCCAAAATAAATCCTACCAGCCCCTTAACCCACATTAAAACCAGAAGAAAGTCCTAATTGATTTTTTATCGAACAAGCCTGCATTAGTAGAGATTTACATTAAGGGCAAGCTTATGGTACCACTTGCATGCATGTGACTTCTTTTGTGAGTGTGAGTGAAACTTTCTTGTTGTAATAATTAGGGAACTCTCTTGTACATATTGATATATGTAATATTGATAAAATTGTGAGGGCATATGATTCGTGACAGATAAACAAGTCTTGATCTTTATATAGAGTACTTCAAAGAAGCGTGAATATTGTGTAGCACTTGAAAGTTAGTCCAGAAACTAGAATTTTATATTACTAGGTGTGAGATATGATTCTTGTTCTAAGTGTAAAGCATTAAGGTAAAATGGTTGAGTTGATGACTCTTTTATAAGTATAGTGTGATTGCTCGAGGACTAGCAATGAATTAAGTGTGGGGTGTTGATAATAGGCGAAAACTAAGTAGTTTAGCCATTATTTATGCGTCCATTTAATTATGATCCAATAACATAATTTATGAATTTGATAAGATATAAGCTATTAATTTTTGATTTGTATACTGTGCAGAAAAAGGAGCTTATATGCACAATTGGAAATGTTATGGCACAATTTTGGAGCAAAAACAATCCTTCGAAGTTGAGTCTTTACGATCAAGAAACAAGCTTTAATGATAAATTCTCCCAGGTGCGCGAAGTTGACACTTCGCGCACCATTTCGTGCAGATGAAGAATTAATTGGACTACAGATGTGCGAAGTGTCCACTTCGTGCACCACTTCGCGCAGCACTTCGCGCAGAATAGTCCGGTTAAAATAATTTTTCTAAGGTTGAATATGAAGAGACACACAATTCCACTCAAAGTTAATTAATGCAATCTTATATCATGGAGAAGATCAGATTTTAGGCATGATTGGAGTAGAGTGGAAATATACTATTCATCTTAGAGAGAAGATTTTTAGAGAAAAATCATTGAGAGTGTTCTTGAAGCAAAGGAATGAGTTGAAGATCAAGCTTTGAAGAGCAACAAATTCAAGGGTTCATCTAAACCTTCATCTTGTATTTTTCTTTGTAGTATTTTAGACATCAATATTATTGATTTTAGTATGAACATGAGTAGCTAAACTCTCTAGTATTCTAGGGTCATGGATGTTAGTTGATCTTGTTATTTGAAGCTTAGATTGATTTTATTGAAGTTATTGATATGGGTTGTTTATTTGATTTTGATCTTAATTATTTTATTGCGTAGCTAACAGTGAAATATTATTTACGAACTTTGAATTAAACTTGACAAAGGAAATTCTTGGTTGCATATAAAATCAAATAGAACAAGATTTGAATCTCGGGCATCGAGTGAAGGATTTGCAATTAAGAGAGATATATACTTAATTGCCTTGTTTGGTTAAATAATAAGAGTTTGAAATGCATTCTTGTTAATGTTAATATCATAGAAATATAGATATTGATTTAACTTGGATAGATTCATAAGAACTCGAAAGATTCTTATGAGTATTATTAACCTTATAATCAATAATCCAGATAATTAAATAAATCAATTCTAAGTAGAAAAATAGCATGATTACTAGCAAGTCCATGGCCCTGGAATATATTTGTCTATATCATTATAAAAATATTATGAATTGGGTGTGGTAATTTCATCTTGAATAATTGTGACATTTAAATTGAATTATAAAGAAGTTCCCATATACTTTCGAATTATATAGCATAAATCAAGAATTAGTTAATTTAACATGGAGTCCATGGCCCTCGTGGGAACGATACTTTACTTATTACTATACTACTTGTTGATCACGTACACTTGCGTGAGTGTTTTGGTCCAACATGGAGTCCAAATTTGGTAAATCTTATATGCTTAGACTCGTATTGAGGCGAGGGTTCCGAATATGTATCTTTCGTGATTTTCGATAAGCGTACCGAAAGTCGGGTTTTAGCAACTTGTGAGTTTTGGTGTATTTTGAGTTGTTTTGATTGGGTAATGCCCAATTGGCCTATTTTGATATGATTCTATTGATTTTCTTCAGATACTACACCTGTGGAGGCCGACATTCGCGGCAGGAGAGTTGCTTCTTAGCAGTTTTGTACCAGAGTTGAGGTAAGTGGCTTGTCTAACCTCGTGTGGGGGAACTTTCACCCCTAGGATATTATGTGATAGTTTAAAGCCTTGTACGCAAGGTGACGGGCGTGTACATGCGCTGGTTGTTGAACACATACTTTATTTAAAATGTCCGATTAGTGATATCCCTGCTCTTAGCTGATTAATTCGATATTCTTACCCGGTAGTAGTTAGAAAAGCATGATTAGGTAGTATTTAACTGTCTAGCTGCCTAATTGTCTTACTTGAGCTTCTTGCTAATTGTTGGCACTATTTTTCGGTGAAGTTGTAGTTAAGCATATTATATCCTCTCTGTGTATTCCTTTATTTGTTGTGTTTGTGGACTACGGGTTCAATTCCCGAAGATCCCAGGGCTGTGGGTTCGATTCCCAGAGACCCGGAGTGATATTGTTGTGGACTGCGGGTTCGATTCCCGGAGATCCTGAGTTATTGAGATATGGACTGCGGGTTCGATTCTCGGAGATCCTGAGTTATTGAGATATGGACCGCGGGTTCGATTTCCGGAGATCCTGAGTTATTGAGATATGGACCGCGGACTGCGGGTTCGATTCCCGGAGATCCTGAGATTTACCGAGACATGGGTTGCGGGTTCTATTCCCGGAGACTCAGGGGTACTGTTAATGGGACTGTGGGTTCAATTCCCACAAGTCCTGGACTTGTTATTTGAGTTTTGTTACTTGTTGTTAGCTTAGTTGTAGACGGTTGTAGCAATCTCTTCGTTGTTGTTATTTCAGAATTATTATCCTTTAAACTGCTTATTATTGTTACTATCATTTTGTTATTGTTTCCTCTCAGTAGGGCCCTGACCTTCCTCGTCACTACTCCATCGAGGTTAGGCTTGGCACTTACCGAGTACCGCCGTGGTGTACTCATGCTACTCTTCTGCACACTTTTGTTGTGCAGATCCAGGTACATCAGGACAGGCTCATACCAGGTGACGAAGCAGCGCTTTGGGAGACCTCGAGGTATGATCTGCTACGTCCGCAGATCCGGAGGCCTTCCTTCTATTCTGATAGTACTAGTAGAGATTTTTCTTTCACTTCGTTGTTAGATACTCTTTATACATAGAGCGACAGTTGTATGTTCTCTCTTAGTCTGTGGTACCCGTGGGATTCCGGGTCTTGGTGGTGTTATATACAATATGTTTTTTTGACGAGTGTATGTGCCATGCGGCACGGATTACATTCCCTTTTATATTATTTTTCTGCCATTTATTATTTAATGTTCATACTTGTATATTCCGCAACGTGTTAGGCTTACCTAGTCGTGGGGACTGGGTGCCATCACGACATGTTCACGATTGGTGAACTATGGTCGTGACAGTTAATGGCTCGCTTGAGCCAGAGAAGGTGGCTGTGACAGGCCGGCCGGCAAGTCTCCATGGGAGACCTAAGGAGGAAGAAAAAGGTCTGAGGCGGCTAGGGTTATACAGATTGTATATGTGTGTGTGTGTAATGATATTGAACGAGAGATGAGAGTATTTATGCATATCACGTCTCGTGGAATCCTGGCCCTTAGATTAACCAAGATCAACGGCCAGGATCATTTGCCTTAAAATGGCAACGTTTGGTTAAATGAAAGGCTTGCTTATGTCCGTTGGATGTTGAGTTTGAATGGCTGTGATTGTTTCACATATACTACGTTGTTTGGCTTTTAACGAGACATTTCCTTATCCGTTTGATCAATTACTTTGAACGGCCAGGATTAATTCCTTTCATGGCATCGTTTGATTTTCAATCGAACCGCCTCATCTGGTCTGTTAGATTCAGTTCCTTAACGGTTCATATTTATTTGGCTCATATGGCGTTGTTTGGCAACGAACCTGGGTAGACCACGCTGGTTTTTTGGGCCTGGTGTATTTGGGCTTAATATATGTATATGTATTTCTTTATGTGGCCCGAATATTTTGTATTTTAGCTTGTATTTTAATTATTTTCTTGTATTTTCTTTTGTATTTTATTTTTCTATTTTTGTATTTATTTTCAATTGTTATATTTCTTTTATTTTCTATTTTTTTCTTGATTTTTCGTTAATTTTCTGATATTTTTGCCATTTTGCTTCTATTTTCCGGTATTTTTGTATTTTGTTGATTTTCCCTAAATTTTCATATTTTTATGATATTTTCTAATTGATTTATTTTGTAATTTTAATTTCAACTTTATTTTTAAAAACAAAACACACAAGTATTTCAATTAAATCATACAATTTCACACCAAAAACTATTTTTGTATAATTTTTATATTTATATTAGAATTTAACTACTTAGGGCAAAAATCAGGTGCTCACATATGACACCAGCTGAGTTAAATGAGTTGAAGGAACATCTTCAGGAACTCCTAGATAAGGGGTTCTTCTTAGTATGTAACCATGGGGTGCACCGGTCTTATTTGTGAAGAAGAAATATGGCACAATGAGAATGTGTATTGACTACAGGCAACTGAACAAGGTAACAATGAAGAATAAGTATCCACTACCCCGCATTGATGATTTGTTTGACCAACTCCAGGGAGCAAGGGTATTCTGTAAGATTGATCTCCTTTCAAGCTATCACTAGTTGAAGATTAAAGATTCAGATATTATGAAGATGGCTTTCAGGACAAGATATGGACACTATGAGTTTCTTGTTATGTCTATTGGGCTGACTAATGCCCCAGCCGCATTCACGCACTTGATGAACAGTGTATTTCAGCCTTATTTGGATTCATTCGTGATTGTGTTTATTGATGACATCTTGGTGTACTCGCATAGCCAGGAGGGGCACACACATCATTTAAGCGTGGTATTACAAAGACTGAGGCGGGAGAAGCTTTATGCAAAGATCTCTAAGTGTGTGTTTTGGCTTAGTTTTATGGATTTACTAGGGCACGTTGTGTCTATTGATGGTATTCAGGTTGATCTGAAGAATATAGAGGCGGTGCAGAGTTGGCCTAGACAGACCTCAGCCGCGGAGATTCATAGTTTCCTTGGACTGGTAGGGCATTATCGTCAGTTTGTTCAGGGATTTTCTTTTACGTAATTGCCCTTGACCAAGTGGACACATAAGGGTGCTCCATTCATGTGGTCCGATGAGTGTGAGAAGAGCTTTTAGAAGCTCTAGACAGCTTTGACCACAGCTCAGTATTGGTACAACAATCAGATTCATGTTCTTACACTGTGTATTGTGATGCTTCTATAGTTGGGATCGGATGTGTGTTGATGTAGGAGGGTACAGTTATTGCCTATGCTTCTCGTCAGCGGAAGCCCCATGAGAAGAACTACCCTTTTCATGATTTAGAGTTTGCTGCCATAGTCCATCCTTTGAAGATTTGGAGGCACTACCTGTATGGCGCATCTTGTGGGGTGTGTTCCGATCATCGCAGTCTTAAGCATCTGTTCAAACAGAAGGATCTTAATTTGAGACAGCGTAGATAGCTTGAGTTGATCAAGGATTATGACATTACCATTTTATATCATCCGGGGAAAGCCAATGTAGTGGCCGATGCTTTGAGCCGGAAGTCGGTGAGTATGGGTAGTTTCGCGTATATTCCAATTAGGGAGAGGCCCTTTGCAGTTAATGTCTAGGATTTGGCCAATCGGATGGTGAGGTTAGATATTTTGGAGCCTAGTTAGGTGTTGGTTTGTGTGGTTTATCGGTCTTCCTTGTATGATCGCATTATAGAGCGCCAATATGATGATCCACATTTGCTTGCCCTTAAGGATAGGGTTCAGCATGTTGGTGCAGGGATGTGACTATTGATAGTGATGGTGTGTTCAGGATGCAGGGCCGGATTTGCGTTCCCAATATAGGTGGGCTTCGGGAGTTGATATTAGAGGAGGCCCACATCTCGCATTACTCTATTCATCCAGGTGTCATGAAGATGTATCAGTATTTGAGACAACATTAATGGTGGAGGCCAATGAAGAAGGATATGTGAGTTATGTAGCTCGGTGTCTCAACTATCAGCAGGTCAAGTATGAGCACCAGAGGCCCGGTGATGTACTTCAGCACTTGGATATTCCAAAGTGGAAGTGGGAAAGGATTACTATAGATTTCGTGAGTCATCTCCCTCGGACAACAAGGAAGTTTGATTCAATTTGGGTGGTTGTTTATCGGCTGACCAAGCCCGCGCACTTTATTCCGGTGTGTGCCACCTACTCTTCAGAGCGGTTAGCATATATTTTCGTCTAGGAGATTGTACGGTTGCATGGGGTCCTAGTTTCCATTATATCAAAAAGGGGTACTCAGTTTACTTCTCAATTCTGGAGGACCTTTCAGCGAGATTTGGGTACGCAGGTAGAGTTGAGCACATCATTTCATCCTTAGACGGACAGGTAGTCCGAGCGTACCATTTGGATATTGGAGGATAAGTTGCGTGCTTGTGTTATTGATTTTGGAGGTTCTTGGGCATATTTCTTACCTCTTGCAGAGTTTTCTTACAACAATAGCTATCAATCAAACATTCAGATAGCGCCATATAAGGCTTTAGATGAGAGACGGTGTAGATCTCCGGTTGGTTGGTTTGAGCCCGGCGAGGCTAGGTTGTTGGGAACGGAGTTGGTCTAGGATGCCTTAGATAAGGTGAAAGTGATCTAGGAGAGACTTTGTACAGCTCAATCGCATCAGAAGAGTTATGTGGACCGGAAGGTTCGATATGTATCTTACATGGTGGACAAGAAGGTCTTGTTGAAGGTTTCGCCTATTAAGGGCGTCATGCGATTTGGGATGAAAGGGAAGCTGAGTTCGAGGTTCATTGGCCCCTTTGAGATACTTAGGAGGATTGGGAGGTGGCCTATATGCTTGCTTTGCGACCCAGCCTATCGGGAGTTCACCCGGTATCTCATGTATCTATGCTCCGGAAGTATGTTGGGACCCATATCATGTGTTGGACTTCAGAACAATACAATTGGATGATGAGTTGACCTATGATGTGGAGCCAGTAGCTATTTTAATTCCTCAAGTTCGAAAGTTGAGGTCAAACAATATAGCTTCGGTGAAGGTGTAGTGGAGAGGTCGGCCCGCGGAGGAGGATACTTAGGAGACCGAGTGGGAGATATGGAGCAGATAACCTCACTTGTATGAGGTTTTAGGTGTGTGTCTTGACCCACTCGAGGACGAGCATTTATTTTAGTTGGGGGGGATGTGACGACCCGGCCCATCGTCACGTGAGTTACCGTCCCGTTTCCCCCATATTATGTTTCTCTATATTTGAGTATCGGTATTTGAGGTGATCGGGTAGAATTAGATTGGTTTTAGTTGGAAATAAGGCGCTTAGCCTCTTAGAGGGGAGCTTGTTTTGTGTCACGACCCCAAATCCGGTCGTGATGGCGCCCAGCACACTGCTAGGCCAGCCCGACCAATCAACAACAATCATAGAGCTATGAGCTCGCCTTATCCCATTCAAACATAACAATTGTAAATTAACAGTAATGGATATATCAAAAACGGGGAAACCAAGTCCCAACGCATACCAACTCCCATAGACCGAAGGGTCAAGAGTCCTGAGCCTCTACAGAACATAAGTGTAATACGGTTTACAACCAAAGCTCGGAGCGGAAAGAAATAACAATACATAATCAAAGACAGTAGGAAGGGATATCGGGTCCTGCGGACGTCGGCAGCTACCTCGAAGTCTCCACAGAACGGGGATAATAAAGCAGTTGCGACAGCTCAACTGCCCTTCTGAACCTGTATATCTGCACACAAAAAATGCAGGGGAGTGGGGTGAGTATATTTCAACTCAGTGAGCAGCAATAATAAATAATAACTGGAAGTAAGAACTCCTGTACTGTCACTAAACAGTTCTAAGGCAAACCCCCACAGGTAAGTCATCACTACAATGAGTTCTCTGATCTCCAGTCCATATCCATCTCAACTTGGTCCCACACTGACCACATCCTCACTCGTACCACTACAGTGTACAGCCATCTCAATATATAGAGACATATACATTTGTCTATAACACATAAGTATTTACGTATTTATAAGGATATTAATAAGTATAATGCTGCGGCGTGCAGCCCGCTCCAATACATATACCGCTGCGGCGTGCAGCCCGCTCCATTTAACGTCGACGGCGCTCACTGGGGTGTATACAGACTTCGGAGGGGCTCCCTAGGCCCAAGCGCTATGGTGCTATGGCGTGCAGCCAGGTCCACCATATATCACTGCGGCGTGCAGTCCGACCCAATATATATACATATATATACATATATAATTATACTGCTGCGGCGTGCAGCCCGATCCCATAATATACCAGCGCTCACTGGAATGTGTGCAGACTCAGACTCCGAAGGGGCTCCTACAGCCCAAGCGCAATAATACTGCGGCGTGCAGTTCGTCCCACATGTATATTACATGTATATTACATGTACATTACTGCGGCGTGCAGTCCGATCCAATATATGTACTGCTGCGGCGCGCAGCCCGATCCAATATAGGTATATATATATAATACCTCATAATGGGTCCTCGACCTTATCCCAGTCAATATGCTGCTTGGCCTCTCAGGCCCAATATAATATGTCTCAGTGGGTCCTAGACCCTCTCTCAGTCAATATAGACTTGGCCTTTCAGGCCCAATATAACATCTCATAGTGGGTCCTTGACCCTAACTCATCTCAATCGGTATTGACTTGGCCTTTCAGGCCCACTCAGCTAGAACAGGGAATTCCACCTTAGATAATCTCTCTCAATGTACACATCTAGTATTGGCTCATGTTATGCTCTACAGCTAAAGCTACGGCTGAGTGTATATTTCCAACACGATATAAGGGTCACCTAGCTCTATAGGTTCCCTAATGCTCTACAGATCGGCACAAGGCCCCAAATATGGCTTTTAGCCCTATTGTACAGTTATAATCTCATTAGCAGTCATACAACACAGTATTCCATTAGCCGGGAAGGACCAAGTCCAAGTCCCCAATCACAATGTCACCACACTCGTCTCGAGACGTGTGTTTCATCTCAACATAGCACTGTGAAGTGCTAGTACGGGGTTTCAAACCCTCAATACATTATTTACTACCACCACTCACCTCGATCCGATAGAAGCCTTAATCCGCCTTGCGCTCGCCTCGCAATTCAATCACCTTGAATGCCGAATCTGCTCAAAATCAATGAGAATACATCAATATAGGCTAATTAAACACAACCCATTCGAAATAACTCAATTTACATCAAAATTCCCAAAGTTGCCAAAACCCGAGCCCCGGGCCCACATTCCGAAAATTTACGAAATTCACATTTCTGGAACCCTCGTCTCGCCACGAGTCCATACATATAAAATTTACCAGAATCGGACTCCGTTTGCCCACTCAAATCGGTGTTTTTCTTCAATTTAGGCTTAGGGCTCAAACCCACAATTAATCTTCCATTTACAGGGAATTAACCAAGGATTTCATGTAAAAATGATGTAATTAAGCCATAAACTTACCTCCGACGAAACCCCGATGATTTCCCAACAATCTCCCGTCAATTTCTTCTCTTGGAACTCAAAAATGGAGGGTTCATGAATGAAACCCGTAACTCTCTGATTCTGGATTTATATTCTCTGCCAGACACAATTGTTCATCGCGTTCGCGTGACCCTCTACGCGTTCGCGATGAGCAGCCCCGCCTTACTCTACGCGAACGCGACGCTAGCCACGCGTTCGCGATGCCCAATTCCTGATACTCTTCGCGGACGCGACGCATCCCACGCGTTCGCGATGTTCAAACTCCCAGCCACCCGGATTTCTTCTACGCGAACGCGTCTACCCTTCACGCGATCGCGATGGTCTCCATCTTTCTCCTACGCGAACGCGACCACCTGGGACGCGAACGCGAAGCTTCGTCCAACCTTGCCTACGCGAACGCGGCAACCTGACCGCGAACGCGATGCCTTAGCCAGCTCTGCCTTCGCGAACGCGACCTGGGCCACGCGAACGCGAAGGCTTAAGGCCTGCTGCACCAACCTGCAATTTACAGCAGACTTTTCATGTTTCAAACTGCCAGATGATGGTCCGGATTCACCCCGAGGCCCCCGGACCCCAACAAAAACCACCAACATACTCCAAAACACGATACGGACTTGTTCCAATCATAAAAACACCATCCTAAACATCAAAATCATCAATTACACACGGATTCAAGCTTACGTTTATTCAAAACTTTCAAAACTAACATTCAATCTGAAACCCGATCAAACGATGTCCGAATGACCTGAAAATTTGCGGACATATCCAAAATCACATAACAAAGCTACAGGAATTGTCGGAATTCCATTCCGACCCCGGATCAATATCTCACCTACCATTCGGATTTCGCCAAAATTCAACCTTAGCCAATTCAAGCCTATTTCTACACCGTGCCTCCAAATTCAATTCCGATCGCTCCTCTAAGTCACAAATCACCTCCCGGAACTAACCGAATCATCATAATCCGATTCCGAGTCCTCTAACCAAATAGTCAACTCCGGGTTGACTTTCCTTATTCAAGTCTCCTTCAAAAAGGCTATATGCCTCATTTTCAATCCAATTCACCCTTAACTCACCCGATAGACTCTAACACTGATATAAAATCATAAAACATGCATTTACAACATAACGGGGTGGTAATTCCCGTAACGATGGGCCGGGTCGTTACATTCTCCCCAACTTAAACAAACGCTCGTCCTCGAGCGTACCAGAGTGGTACTAGAAGCAACTCAATAGCTGAATGACCTTACCCAGCATATATTCGGCGATCATACGTCATCCTATCTCACATAAGTCCGAAAACACCATATAGTCAAAATTTCACAGACCATCTGAACCATAAATCACATTGCACTTTCCGAAATCATATACCAATTGCTAATCCCATGTCTATATTCACGATACACTAGAATCCACTGCAATAACCCACACTCACCACTCCGGGTGAGATCATATGATGTATCAAACAACCCAATCGCTCGAGACAATAGTCTCTAATCACAATAATTTCTCACGATAACCAAATACCAACTGAAAAACCCTTTTCATTAGATAGAGTTTTGTTCCAACACCTTCATATCATGCCCACGGTAACCGAACACGCGATATATCGAACCCATCTCTCGGGTCAACCATTCGTGAATCTATTTCTCTTTTAAAATTGATACCACAATAAGTTTCGGAGCCAAACCTCGATATTACCTTTCTAACGAGCTGAAATCATATATGCTCGCTCTCATTAATGACTTGAATGATCATTTCGGTTATAACACACCACACTGGTAACATGACACCTCAGCATCGGCCTAGGCCACAACGAGCACAACACAGGCTCCAATAAGAACGATCTGAACACACTCGAATCCTGACAACTGACTCGCACAAAAAGCCATAATTCAAATTCTTCCATACCATCACAACACATAACTGAGATTCTTGTCTCACATCATAGGATTAGAGTGCCTGAATCCTCCTCGAAAGGTCATAACATCACGTGGCCTTGCCACAACTCATGATTCTATCCAAACACTATTACCCATGGAGCATCTCAAGTCGAAATGCTCAAAACGGTCAGCCACACACATATTTAGGTCCGACTCAAGCGATCAATCACACGCGGTGATACATTTAGTATATGCTATCGAATCCTGAATGGACACAACCGATGTGCTATTCCCCGAGCGATACCCAATACGGACTATTCCTCATAAGAGAGGAAGTATTGTATACAAGGTACATATAGGAAGCTATATTTCCCACATCACACTGTTGCGGCGCGCAACCCGTTCCAATAGCATCCTGTGGCGCCGTGCCACCCGATCCAGATACTATACATGTGGCGGTGTGCCACCCGATCCAGATACTATACATGTGGCGGCGTGCCACCCGATCCAGATACTATACATGTGGCGGCGTGCCACCCGATCCACGTATAAATCTAGCAAAAGGGAATGCACATCGACTCAAGTTGCTCATTGCAACAAACATGTATATATATAGCCTCGAGCTCGGTCACATGAAACTCATCCGACAAAGTTCCTCAATACCGGAACTGAATCAATGGTAGATACCTCTACACTGACATCCGCCACGAAGGCCCAACTGGCAAAGCAATACCTACCAACCGTCCGCTGGCTCTAGCGTACATCCACCCTGCTGGAGCATGATCTGATGCGCTCTGCCATGCAGTTTGCGACATGTTTCTGACATAGTCCATATCACATTAGTCTAGACAGTCTGACTTATGACAACCAGCCTGCAATCATATATCATTATTCAAATTCGTCATATCAAGTGACGAGATAGCCACTAGGGCTTCCAATTTCCGATAACCGCTACACCATGCCGATACACACGATATACCACCGCTGCGTAGGCGGGTTACGAGAACTTCTAGTCTCCAACACATACATAACACAGGAATCACTATGCCTGATTCCGTACTTCACCGTACGATTACATAACGCACCTCAAGCGTCCATTCATACCATGAAAGCCATTCATAAATTTCACTATGTCATCAACGACTCAATTATTACAGTCGATCCAACGAGAAAATACCACCATACTACTACATATTATCAATTTACATTACCTTGTCCATTTGCACCATATACCCTGCCAAATTACTAGAATAGCAGTACCATTTTCTTAAATCATCAGAAAGATCAATTCTTGAATCACCTGCAGTCGTCCGCGCTGCTCAATAATTTTATTGACTTCCCATATATTATGAACTGATCTCAAAACCTTGAATATGCCATTATCAACTTTCCATAACACATCGCGTATACCATATCACACTAAGACAACATGGAAATTCATATCCCTTTCCTCCGCTGCAAACATCGGCGCACTCAACTCGTCAAGGGCTTTCATGATCCCATATAGAGAAAACTCATTACACATTCCCCAGCCTTGCATACCAACAGGAAAAATACACTCATTTTCAAACTACGGTATAACACATCGCAAACTCTTTCTCCCAATTACATTGCATAAATTAAACCGCCAGGACTGAGTCCTTATACCCATATCAAGTTACACAACTGCCAGCTCTCAAAAGCTTTGCTGCACAATATCTGTAAGACTCATTACTTCAACCATATACCAGGAATTAGTCGTATTCCTTTTCATACCATTCTGGTTTATTAACAAGTTGTTCCATTTATCCAGTTTCCTTTCTAATTCATCTTTAATTTAATATTAGCCATTATTGTAGCACCATAACACATCAACTCATTCCACACGAGACTCGTACATAAGACCACACGGTCTAAGACATATAGGCCACTGAATACTCTCTCCATATTTCCCAGAAGGATCACATCCTACAATACTTTATTTTGAAGAACCTCTTGCGATTTGAATTCGTTATCATTACCTTCCAATACGCATTACATAGAATCCCATCATTCACATAATATAACACAAGTACCGATCTCTTCTAACGAAACCATCATCTTTAGTCACATGCACAATCTTAAGGCACCTGACTGTTACAAGCAAAATCTGAACACTGCAAAACCATTCTCGGGCATCATTCACCCTTATTCAGTTGTAATTCAACTGTCCTATTGAGTAGAACCACTCGTGTTTTGTTAGAACTCTGACATCGCAGAACATGATTACTTACAGGTACAATTCGCTATCTTTCCTTTCTATACACCGAACATTCCTTACCAACAGTAGTTCAAAACATCCTAGTATTTCTTCACATCTATGAAGCGCCATAAGCCTTTATCAAAATTTCCCAACATACCTAGAGACAGAGCCAACACAGCACACGACAGTGCAATCGGATAATCAATAACAACCTCCCCAACTTAGCTCGAAGTCATTCATCAAAGCACTTTCAACCACTCATATCATTATTACTCAAATGATGCCACAAAGTTCTAGTTAGATTAAACTCAGTCATTTACAAGCTTCGGCGGAGATTCAAATCATCAGAAATATTAACCCTTTTGCAATTCTTGCATTCATTCACACACAACAGTTACGCCCCCTCTTTAGGTGGCAAAATCTTTTCTAAGTCCCGGATTTTCCAAAAATTTCGGCAGAGTTTCCTTTGTAATTTGGCCTATCCACCTGCCAGAGAATCACCAAACCATTCTAACAATACATCCACAACTCAACAAAACATCACAATGTATTTCAACAACATTAAATCTCAATACTATACGAATCATATTATCACAATTATACCTGAGCATGTACTGCACCCGCTCGAATCATAACATATATCAAATACCTTTCAATTACACATGAGAGTCAATCCACTTACCTCGCCTCAATTTAGCATCTCAGTACAATACCTTCCACCAGGATACACATAGCATAATCACTTTAGTCTTCCTGAGTTTGAACTCGTTCCGCTACACATAAGGCACTTTACCTTCCAATTAAGAGGCAATGAAAATATTTCTCACGCCCATAGCTAGGGCTATATATCAAATCACAATAAATACCAATACCGATCGTATGCACTTCATAATACCGGCTCGCGAAATTAGTACCTTGGTGCTCAAGCCATAGACAAAGATCCGGCCTCAAGTCCTCCCGACTGGCCCAACATGAATTCACGGGGATTATATCTCGCCCCTCGTTCGGAGAAATCACAAGCCATAAGGCAATTATATTACTGAGCGCTCGATGCGTACACAGACGTGTGGAAGGAATTTCAAAAATTATATCTCAAGCTGAATCAAGTACGCACAATAAGAATTCCAAGAAGTGTGAAGTGTTTCCTAAAGGTTCGCAGCCTCCCGAGGATAAGTACAAGCGTCCCCGTACCGATCCACAAGACTCTACTAACCGGCTCAAGACTCACGAGGCCTAGTAAACCTAGGCTCTGATACCAACTTGTCACGACCCCAAATCCGGTCGTGATGGCGCCCAGCACACTGCTAGGCCAGCCCGACCAATCAACAACAATCATAGAGCTTTGAGCTCGCCTTATCCCATTCAAACATAACAATTGTAAATTAACAGTAATGGATATATCAAAAACGGGGAAACCAAGTCCCAACGCATACCAACTCCCATAGACCGAAGGGTCAAGAGTCATGAGCCTCTACAGAACATAAGTGTAATACGGTTTACAACCAAAGCTCAGAGCGGAAAGAAATAACAATACATAATCAAAGACAGTAGGAAGGGATATCGGGTCCTGCGGACGTCGGCAGCTACCTCGAAGTCTCCACAGAACGGGGATAATAAAGCAGCTGCGACAGCTCAACTGCCCTTCTGAACCTGTATATCTGCACACAAAAAATGCAGGGGAGTGGGGTGAGTATATTTCAACTCAGTGAGTAGATAATAATAAATAATAACTGGAAGTAAGAACTCCCGTACTGTCACTAAACAGTTCTAAGGCAAACCCCCACAGGTAAGTCATCACTACAATGAGTACTCTGATCTCCAGTCCATATCTATCTCAACTAGGTCCCACACTGACCACATCCTCACTCGTACCACTACAGTGTACAGCCATCTCAATATATAGAGACATATACATTTGTCTATAACACATAAGTATTTACGTATTTATAAGGATATTAATAAGTATAATGATGCGGCGTGCAGCCCGCTCCAATACATATACCGCTGTGGCGCGCAGCCCGCTCCATTTAACGTCGACATCGCTCACTGGGGGTGTATACGTACTTCGGAGGGGCTCCCTAGGCCCAAGCACTATGATGCTGCGGCGTGCAGCCCGATCCACACATGTATTACTTCGGCGTGCAGCCCGATCCAATATATATATGTATATATATTTATACTGTTGCGGCGCGCAGCCCAATCCTATAATATACCAGCGCTCACTGGAATGTGTGCAGACTCAGACTCCGAAGGGGCTCCTACAGCCCAAGCGCAATAATACTGCGGCGTGCAGTCCGTCCCACATGTATATTACATGTATATTACATGTATATTACATGTATATTACTGCGGCGTGCAGTCCGATCCAATATATATACTGATGCGGCATGCAGCCCGATCCAATATAGGTATATATATATAATACCTCATAATGGGTCCTCGACCCTATCCCAGTCAGTATATACTTGGCCTCTCGTGCCCAATATAATATATCACAGTGGGTCCTTGACCCTGTCTCAGTCAATATAGACTTGGCCTTTTAGGCCCAATATAACATCTCATAGTGGGTCCTTGACCCTAACTCATCTCAATCGGTATTGACTTGGCCTTTCAGGCCCACTCAGCTAGAACAGGGAATTCCACCTTAGATAATCTCTCTCAATGTACACATCTAGTACGGGCTCATATTATACTATACAGCTAGAGCTATGGCCTGAGTGTATATTTCCAACACGATCTAAAGGTCACCTAGCTCTATAGGTTCCCTAATGCTCTACGGATCGGCACAAGGCCCCAAACATGGCTTTTAGCCCTATTGTACAGTTATAATCTCATTAACAGTCATACAACACAGTATTCCATTAGCCGGGAAGGACCAAGTCCAAGTCCCCAATCACAATGTCACCACACTCGTCTCGAGACGTGTGTTTCATCTCAACATAGCACTGTGAAGTGCTAGTACGGGGTTTCAAACCCTCTGTACATTATTTACTACCACCACTCACCTCGATCCGATAGAAGCCTTAATCCGCCTTGCGCTCGCCTCGCAATTTAATCACCTTGAATGCCTGAATTTGCTCAAAATCAATGAGAATACATCAATATAGGCTAATTAAACACAACCCATTCGAAATAACTCAATTTACATCAAAATTCCCAAAGTTGCCAAAACCCGAGCCCCGGGCCCACATTCCGAAAAGTTACGAAATTCACATTTCTAGAACCCTCGTCTCGCCACGAGTCCATACATATAAAATTTACCAAAATCGGACTCCGTTTGCCCACTCAAATCGGTGTTTTTCTTCAATTTAGGCTTAGGGCTCAAACCCACAATTAATCTTCCATTTACAGGGAATTAACCAAGGATTTCATGTAAAAATGATGTAATTAAGCCATAAACTTACCTCCGACGAAACCCCGATGATTTCCCAACAATCTCCCGTCAATTTCTTCTCTTGGAACTCAAAAATGGAGGGTTCATGAATGAAACCCGTAACTCTCTGATTCTGGATTTATATTCTCTGCCAGACACAATTGTTCATCGCGTTCGCGTGACCCTCTACGCGTTCGCGATGAGCAGCCCCGCCTTACTCTACGCGAACACGACGCTAGCCACGCGTTCACGATGCCCAATTCCTGATACTCTTCGCGGACGCGACGCATCCCACGCGTTCGCCATGTTCAAACTCCCAGCCACCCGGATTTCTTCTACGCGAACGCGTCTACCCTTCACGCGATCGCGATGGTCTCCATCTTTCTCCTACGCGAACGCGACCACCTGGGACGATAACGCGAAGCTTCGTCCAACCTTGCCTACGCGAACGCGGCAGCCTGACCGCGAACGCGATGCCTTAGCCAGCTCTGCCTTCGCGAACGCGACCTGGGCCACGCGAACGCGAAGGCTTAAGGCCTGCTGCACCAACCTGCAATTTACAGCAGACTTTTCATACTCCAAAAATGCCGGATGATGGTCCGGATTCACCCCGAGGCCCCCGGGACCCCAACGAAAACCACCAGCATACTCCAAAACACGATACGGACTTGTTCCAATCATAAAAACACCATCCTAAACATCAAAATCATCAATTACACACGGATTCAAGCTTATGTTTATTCAAAACTTTCAAAACTAACATTCAATCCAAAACTCGATCAAACGATGTCCGAATGACCTGAAATTTTGCAGGCATATCCAAAATCACCTAACAAAGCTACTGCAACTGTCGGAATTCCATTCCGACCCCCGGATCAAAATCTCACCTACCGTTCGGATTTCGCCAAAATTCAACCTTAGCCAATTCAAGCCCATTTCTACACCGGGCCTCCAAATTCAATTCCGATCGCTCCCCTAAGTCACAAATCACCTCCCGGAACTAACCGAATCATCCAGAATCCGATTCCGAGCCCTCTAACCAAATAGTCAACTCCGGGTTGACTTTCCTTATTCAAGTCTCCTTCAAAAAGGCTATATGCCTCATTTTCAATCCAATTCACCCTTAACTCACCCGATAGACTCTAACACTGATATAAAATCATAAAACATGCATTTACAACATAACAGGGTGGTAATTCCCGTAACGACGGGCCGGGTCGTTACATTTTGAAAGAGTCAAACGGAAGTTGATTATATAGTTAGATGGCTGGGATGTGAATTCCGGTGATTCTGTTAGATTCGGGGGTGATTTTTAACTTAGGAGTGCGATCAGAGTTGAATTTGGAGGTCTGGTGTAGAATTAGGCTTGAATTGGCGAATGTTAAATTTTGGCAAATTTCGGTGGGTAGGTCAGATTTTGATTCAGAGGTTGGAATGGAACTCCAAGAGTTGCGGTAGTTTCGTTAGGTGAATTTGGGTGTGCGGGTAAAATTTCAGGTGATTTGGACGTCGTTTGGTTGAGGTTTTTTATCGAAAGTGTATTTCAGATGTTTTGAAGAAACTTAGGCTTGAATCCAATGTGAATTGATGAATTTAGTGTTGTTTGACGTGTTTTGATGATTGGAATAAGTTCGTATGATGTTTTGGCATATGTTGGTGTAATTGGTTGAGGTCCCGAGGGCGTCGAGGTAATTTTGGATGATTAAACAGGAAGTTTGGACTTAAGTTTTTCTGCAGACACAGCATGTGCAGCCCAGTTTTGGTCATTGCATTCTCAAGGGTAGTATCGCACTCGCAAAGAGACGGGTTGCCAGTTCATCACATTCGCGTGGGTGTCATCGAGTTCGCGTAAAAGGGGAATGGTGCCTTGCCTAAGTTGTTCAATTCATTCGCGAGGGGTTAATCGGGGTTCGCATAAGAGGAGTGGTCTGTGAAGCGCGTTCACGGGGAGCAGGACGCATTCGCATAGTTATAAGTCATAGAGCATCACGATCGCGTGTTGGGTAACGTGTTCGCCTAGAGTAATTTTTGGTCAAAGTAAATTTCTTCATCACGAACGCGGAGGTTTGAACGCATTGGCATATAGTAAATAACTGCTGGGCGGTAGGGATTCTAAAATCATTTTGTTCCGTGAAGGTAAGTGATTTTCAACCATTTTTGAACCACCTTGAGATTTTTTTGGTAGAGTTTGAAGGGGATATTAATGGGAATTGATTGGAGGTAAGTGTCGTGACTTAGAAACACCATTTTATTGAAGGTTCCACCTTTAATTCTTAGAAATTTGAGTAAAAAGTGGAAGAACTGGGGATTGGTTTTTAGAATGTAAATTTGGAATTTGAAGGGACATTAGAACTCTGATTTTGATGAATTTTATATGTACAGACTCGTGGTGAGACGACGAATCTGGTGATGTGAATTTCGTAATTTTTTGAGAAGTGGTACCGGTGCTTTGGTTTTTCCAACTTCGTTTTTTTGGGTGTTTTTCAAGTTATTTCAATTGGGTTATGTCCCATTACCTTATTATAACGTATTCCATATGGTATTGGTCAGGTTCTATGCACGAGGAGGTTGATTTGCGAGGGAAGCACAAGTTGAGCTATGATTTCGGTCGGCTTGAGGTGAGTAATGATTATAAATGATGTTCTGAGGGTTTGAGACCCCGTATTTGCACTATGTAGTGCTATGTTGAGATGAGATAAGTGTTGTATGAGGAGCGTGGTGATGTCACTACTGGGGATTCGGGCTCAGTCCATCCCGATTGATGAATCTACTGTACATTTGATTGAGACTGAATTAATATCAGCATATCTTGGGCTAGTTTCCATGTTTGCGACCTTGTGTTGATCTGTAGAACCCTTAGGGAGCATGTTCAGCTAATTGACCTCATTTTACCGGTTGAAATCATACTCTCAGTCATGGTCTTAGCTGTGAAACATAACATGAACCGTCCTTAGAAATTTGCACTCTAAATGAGGAATACCCGTGGTTGGAAACCCTATCCTAGCCGAGTGGGCCCGATAGGCCAAGTCTATATTGACTGAAAGGGGTCAAGGACCCCATAGTGAGGGTATTTGATATACAACGGATCGTCCTGCATGCTGCAGCATTATATACATATATACATATATGGATTCAGACTTCACGCCGTAGTAGTATATTATATGGATCGGACTGCACGCTGCAGTGATATAGTATATGGATCGGACTGTACACTGCAGTATTATAGCGCTTGGGCTGTAGAAGCCCTTCCGGAGTCTGCACACCGACACTGAGCGCAGTCGACTATTATTATTGGATCAAGCTACGCGCTGCAGTAGTATATACTATTATTGAATCGGGCCACACGTCGCAGCAGTATTTTGTACGAATCGGGCTGCGCGCCGTAGTAGTGTTGGTAAATTGCTGAATTTTGAGTAACATTCACCTGTTTTCCCCTATTTAGATGTTATTTAATGCCTTTACTGTTGGTTATAGAACTGTGTAGTGTTTTTACGAGAATTCTTACTTTTACCTGATATTTATTTCTATTACTCTCTGAGTTGGAGTACTCACTTTATTCCCTGCACCTTGTGTGCAGATACAGGGATCTCGGAGGTATAGCTGTGTTATTATTGCTGCCCAAATCTATCTTATCGGAGTCATAAAGGTAGCTGCCTGACGTCCGCAGGACCCGATTTCTCCTCTTGTCTTTCTTTTCTTCTATGTCTAGACTTTCATGAGTATAGGATGTTTCTTAGTTGTATCTAGAGTCTCTGACTCGTGATGCCAGATCTAATAGGGGTTGTATTGGTATTATTATGGTTTTCTCTCTATTTTTATTATTATCATAGATTGAAATTTTGCTTAACTGATGATTTAAATTCAAACAACGGATAAGGAGCTTCGTATTTTGGGTTGAGAGTGTTCGAAAGGTCGGGCTTGCCTAAGAAGGTGTTGGGTGCTATCACAATCGTGCTTTGGGGCATGACATTGACCTCCTACTTGGGAGATTTTTATATGGTTGAACTCGTGAGGGTACAAGGGTTCTGAAAATTATTCGATTCTGAGATGTTGGCCTGAAGGGCATTTTGGTCATTTTACCTAATATCACGTTGTAGCTTTGAATATAATAGTAAAAATAGTTGTTTATGATGTCATTTACAGTGTGCAATTGAATTGAATAGATTTTGGCCATTTGGAGTCGGATATTCGTGGCAAAGGCGTAATTTCTAGTTGACTTTGGAGCCGATTCGAGGTAAGTGGCTTGTCTAACCTTGTGTGGGGGACCTTTCGCCCTAGGATTTGTTATTTGATATTTTGAGTGCCTTCTACGCTAGGTGACGAGCGCATACTTGAGCCAAGTGATAAAAATCCAATTTTACTTAAGATATTGAGATTGAGTTTCTTTCATATTTGCTTTATTCTACTTGCAATTATAACATGTGCTAGATTAAGAAAATATGTTTAGTTAATTTAACTTTCTAATTGCTTAAGTTGCCTTGAATGTACTACGTGAAGCATGCTAGTCCAGTACAAGTTGTTGTTTGTCTGTTTGTACTTCATTTATGTATATCTTCTGCTTGTGATTGTGCATTTATATAGGGACTGCAAATGTGGGATTCCAGTAGCTTCCCCCTTGTTTGTTTACTTTGGGACTACGAGTTTGATTCCCGATTGATCCCCCTATAGTTTTACTTTGGGACTCCGGGTTAGATTCCCGATAGATCCCCCATGCACTATTACTTTGGGACTGCGGGTTAGATTCCCGATAGATCCCCCTGCATATGATGGTTGGACTATTGGACGGTATCCCGGGAGATCCTTCGTATTTACATATGTGATGGACTACAGGACGGTATCCCAGGAGATCCATTAGACAGATGAGAAGAAGGACTACATGATGGTATCCTAGAAGATCCTTATGGTTGTCACTGCTATTGAGCTACACACTTTCTGTATTCAGTTTGTTCTTTCTGTAGTTGTTATTGCCTTATAGGCATGTCTTATCTTACTGTTGTGCTCATTATTACTACCATTTCTTTAATACTGTTAATTTGTTATTATATTTTACCTTAGTAAGGCCCTGACCTTCCTTGTCACTACCCAACCGAGGTTAGTCTTGGCATTTAGTTAGTACTGCTGTGGTGTATTCATGCCCCTTCTGCGCTTGTTTTTCATTTGCAGATCCAGGTTACTCCACCCATGTGTACTATCATCGAGGCGGAGAGATCTAGCGGAGATTTCGAGGTATATCTGCAGCGTCTGCACACCAAAGAGTATCCTTCCTTGTTCTATCTATAGAGTTTAGATTCTATCATACTTTTGATGTAGGCATTCTTAAGATTACAACATTTACATTATTTCTTTTAGCATGTGTTTCTCGTGAGTTTCTGGGTTTTCGGATTGAGTTGTAGACTTCGGCATTTCTTTTGAGTTGTATTGGCCGAGCAGACTTATATGCAGCTATTATTTTACATATGTTCAGTTTTCACTAATTATTTCTGCGAGTTATGTTAAATTTCCGCATTGTTAGGCTTACCTAGTTCAAGGAACAAGGTGCTATCACGAGATGTTCATGGAGGTTGAACTGGGGTTATGACAGTAGTCTAATAGGATTTCAAAACTCCAAGAAGCAAATTTGTCGGAGGAAATTGTAGCAAAAATTAGCCAGATAATGCATGAAAATCCTTATGCGCAATTCTTTCGCTAGATAAGAGATGATACAACCTTTCAAGATTTACCGATTTGAATTGCTGCCAATGCTACACAAGATGAGCGTTTCTAGAACAAACCATCTGTAGATCAAGTTGCTACAATTTGGATAGATGGAAATAATCCAAATGTACCATTTGATAGAGAGATTATCATTCATGAACATTCTAGGAACAAACATATAGTCAAACATTACTATGGTTTTTATGATCCATTTCAATATCCTTTGCTTTTTCTAAATGGCTAAGTAGGTTGGCACTAAGGAATATGAAAACAACTTCAACCAAACAAAGCCACAACTACAACTGAAACTGCAAGTCACAACCATGATACCCGACATTCTCGTCTGCTAATGAGGTGTTTGACAAAGAAGATCAGGGTAACGTACTTCAACAAATGATTAAATTTTCTTAACACAAATTTATCATTATCAATATATATATGTATAAAATAAATCTTAATGTAGGTGTACGACGTAAAAGTAAATCATGCGTGTCTTGTAGAGAGCATTACTGCTTTAAACTACAAATACTTATAGGAGTAAATTGCATATTGCTATTGTACGGATAATTAATGCAATAGTTTGTGGTTTATATGTACATCAAGTTAGAACCAACAAGGTTTGAGTATTTGAGACTGGATAAATCAAATTTTAGACGGGAAATATTCCAAGGTATTGTACATAGCATCATGGCAAAAGAATGTATAGGAGATAATGTTGGTACGAGAATAATATGTTAGGCAACGTGTATTATCAAAATCAACACTTGTTAAGGAAAAACAAGAGGGAGAAGAAATAGAATATATAATTCCGAGTTCACAATTTGCTTGTGTGTCCTTAAGGAATTTTAACCCCCTCACAGTTGCCAAGGTAATGGATTAAATCCTCCCAGGATAAAACGGAATAACCTTCCTGCGACAGTGGCAATACAAGAAGCAGGATACCAACGAACTCAAAAAGCGGAGCGAATCACACTTACGGTTTTCAAGGAACGAGAAAGCTCAAGAATTTTTGGATTAATGAACTTGCAGAGAGAGGGAAAGAATTTCTGAATTTCTGAATATCTAGAATGAAAGCCATGCCTGAATTTATAGGAAATTGTTGGCTTTGTGAAAAGGTATGGTGCCTCTTCATGGTGTCTGTTCATTGTGAATAGACACCTGATAGGAAGATACGTTCTTTCAACGTTATTTATCAAACTGGGTCAACTAGTTTAACCAAATAAACCGGGCTAAATTTTGAAGCCCAATCCAGTCCATTTAATTTCCCACCATTACCCAATTCACACTACTCATCTTTAAAGCACAATGGCTTAAAAGTCCAACAATCCCCCACATGAATGGGGAATGGCTATATAGAAAAAAAAAACATGGAAATTGTGTGATTCACAAGAAAAGATCGATCGCATCCGGATAAGTAGGTTTCCCTTTGAACTTTCCATAGTGAACATATGTCGGATATACTCGGTCAATCGGTAGATTTGATATCTTTGAACCGTCGAACTTTGGTGTATACCTAGACAACCATATGTCACACAATCGACCCTTAACCGTCTGTTGGTTCTCATTATTGTGTTCGTTTCAGCCATGAACACCGCCTGGTCTCATAAGTGCATAGAGAATTGGCCTTACAGAATTCTCCTTGAAGCGGCTTACACTTCACACTTACATAGGTGATTCCTAAACATGTAATCCTTTAGATTGACACTATTTGATAGATACCTCATCAAATTTAGGTAATCATTAAAGAACGTGTAAATTTCTATCCTTGTTACTGAACATTGTCTTCATCACGAGAATGGACCAAAGATTTTATTTTGACAATGTTGAACCGGTCAATCACAACTTTGTTTGAGCTCCTTGAACCTAGATCTCGGAACATCCAAAATTCTAGGTAGAGTTACCGCCATGTTGACTTGTCCTCGGCCATAGTCCCATTCCCTTAGATGATTTCTCAACTCCCTCTCTAGTTAAGCCTTTTGTAAGCGGATTCTCAACATTATCCTTTGATCTTACATAATCAATAGTGATAATTCCACTAGAAAGTAGTTGTCTAACGGTATTATGTCTTCGCCGTATATGACGAGACTTTTCGTTATACATAACGCTCCCTGCCCGTCCTATTGCAGCCTCACTATCGCAATGTATGCAAATAGGAGCCAAAGGTTTTGGCCATAATGGAATGTCTTCAAAAAAATTCTGAAGCCATTCAGCTTCTTCACCGGCTTTATCCAATGCTATAAACTCTGATTCCATTGTAGAGCGAGCAATACACGTCTGTTTAGAAGACTTCCAAGATATTGCTCCTCCACCAACCGTAAACACATATCCACTTGTGGACTTTGTTTCTATTGAGCCGGTTATCCAATTTGCATCACTATATCCTTCGATAACTGCAGGATATTTATTGTAGTGCAAAGCGTAGTATTGAGTATACTCCAAGTATCCCAGAACTTGTTTCATTGCCACCCGGTGATGTTTGTTGGGATTACTTGTGAATCGACTAAGTTTACTTATCGCACAAGTTATATCAGGTCGTGTACAGTTCATGATGTACATTAAGCTTCCTAACACACGAGCATACTACCAATTGAGATGTACTTTCACCTTTATTCTTCATAAGATGATGGTTTAAGTCAATTGGAGTCCTTGCACTTCTAAATTCCAAATGTTTGAATTTTTCAAGTACCATTTTCACGTAATGTGATTGAGACAAAGCTAGACCTTGAGGAGTCCTTTTGATTTTAATTCCTAGAATTATATCGGCAACTCCTAAGTCTTTCATATCAAACTTACTAGCAAGCATGCGCTTAGTAGTTTGAATGTCGACAACGTCTTTGCTTATTATTAGCATATCATCAACATATAAGCAAACAATGACTATATGATTAGGAACGTTTTTAATGTAAACACATTTATCATATTCATTAATCTTAAATCCATTTGACAACATTGTTTGGTCAAATTTCGCATGCCATTGCTTGCGTGCTTGTTTTAGTCCATAAAGGGACTTAACAAGTCGACACACCTTCTTTTCTTTTCCCGGAACCACAAACCCCTCGGGTTGGTCCATGTAGATTTCTTCCTCTAAATCACCATTTAAGAAGGCTGTTTTCACATCCATTTGATGGATTTGAAGATCATACAAGGCGGCTAACGCGATTAGCATCCGAATGGATGTAATTCTTGTTACCGGTGAGTATGTGTGAAAATAGTCAAGACCTTCTCGTTGTCTAAATCCTTTGACGACAAGTCTTGCCTTGTATTTGTCAATAGTACCATCGTCTTTCATTTTCTTCTTGAAAATCCATTTAGAACCCAACGTTTTGTTACCTGGAGGAAGATCAACCAATTCCCAAGTATGGTTGCTCAATATGGATTCTATTTCACTATTGACAGCTTCTTTCCAATATTGTGCCTCTGAGGAAAACATTGCTTCCTTGAAGGTACGAGGCTCATTTTCTAACAGAAAAGTCAAAAAATCCGGACCGAATGAAGTAGATGTCCTTTGACGTTTACTTCTTCTCGGATTTTCTTCATTAGGCATACCATCCGTTATTTCCTCCCGAGGTCGTTTTGACTTTTGGCAGGTCACTTCACTTTCCTTTTTATACGGATAAATAGTTTCAAAGAATTCAGCATTATCTGATTCTATTATCGTATTAATGTGAATCTCAGGATTTTCTGATTTATGAACCGGAAAACGATATGCCTTGCTATTGGTTACATATCCAATAAATACACAATCAACCGTTTTTGGACCTATCTTAACCCTTTTAGGTTTAGGAACTTGTACCTTAGCTAAACACCCCCACACTTTGAAGTATTTCAAGCTAGGCTTCCTTCCTTTCCACTTTTCATAAGGAATGGATTGTGTTTTACTATGAGGTACACGGTTGATTATCCGGTTAGCTGTAAGTATATCTTCCCCCCACAAGTTCTGTGGTAAGCCAGAACTTATTAGCAATGCATTCATCATCTCCTTTAACGTTCGATTCTTCCTCTCCACAATTCCATTAGATTGTGGAGAGTAAGGGGCAATTGTTTGGTGAATAATGCCATTTTCCAAACATATTTCTTCAAAAGGAGATTCATATTCGCCACCCCTATCACTTCTTATCATTTTGATCTTTTTATTTAGTTGCGTTTCAACTTCACTCTTGTATTGCTTGAAAGCATCAATTGCCTCATCTTTACTATTAAGTAAATAAACATAGCAGTATCTCGTGCTATCGTCAATAAAAGTAATAAAATACTTTTTTCCACCGCGACATGGTGTTGACTTAATGTCGCAAATATCCGTGTGAATTAAGTCTAAAGGACTTGAATTCCTTTCAACGGACTTATAAGGATGCTTAGCATACTTTGATTCCACACATATTTGACATTTAGAATTAACGCAATCAAATTTTGGCAATACTTCTAAATTTATCATCTTTCGCAATGTTTTGAAGTTTGCGTGACCTAAACGCGCATGCCATAAAGTGTTTGACTCAAGCAAGTAAGAAGAAGCATTCACTTTATTGATTGGAACTGCTATTACATTTAGCTTGAAAAGGCCCTCACTTAGGTAACCTTTTCCAACATACAAATCGTTCTTACTAATTACAACACTATTAGAAACAAAAATACATTTGAATCCATTCTTGACAAGAAGTGAGGTAGACACAAGATTCTTGCGAATTTCTGGAACATGGAGGACTTGGTTTAGAGTCACTATTTTTCCAGACGTCATCTTCAACGCAATCTTGCCAACTCCTTCAATTTTGGCCGTAGATGAATTTCCCATGAAGATAGTCTCGTCGGGACCTGCGGGGACATAAGAAGAAAATAATTCCTTGTTAGCACAAACATGGCGGGTGGCTCCAGAATCTATCCACCACTCTTTCGGATTTCCTACCAAGTTGCATTCGGACAACATGGCACACAAGTCTTCCATTTTCATCTTCAACCATGTTGGCTTGATTCTTTTTCTTCCTATCATTCTTTGGCGCACGACAATCCGCCGCCTTATGTCCAATTTTTCCACAGTTGTGGCAATTACCCTTGAACTTCTTCTTGCTTGGGTAATTCTTTGGTCCAGAAGCTTTCTTCCTCTTCTTATTTTGTGGTGCCTCCTCAACAATGTTTGCCCCCACAATTGTCGAGTTTCCACGTGACTTCTTTTCAGCATTTTTGTTGTCCTCTTCTATCCTCAAACGAACAATCAAGTCTTCTAGAGTCATCTCCTTCCGTTTGTGTTTAAGATAATTCTTAACATCCTTCCACAACGGAGGTAGTTTCTCAATGAAAGCAGCAACTTGAAAGGCCTCATTAATGACCATACCTTCAGCAAAGAGGTCATGTACAATGACTTGTAGTTCTTGGACTTGTGTTATGACCGACCTAGTGTCAATCATCTTAAAATCCAGGAACCTTACAACCACGAACTTCTTAAGTCCTGCATCCTCGGTCTTGTATTTTTTCTCAAGCGCATTCCATAATGCTTTTGAAGTTTCCATGACCCTATAGACATTGTACAAACCATCTTCCAAACAACTCAAAATGTAATTTTTGCATAAGAAATCAGAATGTTTCCATGCTTCAGTTACAACAAGTCGTTCATTGTCCGGAGTATCCTCGGCCATGGCCGGAGGATCCTCCTTGATAAAACGTTGCAAACTCAACGTAGTAAGATAGAAGAGCATCTTCATTTGCCAGCGTTTGAAGTCAATACCGAAAAATTTTCCGGGTTTTTCTGCCGGTGCCATAGCATGGGCCGGAGTAGAACGGCTTGACGATGCAGCCACACTCGTCATAGTAGCACCCGTTCCCGCAACATTTCCATTATTTTGGTTTTCATTCGTCATATTTCTGTAAAGTCAAAAACAATACAGAACTTTATTAAATCAGTGAAGGTTTTATATCTTCAAACTGAATACCAAACCAAACATACAACATGTAACAATGGGGAAGTTTTTATATACTTCAAACCCGTACGTTTATTATTCCGGCAAAGTTTTTATGTACTTTAAACCGGAGAGAAACAATTAATGGAGTAGAAAGCAACAAGGCTTTAGTCTCCAAGTTAATGTAAAACAATGCCGGAAAAAAAAATAATACAGAACTTTATTAAATCAAGTGAAGTTTTTATATCTTCAAACTGAATACCAAACCAAACATAAAACACGTAACAATGGTGAAGTTTTTATATACTTCAAACCCGTACGTTTATTATTATTATTTTTTTTCTTTAAAATTCCTTAAGATGTTAGGCAACGTGTATTATTAAAATCAACACTGTTAAGGAAAAACAAGAGGGAGAAGAAATAGAATATATAATTCCGAGTTCACAATTTGCTTGTGTGTCCTTAAGGAATTTTAACCCCTCACAGTTGCCAAGGTAATGGATTAAATCCTCCCAGGATAAAACGGAATAACCTTCCTGCGACAGTGGCAATACAAGAAGCAGGATACCAACAAACTCAAAAAGCGGAGCAAATCACACTTACGGTTTTCAATGAACGAGAAAGCTCAAGAATTTTTGGATTAATGAACTTGCAGAGAGAGGGAAAAAATTTCTGAATTTCTGAATATCTAGAATGAAAGTCATGCCTGAATTTATAGGAAATTGTTGGCTTTGTGAAAAGGTATGGTGCCTCTTCATGGTGTCTGTTCATTGTGAATAGACACCCGATAGGAAGATACGTTCTTTCAACGTTATTTATCAAACTGGGTCAACTAGTTTAACCAAATAAACCGGGCCAAATTTTGAAGCCCAATCCAGTCCATTTAATTTCCCACCATTACCCAATTCACACTACTCATCTTTAAAGCCCAATGGCTTAAAAGTCCAACATAATATTTCCAGCATCATTTATCGAAGGTCCTAGAGATATGCCTCCTCAGTATATGAATGTAATGGCTTTGATTTAACGTTTTGGGAAACAATATCTATTTATGACAATGACATGTAATACTGAATGTACGGAGATACGAGAGACCATGTATCCAGGACAACTACCTCAAGATAGACCCAACTTAGTGACTAGAGTTTTTAGGGCAAAGTTGCAAGATTTAAAAGATCATATTTTCAACAAAAGAATATTTGGCCCGGTTGCTGCACATATATTTGTAGTTGAATTCCAAAAAAGAGGCCCGCCACAAGTACATCTTTTCCTAATACTTGAACAAGGGCACAAGATAACATCAGCTGACCAATGTGACAAATTTATTACTACTGAACTTCCTGATAAAGAAGATTATCCAATCTTGTATGAATTGATTGTCAAGCATATGATGCATAGTCCATGTGAAAATTATCGTACAACAAGTCCTTGCATGAAGGACGGTCAGTGCAAAAGTCGTTATCCTCGACCATTTAGTAGTAAATCGGCACAAGGAAAGGATGGATACCCTATTTATAAAATAAGAAATGATGGAAAGACTACAAATGTTCGTGGTATGAGAATAAACAACCAATGGGTTGTTCCGTGTAATCCTTATTTGCTAACTAGATACAATTGTCATATTTATGTAGAGTGTTTTTTTCAGAGTGATAGCAATAAAGTATCTCTACAAATATATATACAAAGGACATGATAAGTATGGTGTTTATATTGAGCCAGATGATGGGAAAAAAAATCAATAATTAAATTTAAAATTTTCAAGATGCACGATGGGTATCTCCGAAGCATTATGCAGAATTTATAAATTCAATCTCACTAAAATGGGACCTCCACTGATTAAGGTTCAACTACATTTCCCTAATAAACAGTTAGGTAAGCTATTTATATCAGTTATGTACTTCACGTTTTAATTATTACAAAACTTATCTTCCTTGTTGAGTATTACAATGTCAGAGCTTCACTTGAGTAGACATTTCCACCCCTGATACAACAGACAAATATTGTTGCGTATGATTTATAGATTATTAGACACTCACCAGTTGATACAACGAGGAAGCAAAATAATAGAGCAAGAAAGACAGTGTAGTTAACTAATTAAGACTTAGCCATATTTCTGAATTATCTGTCTTGATTATTAATTTGTGTCTAAGTAAGGATTTAACTTTCACATTTTATAGAGAGGGAAAAGAGTCATAGTGGGGATAAGAAATCACCAGATAACATTGTCTTGTGAAACATAGAAAACAATACCCAAATTTAGAATTCTAACCTTGGAAAATAGCATAAGGAATTGTATTCTTACTTTAGTGTCATATTGTAAAATTTAGATGACACTATTTTGTTTTCTCTTTGCTAAAACGCATAGAAGAGGTCAATTAATTTACGCAAATTCTAATGGATTTCCAATAATTAGTGTGCTATTGGAGCAAGCAAAATTTACTAAATGTTATAGTTTGGGACTACGCCACATGTACCATGCTCACCGAATATTTTGAGAAATGCTCACAAGAATTTCCAAAACACTATGTTTGGAACTCTCAAGGCAAGATATGGACAAAAAGAAAAACAAAGATCAGTAATTGGTCTCATCGCTGCTGGTGAGTCATTTAACGCCTGCGCTCTTAATACTATTTTCACATTTGTTTAATTAATCTATTCTGGTTCTCCCAATGTATAGCTAACCCATAGAAGGAGAAAGGTATTACTTTATATTATTGTTGAATCATGTCAAATGTCACGAACCAAAATCTGTACCAGTCGTGATGGCGCCTCTCGTGAAAATAAGGCTCGCTAACTAACCCAATTCGTCCCTTTCAACGTAATTAAACATAAATGCATAGAAAAATGCGACTTAGTGACATTAATTATTAAAATTTACAACCCAACACAGCCCGATCGGGGTGTCACAAGTCACGAGCATCTATGAGAATGAAGTCTCCATTATACAGTCTAGAAATACACTGAAGATGTATGAATAACATAAAAGGACAGGGGTGCTGCGAACGCTGGCAGTCACCTTGCTAAAACATCCACAACTCCGCCGTCATACAACTAATACCCGCTACGTGGTGCATAAATACCTGCAACTGCACGCGAAGTGCAGGGAGTAAAGTGAGTACTCCAACTCAGTGAGTAATAAAAGTAAATAATAATTGAGCAGCAAGAAATCACGTAAAGCGACCAGCATGCTATACTGAAACCGGGTACAATTTCTGAGAAAAATAGTCAAATCGGTGAAATCTTTAGAAATGCTTTGGCTCAGTTCAAATCTCTTTTGAAAATGGTATTTTCAATGATTACGAAAATAGTTTCAAAATAGTTAGTGTTGTATATCACCGAAAAATCCGCCGCTCGGGCACAAATACCACAGTATATCAGAAAAAGACAAGAAGTATGCAAAATGACCACATAAAAGCTCGTCCATTGGGCAATATCTCTAGCTGAACCAGCCCCTCGGGCTCACTCTCAACAACGCTCTCGGCCTCTCAGGCTCCCTCTCCCTTTTCACTCTTAGAAACACTATCACATAATAACCGCTACGGCATGCAGCCCGATCCACATATCGTTGTAGCGTGCAGCCGGATCCGTATGGGTACCCGCCCTCACTGTGGGGGTGCAGACTCTGGAGGGGCTCCCACAGCACAAGCGCTATATCACTGCGGCGTGCAGTCCGATCTAATATATACATACTGCGGCGTGTAGTCCGATCCATATAATTTACTACCGTGGCATGCAGTCCGACCCATATAATATAATACTGCGACGTGTAGTCCGATCCTTATATAATCCTCTCATCCAGGCCCTTGGCCTCACATCCCTCGGGGTATCTTCACATTTGGACCTCAGCCACACTCAGTCAAAATATCATCACAAGGCCCTCGGGCATTAGTAAAATAGTAGTCCTTAGCCCAAATTATCATTTGAAATATCATTTAAGACTCAAATCTGAGTAAAAGTGACTGAGTTGTAAATTAGTAGAGAAACAATATGACTAAGTTCAAGTAGTAAATCAAAATAGTGAGGAAATAGTGAAAATAATCCCCGAATGGTTAAAATAATTGGCATGAAGCCCAAATACGACAATCATCACAAACAACAGTGATAACAAATAAGTTCCAACCAAATACATGGTAAATTAATCAATCGGGGCAGACCAAGTCACAGTCCCCAACGGTGCTCTACCCCACGCCCACTACCCGGTGTACAAGTCTCCTCAAAATAGCACAATGGTGTGCAAATCGGGGGTTTCAAACCCTCAGGGTATCATTTACAATAATTACTCACCTCGAACGGGTGAAATCTCTAGATCTCGACGCCTATGCCCCTCAAATTGGCCTCAATGTGCGTCAAATCTATCCAAATCAGAGCGAATACATCACAATATACTAGGGGAACAATACCTAATCGAAAACAATCAAAAAATAGAAAAAATCTCGAAACTAGCAAAACCCGAGCACCGGGTCCACATCTCTTCAAGTTACAAAACTCAGATTACCATATTCCTCATCTCGCCACGATTTTATACATACCAAGAACTCCGAAATCGGAGATCAAATGACCTGCCAAATCCCTATTTGAAATATCAAAACTCAAGCTAGTTCATCAAATATTCGGCTAAATTTACATGAAATTTCGAGAATAATTTCACAATAAAATAGTGTATTGAGTTCAAAAATCTTACCTCCAATCAATTCTCCTTGAATCCCTCTTCAATCTCCACCAAGAAGTTCTCAAAATGATCAACCATGGAGGAAAAATAGCCCAAAATCGCGGAAATGAGCTATTAAAACATTCTGCACAGTTCTGTGTTTTTTTTCTATGTAATCGCGGCCTCATGCATGCGATCACGATAAATAAATTTCCGAACTCCCAAAAATGGTCTATGCAAAATGTGACAAAGTCCATGTGACGTAGTGACCATTTTCCCAACCTTATGTGATCGTGTCAACACTTATGTGATCGCGAAGGGCAATTTGCTAGCCCCAATTTTTCCTTCTACGCGATTGCGGCTTGACCCACGCAATTGCATTGACTTAACTTCTGCAACACGTGGAAATGAAAAACCTGCAACATTTCAACCTAAAAAACTAGCCTGTTAAATCATCCGAAACCCACTTGAGTCCCCGGGACCTCAGCCACAAGCACCTACATGTCTTAAAATACTATTCAAACTTGTTCCAATCGTCACAACACATCAAACAACACTAATATCATCAATTCTCATTGGATTCAAGCCTAAGTTCTTCAACAACTTTCGAAACACGCATTTGATCAAAAATCCCAACCAAACGACATCAGAATGACCTGAAATTTTGCACACACATCACAAATCACATATCGTAACTACAACAACTATCGAAATTCCATTCCGACTCTCGGGTCAAAATCTCACCTATGAACCGGAATTCGCCAAAATACTAACTTCGCCAATTCAAGCCTGATTCTACACTGGACCTCCAAAATCAATTGTGATTGCACTACTAAGTCACAAATCATCCCCCGAAGCTAGCCGAATCGCCGAAAATTACATCCGAGCCCTATAACTCATAAGTCAATGTCTAGTTGACTTTTCCAACTTAAGCCTCCCTTAAAGAGACTAAGTGTCTCATTTCTTATCAAAACCAATCCAAATCGATTTTCACACACCACATGCCGATAATGAAACGTGAAGAAGAAATAAACGGGAAAAATGAAGTTGTAACACATGAAACGACAGGTCGGGTCATCACATCTTCCCCAACTTAGACAAATGCTCATCCTCGAGCGTACGCAGAGTTGTCGTAGAAGCCAACCAATTACTGAAAAACCTTACCAAGCATACAGTTAGGGTGATCCCACGTCATCCTATCTCTATAGGTCCGATAACATAACATAGCTGAAATCTCACAAGCCATCTAGACCATTAACCTTAGAACCACATTGCACTTTCTAAAATGATACACAAGACCAGAACATCACATCTATACACAAAATAAGTCTAAACCGGATGTAATAACCCATACCTGCAATCTTAAGTGAAATCATATGATATACTACATTATCCAAGCACTTGAATTGATAACTTCTACTCTCCGTAAACCCACAACAACCAAATACTGATAGAAAACCTCTTATTTAGCCAAAAACATATTCTAATACCTTCACATATTGACAACGATAAATGAAACATGCGATAAACCGTAAACATTTCCCAGATCAACCATTCATGAAGCCACTCCCTTTTTGACTAATACCACAACAGATTTCTCTGCCGAACCTCGATATTATCTTCCTAACAAGATGAAATCAAATCTGTTATATTCTTTAATGACTCCAACGATCACCTCGAATTCAACATACCACTCTGGTGACATGACACATCAATACATGCCTAAGTCACAACTTGAATAATACACACACAAATAAGAAGCGCCCTGAACATACCCAAATCATGACAAATGACTCCAGCGAAATAGTTGTAACTCAAGTTCGTCAATACCATCACAACACAAGGATGAGACCTCGTCTCACATCATAGAAATAGAATACCTGAATCTACCCTGAAAGGTCATATCTCCACGTAGCCTCGCTACAATGTGGAATCCTGTCCAAACATTGTTACACATGAAGCATCTCAAGTCACTATGCTCAAAATAGACAGCCACGCACAACTTGATGTCTGGAACCCAAGCAATTCATTACACCCACGGAGAAACAAATAACATATGGCACGCAACCCATTAGATCATAACCAATACTCCATTTACCGAGCAACACTCAATTACTCTTCACGCTCGACATTCTCCATGAATCCCCAATAGAACCGCATCACATGTGCCCATATCCAACAAATTATAATGCCTCACATCATAGAAAAAGTAACTCATAGATCTCCTCAGATCACTAGCAAGCTTAATAACGATCAATTCAACATATTCCTCAACAATACAACTTGGGGACAACCAGACTAACTCAAGCAAAATACGTAGCCACAACAGCCTGTCAACAAACTCGATACCAAGAAGCCTGAAGATGCTTCTTCCACTACTATAACTCCTACTGGAGCCACACGATACGATGCTCGACACCAAATAAATACTGAAATCCACATTCTTGCCCGGCGACATGCCCGGCCATAAGAAACGCATCCGAAAAAGTCCCTCAACACTGGAACTGAACCAATGGTAGAAATTTGTGCACTGGAATTCATTACGAAGGCCCAATTAAGAAAAAATAGTCCTTCCTAGTCGTCCACTTGTCTTTGGAATACAAACCACTCTGCTAGAACATAATCCGATGCACTTTGCCACGCAACATGTGACATTTTCCCGCATAGCCTATAGCACAATAGTCTAGAATAACCCAACACTGAGACAACCAGTCTACACCTCAATGTCATACCCAAAATCTAACATACCAAGTAAGGAAAGGTCCACTCGGGCCTCCAAATCTCAATAGCCACTAAACGGTGCCGATACACACGAACCATAACCACTACATACTGTATAAGAGAACTTCCAGTCTTTAACTCCATATAGTGGACGAATCACCATACCTAAATCCCAAATTTTACCGTATGAATATACATCACACCTGAAGTACCCAATCATTCCATGGGAGATATTCAAAAATTCCCCTGTGCCAACATATAACTCAGATATCAGTAGTCGATCTATCCAGAAAGTGTCACAATACTACCAAAGTAGCATTAGTTTAGTCACACTACCCCTTTTCGAGACAGACACTCTCGTCAAATAACTTTCAATTCGTAATACCATTTTTCTTGATTATCCGAGGCTACCCGTTGCCTAAGTGTTTTATGATCTTCTTTTCAGAAATGAACTGTAACTCATCTAGCCAAAATCTTCCATCAATCCCATTTAGGATGAAAAATCATTACACATTCCATGCTTCGCATGCCCGTAGAAAATATATTCATCTCGAAACCACGATAAAACCCAAAAAGAACTCTCTCCGAATTCCATTTGCACAAGCTAAACTACCAGGACTGAATCATTCTACCCAAATCGAGCTAAGCAAGATGTCGAAACTCAAGAGCTTTTACTGCACAATACATGTAAGTCTCATTACCTCGAACACATACGAAGAATTGATCATATTCTTACCATACTGATTCGATCTGCTAACAAGATACTTCATCTATCTAGATTTCCTTTTGATTCATTTTCAACTTGATATCCCCTTTTGCTGTAACACACTACCCAGCCCAGGCTAACCACTCGAGACCCAAGTATAAAACCACAATGTCTCAAACCCATGAGCCATTAAACACTCTCTCAAACGTTCCCACTAATACCACATGCCAGAATACTGATACATGAAATCCCATAATTAACATAAAATTCCACAAGTCATGACATTCCCGATGAACACACGGTATCTGCCCACATACACGGTCTTAAAACATCTGATTGCTATATGTAGAATCTTGAATACAATTAGACCATTCTCGAGAGTCATTCACTCTTATTAAAACTCCAATTACCTGAATTAACGAACAGAACCACTCGTGCCTTATTGGCACTCCAATACCGTAAAATGAGATCCTCATACCAATACAACCAAGCAACTTCCTTCTCTAAGCACCGAGCATTCTTTATCAATAACAACTCAGGACACCCTATTATTTTCACACATTGATGAAGCACCGTATAAAATTTGTCAAAATTTTGCTTTACTTGTGCCATCCTCGGCTCAATTTCTACAACTTGAACTGATCCGCCAGTATACCTCAAAACGGAACCAACATAGCACATAACCGTGCAATCAGCTAATCAATAGTAACCGCCCCAACTTGGCTCGAAGCCATATATCAAGACACACTCAGTAACCCATAAAACATTTACTCTAATGATGCCACAATGACATAGTGAGATAAAACTCAAATCATGTACAAGAAACACATATCATCTAGTATTGTAATCCCCTACAAACCTCGCATTCATCCCAGCATCAGCTGAGTCCACCCTCTAGAGCAACCAGAATTTATCAAATTACAATGCGTACTCTTCAATTATACATGAGATCTTCTAACAATACACATAAGGATCGTGCCACTTAAGAACACTCCGCAAGAGATAACCTACCTGCTTTGCCTCAATTTGGTATTTTAGCGTACTTTCCACCATCATATATGTTACACAGTCATTTAGTCTTCCTGAGTCTGAACTTATACCGCCACATGTAATGCACATCACTTCCCAACTAGGAGATACAAAAATATTCTACACACGCCCATAACTCGGGGCTACACAACAAATCACAATAGGAATCGAACACTTATTATTTCATCTATTATCCAGCTAACTTCTTCGTTACTGCCAAGTCATATGGATACATCTCTCAGTACTAACATACTCATCACATGGATATCCAACCGTCATTCCGGCTAATAAGGACAATACCAAACATACAAATTCAAAGTACTTGCTCGTATAATCAGCACCTCAGTGCTCAAGCCATACGTAAAGATCCGGCCTCAAGTCATCCAGACTGGGCCAACATACTCACGAAGATCACATCTCACCTCTTGATCGGGGAACCGCAAACCATCAATGCACATATAATACTGAGCGCTCATGTGCGCATACAGATGTGTGGAATAAATTTCAATAGTTATATGTCAAGCTGAATCAAGTACGCATGATAAGAATTCCAAGAAAGTGAAGTTTTCCTAAACATTTTGCAGCCTCCCGAGGATAAATACAGACATCTTCGTACCGATCCGCGAGACTCTACTAAATTTGCTCATGAATCGCGATATCTAGTAACCTACGCTCTGATACCAACTTGTCAAGACCCAAAACCCGCACCAGTCGTGGCGGTGCCTCTCGTAAAGACAAGGCCAGTCAACTAACCCAATTCATCCCTTTCAATGTAATTAAAGATAAATGCATAGAAAAATGCGAATTAGTGACTTTAATTAGCAAAATTTATAACCCAGCTCAGCCCGACCGGGGTCTACAAGTCACGGACATCTATGAGAATGAAGTCTCCACTATAAATTCTAGAAATAAACTTAAAAGATGTATGAATAACATGAAAGGACAGGGGTGTTGCGAACGCTGGAAGTCGCCTTGCTAAAACCTCTACAACTCCATCGGCATACAGCCAATACCCGTTACCGGGTGCATAAATACCTACAACTGTACGCGCAGTGTAGCGACTAAAGTGAGTACTCCAACTTAGTGAGTAATAAAAGTAAATAATAACTGAGTATCAAGAAATCACGTAAAGCAACCAACATACAATACTAAAAATGGGTACAATTTCGGAAAAATAATAGTGAAATCGGTGAAATCTTTATAAATGCTTTGGCTTAGTTCAAATCTCTTTTGAAAATGGTCTTTTCAATGATTACAAAAACAATTTCAAAATAATTAGTCTTGTATAACACTAAAAAATCCGCCTCTCGGGCACAAATACCACAGTATATCAGGTAAAAGGCAAGAAGAATGCAAAATGAGCACATAAAAGCTCGCCCCTCGGGCAATATCTCAAGCTGAACCAGCCCCCCGAGCTCACTCTCAACAACACTCTCGGCCACTCGGGCACCCTCTCCCTGGTCACTCTCAGAAACAGTATCACATAATAACCATTGCAGCGTGCAGCCCGATCCACATATTGCTGCAGCATGCAGGCCGGTCTATATTGGTACCCGCACTCACTACGGGGGTTCAGACACCGGAGGGGCTCCTACACCGCAAGCGCTATATGAATGCGGCATGCAGTCCGATCAAATTTGTACATGATGCACCGTACAGTCTGATCCATGTAATATACTACTGTAGAGTGCATTCCGACTCGTATAATATACTACTGCGGTGTGTAGTCCAATCCTTATATAATCCTCTCATCCAGCCACTCGGCCACGCATCCCTCAGGGTTTCCTCACATCTGGCCCTCGGCATCACTTAGTCAAAATATCATCACAAGTCCCTAAGGCATTAGTAAAATAGTAGTCCTCTGCCCAAATTATCATTTAAAATATCATTTAAGACTCAAATCTGAGTAAAAGTGGTTGAGTTGCAAATTAGTGGAGAAACAATATAACTGAGTTCAAGTAGTAAATCAAAATCGTAAGGAAATAGTGAAAATAATCCCCAAAGGGTTCAAATAATCGGCACGAAGCCCAAATACGACAATCAACCCAAAAAAGTGCAAACAAATAAATTCCAACCAAATGCGTAGTAAATCAATCAATCGGGACGGACCAAGTCACAGTCCCCAGTGGTGCTCTACCCCACGCCCAATACCAGCATGCAAGTCACCTCAATATAGCAATATGTCGTGTAATTCCAAATTTTCAAACACTTAGGATATTATTTAAAATTATTACTCACCTCGAACCGGTGAAATCTTTAGATCTTGACACCTATGCCCCTCAATCGAGCCTCCATACACGTCAAAGCTATCCAAAATCGGAGCAAATGCACACAATATGCTAGGGGTACAATACCTAATAAAAAATAATCAAAAAATAGCAAAAATTTCGAAACTAGCAAAACCCAAGACCCGAGCCCACTTCTCAAAAAATTATAAAACTCACATTACCAGATTTCTCGTCTCTCCAGGAGTTCATACATACCAAGAACTCCCAAATTCGAGCTCAGATGACTTATCAAATGCCCATTAAAAATATCAAAACTCAAGCCCTAGTTCATCAAATGTTAGGCTAAATTTATATGAAATTTCTAGACTAATTTTACAATAAAATCGTGTTTTAAGTTCAAAAATCTTACCTCCAATCGATTCTCCTTGAATCCCTCTTTAATCTCCACCAAAAAGCTCCCAAAATGATCAATCGTGGAGCAAAAATGGCCCAAAATCGCAAAAATGGGCTTTTAAAATATTTTGCCCAGCTTTATATTTTTCTTCTATGCAATCACAGCCTCATGCGTGCGATCACGATGAATAAATTTAAAAACTCCCATAAATGTTCTATGCAAACGCGACAAAGTCCATGCGATCGCAGTGACCATTTTCCCAACCCTATGCGATCGCGCCAACACTTATGCGATCACGAAGGGAAATTTGCCAGCCCCAATTTTCCTTCTACGCGATCGCGTCTTGGCCCACGCAATCGCATTGACTTAATTTTTGCAACACCTGGAAATGAAAAACCTTCAACATTTCAACCTCAAAACTAGCCCGTTAAACCATCCAAACCCACTCGAGGCTCCCGGGATCCAACGAAAAGCACCTAAATATCTTCAAATATTGTCCAAACTTGTTCCAATCGTCACAAGGCATCAAACAACACTAAAATCATCAATTCTTATTAGATTCAAGCTTAAGTTCTTTAAAAATTTTCGAAACACGCATTCGATAAAAAACCTAACCTAACGATGTCCGAATGACCTGAAATTTTGCACACATATCACAAATCACGTATCGAAGCTACAGAAACTCTCGGAAATTCCATTCCGACCATCGGTGCAAAATTTCACCTATCAACCAAAATTTGCCAAAATACTAACTTTGCCAATTCAAGCCTAATTCTACACTAGACCACATAAATCAATGTCGATCGCACTCCTAAGTCATAAATTATCCCCAGAAACTAGTCGAATCATCGAAAATCACATGCGAGCCCTATAACTCATAAGTCAATGTCCGGTTGACTTTTCCAACTTAAGCCTTCCTTAAAGAGACTAAGTATCTTATTTCATATCAAAACCAATCCAAATAAATTTTCACATACCACATGACGATAATGAAGCATGAAGAAACAATAAATGGGATAATGGAGCGCTAACACATGAGATGACGGGTCGGATCGTCACATCAAAGGACCCATTTTGTTCAAATACTTACTTACTGTTAATGAAAAAAAGTGTGACACACTCAACGAAGCTACAAAAAAATGTGGTTTATTATAGTCAAACATCAACTTCTCAGAGTGTTTATGTGAGGCAGTACTCTTCAAAATTCCATTAGCTGTCAGAAATTTGTTTGCAACTATTTTGGGTCATTGTAACCTAACGGGTGTTATAAAGTTGTGGGATACATATTACGAGCACATGTCAGAGGATTTTAGAAGGATACATGATAACTCTCCTGCTACTCAACTACAATGCACACTCAAAAGCATCAACTATTTCTTAGAAATCATGCACAAGAGAATTCAAAACTATGACATACCTACAACTAATCACGACCTGGAGAATAATAGTCCATCACAGTGCCGAGAAATAATTGATGAAAGGTTTATAAAGGTACCTGCAGAAGATTTCAATGCACAATCAAAGTTAAATGCAGAACAAGACCAAGCTTTCAAGACTATATTGCAATGAGTAGATTCTGGACGAGCAAAATTGTTCATTGCAGATGGACGTGGAGGAACTAGAAAAATATTTCTTTATCATGCATTACTTGAAAATGTTAGATCAAGAGGCATAATTACACTAGCAACAACAACAAGTGGTGTTATACAACAATTTTAACGGGGGTTATACTGCACACTCTAGATTCGACATACCACTTCAAACAACTGATATGGCAATCACAAATATACCAAATAGAGTGGTAGTGAAAAATTCATACGAAAAGCAAAGTTGATAATTTGGGGTGAAGAGGCTACAACAAAGCATTAAACATTTGAAATTGTTGATATGAGCTTTAGAGATATAATGGATAATTATAAACCATTTGGCGGCAAGGTAATGATTTTTGGAGGTGATTTTCGACAGGTACTACCGGTATTCCAAAATCTATGAGAGCTAAAACAATAAATTCAAGCTTAGTAAAATCGTATTAGTGGCATAAAATGGAAAAGATTAAGTTAACAAAAAATATGAGGGCAAGAACAGATCCTATATTCTGTGATTTTCTGCTACGCATCGGTGACGGGGAGGAACCAACCATAAGAGATGATTTGGTACAACTTCTTGAAGAAATAGTTGTAAAACATATTACTAATAGTAATGCTGAAGACTCCTTAATAAGAGAAATATTTCTGTCATTAGATAAATATGCAAGTTTCTGCAAATACATGACAGAAAGAGCTATTTTAGCAAGCAGAAATGAATATATTAGATCAACTAAATGAGATGTTAATTTTTATGTTTTCTTGCGAAAGTAAGGCGTTTATTAGTTTCGACTCTACAGAGGATAATACAAACAACTATTACCAGGAAGAGTACGTAAATACTTTAACACCAAATATCCTTCAACAACACAGGTACGTTGTCAGGGTAGTTTTTTAGAATTTTTTTACAAATTCAACTTACGTGCTCTCTGTTCGAATTGTCATCCGTGCATTCTTACATTTCAAATTATTTCTTGGCTAAGTAAAATTAATTCATTAAAGTTACCAAAATTATTTAAGCTATTTAACTATTATTTAGCTTTCTTCATTAGTTTTAACTTTCTCCAGTTTCCTTTGAATTTGATACTTACTGATTATTAACACCATTGTATCTACTTTAAGACTGTCGAAAACCTATGAATTTTACACAAAACAGATATATATGTTGGAGATCTTATTTTATCCATCCTTGAGGAATGATAAAGATACTGTTATGACTCAGGCCGCGACGGGACTCGATATCTTACTCAACCGAGTACCAACGTAACGTAACTTTCTTATAACATTATATCATACATATGACATATGGCCCAAATAGGCCAACACGATTATTTATAAACTCAAGAAATTGGCCGATAAGGCCATACATTCTTTCACATACAATATCTATGTCTACAAGCCTCTAAGAATACATAAATGTCACAAATGTCGGGACAGAGTCCCGCCATACCAAACAATAGGCGTCTAAATCATACTAATAAAAATGCAACTTCGAAGCAAATGGAACGCACCAACATCTTCCGCTAAGCTGATAGCCTACTTGGAGGGCTCTCGACCTGTCTATCTGGACTTGCGGGCATGAAACGTAGCGTTCCCAGGCAAAAGGAACGTCTATAAAAATAATTACCGAGTATGTAAGGCAGGAAAGCATAAATAAGAACAATAATATAAATAGTGAGTGCCCTTGTGGGCTACTGACATGAAATGCATAATACATATATGCCCCTGTAAGCATCATCATCATCATATCATACCCGGCCTCAAAAAGGACTTGGTGAATGAAGTCATATACATATATACCGTAACCCGACCCTCTAGTGAAGAACTCGGTGAATGAAGACATATACATATATACCGTACCCGGCCCTCTAGTAAGTGACTAGGTAAAAACATACCCGACCATAATAAGGCTCGGTAGAATCATTCCCGGCCACGTGGAGCTCGATAAAACCCAACTGATGAGTAGTTGCACAATAAGTGTTGTATCCGTCCGTCTATAGCGCGGCTCGGTAGAGTAAAATAGATACAATATATAACGCATGCTCGACTCATGGAATCACATTCTAAATCTTTTGGAGTGACGCAAGGCAGTTGCACCTTTGATTAACATTATGGACATCATACCATAAATATGAACTTCACTAGTACTCAAGAATCATACATACTTTCTTAGAATAATTTTGTACGAAAAAAAACAACATGGACAACCGTAGTTCCTAGGAATAGATTCGGTATGAAATAGCGTATTCATTTCATATTAGATCATGCCAAAAGAAAAGAAAAAAGAAATTAGTTAACATACTTGTTTCAGAAATTATTTGAACGAATTTACTTTTGCAAAATATGAACGAAATTATACTGGAATTCCTTGAAAACCTGAATGTATGTGCTCTGCTTTGAACGCATAGAATTGAAAATGGACATAACGTTTCTTCGTTTGGATTTGTAGGAAGAAAACATTTCGGATTGTTGAAGTAACGAAACCTTTTTGAATTCTTTTGGTTCAAGTGGTTTAAAATCCTAAGAGGAAAGTGTTTCTTATTCTTATTCAATATACGATTCATACTAAAGTGATACTAAGTCTTGCTTTATTAAAAGCTCATTTATTGTTAGGTTGACAACTACTCACCTTTTGGTATGAGTCATTTGTCTTAATAAGTGGCCTTATGCCACGTGGGGAGTGGGTGATGATTAAAAACATTTACCCACTTATTAGTTAACCGGATAATGTTCCGTTACCTGATAATTAATTAAGTACCCGCAAAATTTAAAAATTATGCCAATTTAATTAATTACTAATCTTTTTTAACATACTTTGAACACCTTACTATAATGGTCATATAGTACCTTATATGGTATTAGCCCATAAACATCGAGTATTTTAGCTCGAGCCGTATTTTATTCCAACGTGCCAAACTTGGACAAAAATTTATTTTCTTTGCTTTATCCCCGTTACCTTTACTAATCACTTGTCAAATATAATAATCCTTATAATCCCTAAATTATATTTTTCTTGGAGTGATGTCAATTACCTTACGACAAATTTTACATAAAATACTACAGGATGAAATATTGACGAAATATTGCGGGGCGTAACATCATTCCCCCTTGGGAACATTTGTCCTTGAATGTTCACTGATGCTCTTATTTCATAACTTATAGCTCTTGTGAATATCGTAATACTCTTCTTTTAATTTAAACAGTTGCTTTGTGAACAACTCAAAAGTCTAGGTATTCCCCCTTTTATTCTTTTTGCTCGTATCATGACCTGTGGTCGAAATGTTTCCTAATCTTACAACTTATGTTAGCTCATGTCATGCAGTCTGTATGACCCTCACTTTGTAGGTGCACTTTTGCAATTCATCTTTCATTCATTCTTTAATCTTTTAGTCAATCTCTAGTCCTTTCTTTGAGTATACAAGGTTTAATAGGATACCTCTCTGGGCCTCTATAGGTATATTAAAGCCATTTGCTCAATACTTTGTAGAACATACGAATATGGCCATATCATATTTTGTAAACCTGATTATCCCGTCATATGACTTTACTGCATTTACATGGGTTATACTATACCAAAATTTTTACTTCAACCTACCTCTACTAAGGTATGCTTACCAAGCTCCCAGTTACTTTCGTTGCTTATCCTTTAGTTATAAATCTCAGTCCTTCAATGCTTCCTCATTATAGCTCAACTTTAAAATGACGACCTAATCTTCATCTCATACATTGTAACTTTTTTACATCAATTGTTGATTCACCTCCATGTTGATCTACAACATACCACTGATAACTTTAAACTTCTTACATAATACTTTGCTCCTACGGCTTACGTTACCTAAAGGAATATTTGAATTGTTTTTCCTGATACACTTAGGGATGTAATTCTTTAGCTTCCTCTTCCTCTTAATCAACCTTTACGTATGCTTAAGCTATCTTCTGATCTATGGCTCGTTGTATTAGTTATTACCTTAAACGTTCATGGGCGTTATGGAATATCCATGATACAACCTTCTAACTATTCAATCCTTTATCTATGCCCTGGGCTCAATTCTTTCTTTTAACTTATACTGGAGTCTTCTATTGTTGTATGATTATCAACAAATATGTTCCCTGGATAACGCTCCGAAATCTTGAGTGTATCCATAACGTACAAATTCTGGATCATTGATCGAATCATTCTTTCGTTCCATCTTAGCTTTCTTTCAATGTAAGCTATTACTTTTGCTGGACTTTCTACCCCCTCGTTGCGTCTATATATAGCTTATCTTAGTGACCACACTTACCAGAGTTTTCATACAACTCATATGATCTTGACTATTACATTTAAATCTTACTTCTCGTTCATTAGCCATGGTAGGTGCCACTTTCTTTTGAAATTCTTACTATGTTGTTGCGAGATTGTTGTTACATGACCTTTTACTCCTTAGGTGGTTGTGCTTAGGTTGAAGCCTTCTTTCTTATCTCCTCAGCTAGTCTTTCGTTGTAGTACTTAGGGAGAACCCTTGACTTTCGTAAAGTTGTAAGCTTATTACGGACGTTTTCTAATGTCTTTACTTGTCTATAATCATCTGTACTTGCTTACTTCCATGCCCTTGTGCTTATATAGTTGCTTCTGAACTGATATTTTGACTTCCTTCCTAGATGCACTTTCTTTTATCCCTGTAACACTCAAATGGTACCTTTAACTACCTCGAATCTTGTTTGAATAAATTTCAAAATGATATTCTCCGAAGAATGAATTCTCCATGTTGGGTTCTACTATGTTTATGTTACAGAATCTGATGACTCGTCTGTAACCTCTTATTTCTCCATAACTGAGATCTTCCTAACCAATTACTAACTACTCGGTTGCCCATTCTCATATCAATATTCCTCGTGATATTTCTTGGTTTATTTACTTTGTTTTAACTTATGTCTCATACTGACTCCTTATTTATTAATAACAGCTCGAGCAGGAACCTTTACTTCCTCTCCTTGACATCGTGCTTGCAGAATATTCTTGAATCGTAGCGTATCTATAAGATTTAGATAAGTACCATCTCATTCCTCTTTCATTTATCGCATTCTTCATTTACCATTCCATAATGACTAGAACCCTCTAATTCTGATTTAATGTCACATCACTCAATATTCCCTCCTTTAGGGGTGTACTAAAGCTGAAGCCACGAGGATCTACCTATAGATGTTTTACCTCTTTATCTTTGATATCGTTTATCGACATCAATGATCCTTACTTGACTTGCGGCAATACTTCTGTACCAAGGATGACAAATTCCCTTACTTCCTATGGTGTCACTTAGCGTAACTCTCATATATAGTCTCTTAAGCTTAATGTTACTCACATTGCTTGCTCTAGGGAAGCGTCTCCCTGAAGACCATTCTCTAAATTCATCGTGGATCTTCTTCTGCGTCAATTCTATTACCGCCGGAAATAAATCTAAAATTCCCATGAGGGCGAGTACTTCCCGATCATTTAGTCCCTAATTCATATTTAGTTTATCTTTTTTACTAGTCTATACTGATTTTTGTTACACAGGCGATTAACTCTCCCCTCTGGTAGTCGGGTTGGAGTCATGAAATTATTTCTCAAAATGAGGATAAAACCTTATGGCCAATACTTTTTTGTTGTCTTAAGACCAATCGCCTTTCGTCTCTTCCTTCATTTAACTATAGGTTATGTAACATTCTACCGTTTCCATCCATGTATCACACCTTATTCATAATGCTTCAGCATCTCTCTTCTCATTACTCATGTAACATTTTTGGATATCCCTTTTCTTGTGAAAACTTCCGTACAACATTCTTTCAATTTTAGTTTTCCTTTGATCCATCTAGTAGCTCTTCAAGTTGCTTAACGTTCTTGATTTACTAGGGACTCGAGTAACACTAAGGTAATAATTATCCCTTTAAGGCTTATAGTGCATGTCTTTGTAGTACTCATATGTAGCTGTACTATTTTAGGGTGCGCAATCTGGTATCTCATAAATAGATCTGTTAGCACATTTGTAATATCATTTGGAAATATCAACTGACGCAATCAATTCATCTGTCATATCTTCTTACACTACTTTTTTAACCCCATAGGGCATATGTGGAATGGGTGTGACCTATTGTACATACCTTTTGTTACTATTGTATATAACTCAAAAATCTTATGTTTTTGTGCCTCAATTATAAACGATGTTAACTTTCATTAACTGGGCGTCTCGTACCCTTCTTCATCTTGCTTCTAGTGCTTGTTGAAACTTGTATTTGTCCTTTTAATCTCTCATTGTATTTCACCTTAAAAGTGGATAGACATTCTTGCATTAGGGCTCCTTATCAAGAGGCTTACACATTTTAGTACACCTATGATCTATTAAAGACTTCACATTTGCTTATCATAGGCATTATACAAAATCGAATTCCTTAGATTTAGCTCTTCCACAACTATATTTCTTCCCATTCCTTCTTTTTGGATGGAGGTATCGTCTTATTACAAACAAAAAAATCTAAATTTGAATTCTTATAAGTGAGCTCTACCACACGATCTAGAGTAAGAAGAAAGAGTGACAATCCTAAATGGCCCATAGCCTCCTTCTTATAAGTGTGGTGCACGACAGACGCATAAACAAGATTCTACTAGACACGGCTTATAGACATCGCTAGGAAAGAACTGCTTTGATACAACTTTTGTCACGAACCAAAGAGATGTCCTTGATGGCCACCCAATACCTTACTCAATTGAGTACCAACGTAACATATCTTTTTTATTACATTAAAATATATACACATGACATTCGGCCATAATAAGCCAACATGATTATTTATAAACTCAAGAAATCGGCCGACGAGGCCATACAATCTTTCACGTACAAAACATATGTCTACAAGCTTCTAAGAGTATATAAATATCACAAAGGTCGGGACAGAGTCCCTCCATACCAATTAATAGACGTCTAAATCATACAAACCAAATATGCAACTTCGAAGCAAATGGAGCGCACCAACATCTCCCACCGAGCTGATAGCCTAGTTAGAGGGCGCTCGACCTGTCTATCTGGACCTGCGGGCATGAAACGCAGCATCCCCGGGAAAAATAGATGTCAGTACGAATAAAGTACCGAGTATGTAAGGCAAGAAAGCATAAACAAGAACAATAATGTAAAAAGTGATAGAGAAGATACAACCTATAACATCTTAGTGTCTCTTGGGGCTACTAACATGAAATGCATAATACATATATATACATAAACTTTTAAAAATATACGCCTCTGTGGGCATCATCGTCATCATAGCATACCAAGCCTCAAAGAGGACTCGTTGAATAAAGTCATATACATATATACCGTATTCGTCCATCTAGTGAGTGACTTGGTGAATGAAGCCATGTACATATATATCATACCGGGCCCTCTAGTGAGGGACTCAGTAAAAACGTACCCGACCATAATAAGGCTCGATAGAATCGTACTTTGTCACGTGAAGCTCGGTAAAACCCAATTGATCAGTGGTTGCATAATAGGTGTCATACCCGGCCGACTATAGCGCGGCTCGGTAGAGTAAAATAAATGCATATATATATAATGCATGCTCGACTCATGGAAGCACATTCTAAACCTTTCAGAGTGACGTAAGATCGTTGCACCTTTGATTAACATTAGAACTTCACTATTAACATTAGAACTTCACTAAGACTCAAGAATCATCCATACTTTCTTAGAATAACTTTGTACGGAAAGAACAACATGGACAACCTTAGTTCCTAGGAATTGATTCATTATGAAATAGCGTATTCATTTCACATTGAATCACGCCAAAAGAAAAAACCGGATCGCCTTAAAATACCTATTCCCGAAATTATTTGAACGAATCTGCTTTTCCAAAATATGAATGAAATTATACTAGAATTCCTTGAAAACCTGAACGTATGTGCTTTGCTTTGAACGCTTAGAATTGAAAATGGACATAACGTTTCTTGGTTTGAATTTGAAGGAAGAAAGCATTTCTGATTGTTGAATTAACGAAACCTTTTTGATTTTTTTTGGTTCAAGTGGTTTTAAATCCGAGGAAAGTGTTTCTTATTCTTATTCAAGATAAGATTCATACTAAAGTGATACTAAGTCTTGCTTTATTAAAAGCTCATTTATTCTTAGGGCGACAACTACTCACCTTTTGTTATGAGTCATTTTCTCTTAATAAGTGGCCTTGTGCCACGTGGAGAGTGGTGATGATTTGAAATCTTTACTCACTTATTAGTTAAACTAGTTAAGTAGTCGGCACTTCGCACAGTTGTTAAAGAGATGAATATGAATTGTGCATTAAAAATAAAATTAGGTAACTTATAAGTAAAATCAACTAATAAGTTCCATTATAATCTAATACAAGAATATTGCATAAATTTGTAGTGCAATTGGTACAGAATAATATGACCCGAAATATTGTCGTACATACACCGACTAAAAGGAGTAAGATTAGTGGCCAAGCTAAAAATTCTATAAAGGATATACAAGGTTAAAAATATATTTATAAAAAGTAATTTTTGACAGATATATATATATATATATATATATATATATATATATATATATATATATATATATATATATATTAGGAATAGAAGATTTTTTTATGGACAAACGGAGCCTAAATCTCTTTATTCAGTTCTTTCTTGAATAATTATCTTACCTTTTTTCAATACCTCATCACTCTTTTCCGTAAAATATCAAAGAGAACAGACAAAAAAAATCTCAAAGGTCGAAATCAATAAAGGCATAAAGAAAAAATAAAAAATCCATAAGCATAGAGAAATTCTTACTTCAAAACAAGTAAGTATAACAAAATATAGTATCAATTATAAGGCAACGTAATAAAAAGAGGCAAAACATAAATTATTATATCTAAATTAATAAACGTACAATAAAATAGCAAAATTGATTAGATAAATAAGTAAGCCTTTGATTTCGTTGTTGGCTCGGGATACCAAATTAAAGGGAGAAGTTAGTTGTCATAATATCAAGAGAAGAATTGAATGGGCAAATAAATAATTAAAAGAAAAAGAAACATGGCCATCTCAGTAAAACATATTTTCTTGTTGTCATCTTCCTCCAGCCCATTTTTCTTTCCCTACTCAAAGCATAGAGTTTATGTTTCATCTTTGTCCTATTCTTATATTATATTTACTCCAAAAGACAAAACTGTTAAAACTTTCAATATTCCTAAATAATAGCAACGGTTTAGTTTGTAACTTTTGGAAACGGTACTTTTAAATTTATGGGAACAGTTTCGTGTGTTTATTTTGGTAACGGAAATGTTTTAGGTCGTGACTTCTCGAAATTTGTAAACATAAATTGAATGTTTTTTATATAAAGAATGAGGAGAAAATGGCAAAAACTAAGAAAAAAATAAATAGGTTCCTTGGCCTATAAAATATGCCAAGTCATCTTCTAAATTCCCTCAACTATATATATATATAGATAGATGGGTAATATTTCGTTACCCGTAATTAATTAAGTGCCTGAATAATTTAAAAATTATGCCAATTTAATTAAATACTAATTTCTTTTAACATATCTTGAACATCTTATTATTGTGATCATGTAGTACCTTATATGATACTATCCCATAAATATCAAGTATTTTAGCCGTATTTTATTCCAACACGTCAAACTTGGACAAAATTTCATTTTCTTTGACTTGCTCCCCCATACTTAATCACTTGTGAAATAACATAATCCTTATAATCCCCAAATTATCTTTTCCTTGGACTGATGTCAATTACTTTACGATAAATTTCACGTAAAATACTACAGGATAAAATATTGTCGAAATATTGCGGGGCGTAACAACGACGTGGCTGAAATTATTTAAACCATAGGAAAAGAATAAAAAATAACAACAACCCAGTCTCGGAGGGTACTGTGTACATAGACCTTACCTCTACCATGTGGTAGAGAGGATGTTTCCAAATAGACACTAGGCATCCTTCCCTCCAAAAATTTCCTACTTGCTCTTGGGAGACTCGAACTCACAACCACTTGATTGGAAATGGAGGTTACTTACCATCAGTGCAACTCCTCTTGTCTAACCATATGAAAAGAATAAGCACCTCAGTTGAAGTTCTCATAATTATCTTTAGCAAAAACATAAAAGGACTATAAAGAATTATAAAAAAACTATAATACTAATATTAAAGACATGGCTTTTTAAAAGTATAAATGGAAAGATCCTTAGTCTACCTTTTATAACTCTATTTTATTTTTATTCATGTTTGATTACATAAATATATATATATATATATATATATATATATATATATATATATATATATATATATATATATATATATATATATATATATATATGTATATATATATATATATATATATATATATATATATATATTATAGTGATATACAGGTTGGTTTTGAAGAAAAATACACCAATCATGCTACTAAGAAAGTTGGATCCTTCAAACGGACTATGCAGTGGTACAAAAGTAATATCCAGAGGTTTTAACAACAACATTATACATGCAAAAATAATAATGGGGCAAAATTTTTTCAAGCATGATATTCAAAGAATTTAACTTTCACCGCCAGAAAATGAAGGATACCCATTTAAATTTATCAGAAAAAAATTTCCAACTGTCACATCCATATTTCCAAACCCGATCATAATGGAGCCTCTCATGAAGACAAGGCTAACTGGAACAACGTAAACACCTCTTTTAAGGCAATTAGTTAATATTAATAATTCTAACACATGATTAATATAGCCAATAATACAAAATAACAATAATAACAAGGGAAACCATCCAAATACAGCCCAAACCGGGGTGTCACAAGTCATGAGCTACTACTGAGTTTGCTATAAGTCTACAAAGTAAAATATCCAATACAGTAGTCTAAAGAAAATACAAGTGACATAAGATACGGGAGACAAGGGGCTGCGGACGTCAGCAACTACCTCGTAACTCCAACTCGCTGCCTAGTCTGGAAGAAATCAATGCTCAGGTGCAGACTCTACTACGCCTAAGTCTGCACATATGGTTTATGGAATAATGTGAGTACTCCAACATAGTAAGTAATAATAATAAACAATAACCGAAGGCATAAAAACATATAAGTGCACAAGGCAATTCTATATAAGGCAGTAAATCTCTTAAATGAGTAAAACAATAATGAGTCAAATGAAATCTCCTTTAAAAAAGGTAAATCTGGTAAAACAACAAGCAAATAGTAAGTGGAAATCTACCCCCTGGGCTCAATATCAATCGTTTAGAACAATACCAGTCCCTCGGGGCTTAGTATCAATCCCTCAGAACTGTATCAACCCCTCGGGCTCAGTATCAGTCACTCAGCACAGTATCTGCCCTTCGGGATCAGTATCTGATCATATGGGTACCCGCACTCACTATGGGTGTGCAGACTCCGGAGGGGCCCCTTGTCGACGTCCCATTTTTCTCGTGAAATCGGGTTTACGATATTTGGGAAAACAACTCTATTCTCGTTTGGGAATTGGAGTTTTGGAATTGAGGAGTCACCACCTAATAATTAAGTGCATTATGACACTAAGGGTTTTAATTTTGAAAACTATAATTCGGGTAAGGGTTAGAAATTATCTCGAGGGGAAAGTGTTAGGTACCCCTCAAGATCCACTAGTGTGGTTCCTGGCCATTCTATGTTGTGACTTTAATTTAAATAAGTATACAAATAATCTCACACATAAGGATTACAAATAGGTACGTAACAAACATGTTGAAATTATGGTCTAGATGGTCTCACAATTTGACTGAGGGAGGGTCTATGTGCAAAAAATTAAACAAGACATGAATAAACAGAAAATTTAAAAGAAAGGGAATAGTGCAGTAAAATTAAAGAGTAGTTTTGGGTGGTTGAAACAAAGATAGAATTTTATTAATATTAAAAAAGTTACAAAAAGGAAAGGGGTCCTAGGTTTGTAAACCACATGGATCATCCACACAAGACAGGTAGCCAATCATATACATGGTGTTCTTGTGTGATTATCATCTCCATGTCTATCATTCCCACCCTGTTGAGGTATTAAGCGTGCAATGGTATCGTTACCTACTACATGTTATTACCCATGCTACCTATCATATTCGGAGGCATTTAGGACTACTAATCCTAAAAGGCAGGGAGTTTGTCTTTTCATGGGTTTTAAAAGGATAAAATTCTACGGCGACAACCAAAACACTTAAAGTAGTTAATGGGGAATTAGTAGCAATTAAGGGCTCAAATAGGCCTCCTCACTTAAAAAATAGATAGTTTAGCATGTCTTACACATACTGATTAGGTCCTTGATTAAAATTAACTTAGGAAGAATTGATTTACCACATATTTCTGAGATAGGGAGTTCAAATTAGTCCTGCTTAGATGTAGTTATCGAAAATTGATAGTTGATTAATTTCTTAACTATTTGCATGTGTTAAACGAGATCTATAAGCATGATATATATATGTAATTGGTTATTTTAAATACTATAAGTAGATTTTCTAGTGACCGATTCACATGCAAAATGCATGAAGTCCTGTAGGCATATTATCTATACGATATGTAGAGCTTCGGCATCAATTTATTGGCATGATATCTAATTGAGATGTAGAAAATTCTATGAGCATGGTATATATATATATATATATATATATATATATATATATATATATATATATATATATATATATATATGAAAAGGCAGAATTTGGAATTGGTAACCTATAAACATGATTTCTATGTGCAAATGCAGAAATTTGAAAATAAATTCTTAAAGACGTGGTATCTATGTGAGATGCAGAAGTTGAAAGTAATAATCATGTGAAAATGATTTCTATGTGAAATGCAGAATTTGAAAGTAATAACCCTATAGACATGATTTCTACATGAAATGTATAATTTTGAAAGTAAATATCCTATAGACATGGTATCTACCCCTTTGCCATGTATTCTATACCATCCTTTTTTACTATACACCCTAGTAGTTATGACAAAGTTTATTACAGATCAAGTGAATTAGAAGAAATAATAAAATTACATAAGTGATTACATCTACATCTAATCAGCCTAATCTAAACTCAATGTCTAATAATATGAGATAAACAAACTTCCAAGATCGGATTTTTAAATCCTTTCTCTTATTTGGGATGGATCAAATGCCAAGTAACTTCAAGAGTTCTAGGCGATGCTTATACCCCAAATATCATTGTAGAAACTGATTATAGTGCAGTAAGAAATGGTCAACCATCAAATGTCCATGTTCGAAAGGAACTCGAGGTCCTAAGGTAAGGCTCATAAGAGGGGGCAGAACTTAGAGACTAGGAGTAAGTGTAAGTGAGACGAAAGGGAATTAGGGGGAGCCAGGGATGGCTGGTTGTTATGCCTAGCAACTAGGTTGCTGACACACCCTTGACCAGCCTGTCAGCCTTAGAATTGCGGGAGTTAAGACCTTATTGAAGGTCAGGTTCAGCCTTCGACAACAATTGGGGTAATGCCAGGCCATACCTTAACTCAGCATACGTAGGGGGGTAGGGGTATGGGAGCAATTTTTATACTAGCAACAAGAAATAATGTAAGAACAGGCAAAGCATATAGATACTTTAAAATTCACTTTGCAGAGTATTGAAGGTAGGCATGGATACAAGGACTGGAAGTAAACATATTAAAGAGATACTGAAATTAATTTCAGAGTGTACCAATTTAAAGAAGCAAGTAGGGAGAAACAGTAGACTTATGAAAGCCAAAGTGCAATCAAGAAACATGAGTAAAGGTTTTGAAAAAGAGTTGTGATTTCTGTATGCTTAATCGTGTGTCTGTTTAAGATGTTGTGTCATGTATTTATAGTGCAAAAAAGAAGCAAAAATAGTTAATAAAATAGTTTGAAAATCAATCACACAAGGTTTCCCTTAAATTAAGGGATTCTGATTTCAAACCGGCAGGGTAAATAAGGAAAGGAGTTAATTAAATACAAAGTAATGCAAGAAGGGAAAATACATAATAGTTATTTAAGGAAAGGGTTTTGACAGTACACGGTCATGCAAATAAAAGAATTGAAATCAATTGACAGCAAAACAATCAAGAGTCGAGAAATTTGTGTGAATGAACCAAGTCGGAAAAAGGTAAAGAGAGGCTATACCTAAGAAAAATTAGTAGCAATCGGTTAACCACCCCAAAAAGGATTTTGATTCAAACACAAGTTTGAAAAGTTTTCGAATAAAATGTTTAACCCACATATAAAATGGATTGTTATGATTATCAAAAGAATTCATACACGAAAAGGATTCAAACATAGTACATGGATCCAAAGGAAGTTTGAGAGAGTCCAAGGCTCAAAGAGAACTCTAGTCCAAACACACAAAACCAAACTCACAAAAAACTCAAAATCCTCCGATTTTTAGCTTGAACCAAATGCAAAGAAGAGAAATAAGCAGATACAGTAGAAAGTTCAATGCAAACAAAGTAAGGGAATTAAGCAAGCATAGTAAGAACACTTAATGAATATGGTTGAAAATGCAGTAGGCGAAGTATATTAAGTCATAGTGGAAGGCAGGTAGCAGAACATAACATGTGAAATATAGCATAGAAACATGGCATAGAAGCATTGTATGTGAAATCATAGCCTGGAAACATGGTAGAATGAAGAACAACATACAGAAAACATATTAGAAGAACATGTATAAAAAAAATATAAGAACATAAAACATACTCAAGAAAGGGTGCTGTGTCACGACCCCAAATTCGGTCGTGATGGCGCCCAGCACATTGCTAAGCCAGCCCGACCAATCAATATCAACCACGGAGCTAGAAGCTCTCTTTAGCCCAATTAAGCATATTAATTCACGAAATAACAGCGATACATATAACGAAAACGGGGAACCAAGTCCCATAATACATCAACTCCCATAGACCGAAGGGTCAAGAGTCATGAGCCTCTACTGAACATGAGTGTATAAAGGTTTACAAGATACCAAGTGCGGAAAGAAAAGTCAATACAAAATCAAGAGACGGTAAGAAGGAATATCGGGTCCTGCGGACTCTGCAGCTACCTCGAATATCCACAAATGTCGCCTCGCACAGCTACTGGATCACTGCTGAGAGGTACCTGGATCTACACACAAGGTGCAGGGAGTAAAATGAGTACTGCCAGACTCAGTGGTAATAAACAAGGGTAAGACAGCGCAGATAAGAAATCCGCAATAAAGCACTATGTAAAGCTGTAATCAAATACCCTGTCACAGAATCAATATCAACTGTACCTGTACCAACAAGTACCAGCAAAACAGTATAACAACTAGCAGATGTAGCTAAATGCAATGCAATGCATGATATGATCGCTACGGCGCGTAGCCCGATCCAATTTGGGTACCCGTGCTCATTGTGGGGGTTCAGACTCCGGAGGGGCTCCTACAGCCCAAGCACAATATCACTGCGGCGTGCAGTCCGATCCAACATATATACTGCTGCGGCGCGCAGCCCGATCCACTACCAGTCAGCTAATATGCAAATACAGCCTCGCAGGCTCAAAAGTAGTTTTGAAAACCTTTTTATCATTTTTCAGTTGGAAAACAGTAATACCAAGTTCTAGAGATTGGAAATAGCATGATAACAGGAATAGCTACGGACTGGTAGTAACTAACATGTCAATATGATAAGACAATGATAACGATCCTCGCGGGATCCAATAACTGGCTCACAGCCCACAAGTATACTCAACCGCCCGAGAAGGGGGTTCCTCAGCTCAAGAGTGGCCAATATCTCAATATATAGTATGCAACCATCCGAGAAGGAGGTTCGACGGCTCAAGAATAGCCAATGTCATAACACGGTATCAACAAGTTGGACTAAGCCATAGTCCCCAATCACAATCGACCCCGCACTCACAAGAGAGTACGTGTCTCGCCGCTATACAGCGTCACAAAGTGGTATACCGGGGTTTCGAACCTGCTGGTCATCACCCACATCTATTACTCACCTCAATCGGCGCGACGACTACTCCGCAATGCCCTTGCCACGAGAATCAAGCTCTGCACATGTAGAATCTGATCAAATACAGTAGAAACAAAACAAATTAGGCCAATGGGACGACACCCAATCAATATAACTCAATTTACATCAAAATTCCCAAAGTTGTCAAAACCCGACTTTCGGTACGCTTGTCGAAAAATTACAAAAGTCACATATTCGGAACCCTCGTCTCGATACGAGTCTAGGCATATAAAATTTACCAAAATCGGACTCCATTTGCCCACTCAAATCGGTGTTTTTCTTCAATTTAGGCCTAGGGCTCAAACCCACCTTTAATCTTCCATTTACAGAAATTTAACCAATGATTTCATGTTAAAATGATGTAATTAAGCCACAAAACTTACCTCCAACGAAACCCCGATGATTTCCCAGCAATCTCCGTCAATTTCTTCTCTTGGAACTCAAAAATGAGGTTTTGGGTATTAAACCCGCGCCTGGTTCTGTTCTGTAATTAAACTCACTGCCAGAATATTTTCTTCATCGCGTTCGCGACGCCTCTCACGCGTCCGCAACGCTCTGCCCAAAATAACCTTCGCGAACGCGACATGCCATACGCGTTCGCGATGCACATTTTCTTCAGCCATCCGGAGATCCTTCTATGCGATCGCACTGCTCTAAATCCCAGACCTACGCGATCGCACACTACACATCGCGATCGCGATGCACAACCAGTCGACCATACGCGATCGCATCACGCTTCCCGCGATCGCGATGAACAAACTTTCCGGCCTCACTCCAATACTCTACGCGATTGCAGTCTCACCCTCGCGATCGCAGAGCTTCCCAGCTTTACCCTACGCGATCGCATGCCCCAGGCTCGCGAACGCGAAGGCTAAAATCCTGCCTAGAGATCTGCAATTTACAGCTGACGTTTCCTTGCTTCAAAATGCCGGATGATGGTCCGGATTCACCCCGAGGCCCCGGGACCCCAACGAAAACCACCAACATACTCCAAAACACGATACGAACTTGTTCCAATCATAAAAACACCATCCTAAACATCAAAATCACCAATTACACACGGATTCAAGCCTAAATTCCTTAAAACTTTCCGAATTACGCATTCCATCAAAAACCCGAACAAACGACGTCCGAATGACCTGAAATTTTGCAGGCACATCCAAAATCACATAACGAAGCTACAGGATTTGTCGGAATTCCATTCCGACCCCCGGATCAAAATCTCACCTATCGTTCGGATTTCGCCAAAATTCAACATTAGCCAATTCAAGCCTATTTCTACACCGGGCCTCCAAATTCAATTCCGATTGTTCCCCTAAGTCACAAATCACCTCCCGGAACTAACCGAATCATCAGAATCTGATTCCGAGCCCTCTAACCAAATAGTCAACTCCAGGTTGACTTTTCTTATTCAAGTTTCCTTCAAAAGGCTATATGCCTCATTTTCAATCCAATTCACTCCTAACTCACCCGATAGACTCTAACACTGATATAAAATCATCAAACATGCATTTACAACATAACGGGGTGGTAATTCTCGTGACGACGGGCCGGGTCGTCACATCGAACTTGCTCCAATCCTCGTCCTCGAGCGGGTCAAGAAACATACCTGAAGTCTCAAACAAGTGAGGATATCCGCTCCGCATCTCCCGCTCGATCTCCCAAGTGGCCTCCTCCACGGGTCGACCTCTCCACTGAACCTTAACTGATGCAATCTCCTTAGACCTCAATTTTCTCACCTGACGTCCCAAAATGGCAATAGGCTCCACATATAGGATAGATCACCATCAAGTTGAATGGTACTGAAGTCTAATATATGAGACGGATCTCCAATGTACTTCCGGAGCATAGACACATGGAATACTGGATGAACGTTGGATAATCTGGGCGGCAAGGCTAACTCATATGCCACCTTTCCAACCCTCCTAAGTATCTCAAAAGGACCAATGTACCTAGGACTCAACTTTCCTTTCTTCCCAAACCTCATGACACCCTTCATAGGTGAAACCTTCAACAATACTCTATCACCAACCATGAAAGACAACTCTCGAACTCTACGGTCCGCATAACTCTTCTGGCGAGACTGTGCTGTACGAAGCCTCTCCTGGATCAACTTTGCTCTATCCAGAGCATCCTGGACTAACTCAGTCCCTATCAATCTAACCTCACCAGGCTCAAACCATCCCACGGGGGATTTACACCGCCTGCCATACAATGCCTCATACGGGGCCATCTGAATACTCGACTGATAACTGTTGTTGTAGGCAAACTCAGCAAGTGGTAGAAACTCACTCCACGAACCACCAAAGTCAATCACACATGCTCGCAACATATCCTCCAGAATCCTGAATAGTACGCTCAGACTGCCCATCTGTCTGGGGGTGAAATGCAGTACTCAACTCAACCCGCGTACCCATCTCTCGCTCAAATGCTCTCCAAAACTGAGAAGTGAACCGAGTACCCCTGTCAGATATGATAGACATTGGAACTCCATGCAACCGAACAATCTCTCGAATAAAGATCGCTGCCAACCGCTCCGATGAGTAGGTAGTACTAACTGGAATGAAGTGAGCTGACTTGGTCAGCCTATCCACAATCATCCAAACTGAATCAAACTTCCTCGCTGTCCGAGGGAGTCTAGTAACAAAGTCCATAGTGATCCTCTCCCATTTCCACTCGGGAATATCAATGCGTTGAAATACGCCACCGGGCCTCTAATGCTCGTACTTAACCTGCTGACAGTTGAGGCACCGTGCTACATGTCTGACAATGTCCATTTTCATCTTTCTCCACCAATAGTGTTGTTTCAAATCTTGATACATCTTCGCGGCTCCTGGATGGATAGAATACCGCGAGCTATGGGCCTCTTCCAGAATCAACTCACGAAGGCCATCAACATTGGGCACACATATCCGGCCCTGCATCCTCAATACGCCGTCACTATCAATGGTGACATCTCTAGCATCATCATGCTGAACTCTGTCCCTAAGGACGACCAAATGTGGATCATCATACTGGCGCTCACGAATACGATCATATAGAGATGACCGAGATACAACACAAGCCAATACCCGACTGGCTCCGAAATATCTAACCTCACTAGCTGATTGGCTAGCACCTGAACATCATAAGCAAATGGCCTCTCCTCAGCTGGAATATATGCCAAGCTCCCCATACTGACCGCCTTCCGGCTCAAAGCATCGGCCACCACATTGGCCTTCCCGGATGATATAATATAGTAATGTCATAATCCTTCAGCAACTCAAGCCATCTCCGCCTGTCTCAAATTAAGGTCTTTCTGTTTGAACAAGTGTTGGAGACTACGATGGTCGGTATACACCTCACAAGACACACCATACAAATAGTGCCTCCAAATCTTCAATGCATGAACAATGGCGGCTAGCTCCAAGTCATGAACAGGATAGTTCTTCTCATGTGGCTTCAACTGCCGAGAAGCATAAGCAATTACCTTTCCTTCCTGCATCAACACACAACCTATCCCCACTCTCGAGGCATCACAATAAACGGTGTATGAACCTGAAGCTGATGGCAATACTAACACTGGAGCTGTGGTCAAAGCTGCCTTGAGCTTCTGAAGCTCTCTTCGCACTCATCCGACCACACGAATGGTGCACCCTTCTGGGTCAATTTAGTCAATGAAGAAGCAATGGATGAAAATCCCTGAACAAACCGGCGATAATATCCCGCCAAACCAAGAAAACTCCTGATCTCTATAGCTAAGGACGGTCTAGGCCAACTCTGCACCGCCTCTATCTTCTTAGAATCAACCTGAATACCATCACGAGACACCACATGTCCCAGAAATGCTACGGACTCGAGTCAAAACTCGCACTTGGAGAATTTAGCATATAGCTTCTCCTCCCTCAATCTCTGCAACACAATACTCAATTGCTGAGCATGCTCCTCCTGACTACGGGAGTAGACTAGAATGTCATCAATGAACACAATCACAAATGAATCCAAATAGGGCCTAAACACACTGTTCATCAGATGCATAAATGCTGCTGGGGCGTTGGTCAGCCCAAAAGACATCACGAGAAACTCATAATGACCATATCGGGTCCTGAATGCAGTCTTCATAATATCTGAGTCTCTGATCTTCAACTGATGATAGCTCGAACGAAGATCGATCTTAGAAAACACCCTCGCACCCTGTAACTGATCAAACAAATCATCTATGCGCGGTAGAGGGTACTTTTCACTTTATTCAATTGCCTGTAATCAATACACATTCGCATGGAACCATCTTTCTTTTTAACAAATAATACCGCGCACCCCACGGGGACACACTAGGGCGGATGAAACCCTTATCCAGAAGCTCTTGAAGCTGCTCTTTCAGTTCTTTCAACTCAGGTGGTGCCATCCGATAAGGAGGAACGGATATGGGCCGAGTGCCCGACACCAAGTCAATGCCAAAATCAATATCCCTGTCCGGCGGCATGCCCGCCAGTCTGAGGGGAATACATCTAGGAAGTCCCTCACAATAGGTATAGAATCAATGATAGGAGACTCGACTCCCACATCTCTCACAAAAGCTAAGTACGATAAACACCCTTTTCAACCATCTTCCGAGCTTTTAAGAACGAAATAACACGGCTAGGGACGAAATCAGTCGAACCCGCCACTCAACTACGAAATACCAGGAATGGCCAACGTAACTGTCTTAGCATGACAGTCCAATATAGCGTGGTACGGAGACAACCGAGTCCATACCCAATATAACATCAAAGTCCACCATCCCCAACAATAACAAATCTGCATGGGTCTCCAGACCCCCAATAGATATAACACGGGATCTATAGACATGATCCACAACGATCGTATCACCCACGGGGTGGATATATGAACAGGTAAATCATAACTACCACGAGTCGCACCCAAATAATGTGCAAAATAAGAGGACACGTATGAATATGTGGACCCTAGATCAAATAGAACAAAGGCATCTCTGTGACAGGACATAAATGATACATGTAATCACCGCATCGGAGGCAACCGCATCACGCCCGTCAGACGAAGTGCATAGAAACGTGCTCGGCCTCCACCGGATCTCTCCTCGCCCGCGGGCGACCACGAGAAGACCGACCTCCACCTCTACTAGACCGAGATGGTGCTGAAGATGAGGGCTGATCCCTCTGCTGAGTCCTGCCCCTACGTAGTCGAGGGCATCGTCTCCTCATGTGGCCAAACTCACCACACTCATAACATGCACTTGGTGCTGGAGAAGGGGACTGAAGGGAACCCCTCGCCGCGGAAGAACCCTGGGCTGATGAAGTAGGTGCTGCACCCTGGGCTGGAAGGGCACTAAGTGATGACTGACCCTGCTGAAACCCCTGTCAACCACGACCATAAGAACCTCCGCTCTGCTCTGGGCGGCCTGAATGAGAAGGTCTAGATGAGCGACCTCTGCTCTGCTGGGAATGCCCTCTAGATGGAGCACCACTGAAACTGCCAGAACCACGAGGCCTCTTGGCCTCCCGCTCCTCTCTCTCGGCGACGATCCGCCTCAATGGAGCGTGCCATATCAACAACCTGCTCAAATGATGATGACAAAACTCTCTCTCTGGTCATAAGAATGCGGATAGAGTAGTTGAGGCCATCAATGAACCTCCTGATCCTCTCCCTATCATTAGGTATCATCCATGTGGCATGCCTAGCCAACTGTGTGAATCTGAGCTCATACTGGGTCACAAACATGTCGCCCTGAACCAACCACTCGAACTGGCGACGTAGCTCCTCGCGACGAGACCGAGGTACATATTTCTCTAGAAAGAGAGTAGAGAACTGCTGCCATGTGAGAGGTGCTGCTCCTGCAGGCCTACGCCTCTCAAACTCTTCCCACCAATCAAATGCGGGACCGGTGAACTGAAAGGTAGTAAATGAAACTCCGCTGGACTCAAGAATACCAGCCGTCCGCAACATCCTCTGACACTTGTCCAAGAAACCCCGGGCATCCTCGCCCTCAACGCCACTGAAATGGGGTGGCTGAAGTCTACCAAATCTCACAAGACGACGCTGCTCGTCATCGGGCATAACCTAAACCATATGCTCTGGAGCTGGAGCTGGTGCAACTGGAGGAATAATCGGTGCAACCACCTGAACGGGGACCGCCTCTGGCGTTTGAAGTCCCTGAACAACCGGGTCAGGTGTGCGAGTTGCAGGGGTCTACTGACCACCCCCTGTCTGAGATGTCGCTACAGTAACGGTAGCTGAAACTACCTGAGCCAAACCGGAACACACTGATAATATCTGAGCAAGAGTCTCCTGAAGACCAGGAATAGCAATAGATACAGTCAGGCCCTGAACTGGGGCTGCTGGAGCATCAACCACTGGGGGCTGCTCCTGAACTGGTACAACAGGCGGGTCAGCTGGCACTGCCTCAGCCGCCCTACCTCTACCTCTAGCACGACCGCGCCCACGGCCTCTAACAAGTGGCAATGGAGGTCGTCCACCTCGTCCTGATGCTCGCGTTCTCGCCATCTGCGAGAGAATAGAATATAGAAGTTCAGTTCTCAGAACAACAAGATCGCACGACAGAGTTCAAGAAAAGCGAAGTTTTCCTAAAGGTTGGCAGCCTCCCGAGGATAAGTACAGGCGTCCCCGTACTGATCCATAAGACTCTACTAACCGGCTCAAGACTCACGAGGCCTAGTAAACCTAGGCTCTGATACCAACTTGTCACGACCCCAAATCCGGTCGTGATGGCGCCCAGCACATTGCTAAGCCAGCCTGACCAATCAATATCAATCACGGAGCTAGAAGCTCTCTTTAGCCCATTTAAGCATATTAATTCATGAAATAACAACGATACATATAACGAAAACGGGGAACCAAGTCCCATAATACATCAACTCCCATAGACCAAGGGTCAAGAGTCATGAGCCTCTACCGAACATGAGTGTATAAAGGTTTACAAGATACCAAGTGCGGAAAGAAAAGTCAATACAAAATCAAGAGACAGTAGGAAGGAATATCGGGTCTTGCGGACTCTGCAGCCTACCTCGAATATCCACAAATGTCGCCTCGCACGACTCATCGGATCACCGTCTGAGAGGTACTCGGATCCGCACACAAGTGCGTGGAGTAAAATAAGTACCGCCGTACTCAGTGGTAATAAACAAGGGTAAGACAATGCGGATAAGAAATCCGCAATAAAACACTATGTAAAGTTATAATCAGCTACCCTGTCACAGAATCAATATTCACTGGTACCGGTACCAACAAGTACCGCAAAACAGTATAACATCTAGCGGATGTAGCTAAATGCAATACAATGCATGATATGACCGCTACGACGCGTAGCCTAATCCAATTTGGGTGCCCGTGCTCACTGTGGGGGTTCGGACTCGGAGGGCTCCTACAGCCCAAGCACAATATCACTGCGGCGTGTAGTCCGATCCAACATATATACTGTTGCAGCACGCACTACTAGTCAACTAATATGCAATCATAGCCTCGCAGGCTCAAAAGTAGTTTTGAAAACCTTTTTATCATTTTTCGGTTGGAAAACAGTAATACCAAGTTCCAAAGATTGGAAATAGCATGATAACAGAAATAGCTACGGATCGGTAGTAACTAACATGTCAATATGATAAGACAATGATAACGATCCTCGCGGGATCCAATAACTAGCTCACGGCCCACAAGTATACTCAACCGCCCAAGAAGGGGGTTCCTCGGCTCAAAAGTGGCCAATATCTCAATATATAGTATGCAACCATCCGAGAAGGAGGTTCGACGGCTCAAGAATAGCCTAATATCATAACACAGTATCAGCAAGTCGGACTAAGCCATAGTCCTCCAGTTCATGATCGACCCCGCACTCTCAAGAGTGTGTGTGTCTCGCCGCTATACAGCGTCACAAAGTGGTATACCGGGGTTTCGAACCCGCCGGTCATCACCCACATCTATTACTCACCTCAATACGGCGCGACGACTACTCCGCAATGCCCTTGCCACGAGAATCAAGCTCCGCACGCGTAGAATCTGATCAAATACAGTAGAAACACAACAAATTAGGCCAATGGGACGACACCCAATCAATATAACTCAATTTACATCAAAATTCCCAAAGTTGTCAAAACCCGACTTTCGGTACGCTTGTCGAAAAATTACAAAAGTCACATATTCGGAACCCTCGTCTCGATACGAGTCTAGGCATATAAAATTTACCAAAATCGGACTCCATTTGCCCACTCAAATCGGTGTTTTTCTTCAATTTAGGCCTAGGGCTCAAACTCACCTTTAATCTTCCATTTACAGAAATTTAACCAATGATTTCATGTTAAAATGATGTAATTAAGCCACAAAACTTACCTCCAACGAAACCTCGATGATTTCCCAGCAATCTCCCGTCAATTTCTTCTCTTGGAACTCAAAAATTGAGGTTTTGGGTATGGGGTTCGCGACTTGACTGTTCTGTTATATTAATTCACTGACTGTCAGGCGACCCTCTGCGATCGCAGCCCAAAGCTCGCGATCGCGATGCACAAATTTACCCGGCTTCAAAATTGCTCTACGCGATCGCGACATTCCCTACGCGATCGCACTGCCTCATGCCTCAACACTACGCGATCGCGTGAAACCACCCGCGATCGCACTGCTCTAAATCCCAGACCTACGCGATCGCGCGTCGTAGTCGACGCGAACGCGATGTTTCGCCTTTTCCTCTTACGCGTCCGCGTCCTTCTCCCACGCGAACGCGATGCGTTCCAACTTTCTCTTACGCGAATGCGGCATATTACCCCGCGAATGCGATGGGCAACTGGCCCCAGCCTACGCGAACGCGGCATTGCTCTCGCGAACGCGAAGGCTTAGCCTTCTGCACAGTGATCGGCAATTTACAACAAACTTTTCATTGTTTCAAAATGCCGGATGATGGTCCGGATTCACCCCGATGCCCCCGTGACCCCAACGAAAACCACCAACATACTCCAAAACACGATACGAACTTGTTCCAATCATAAAAACACCATCCTAAACATCAAAATCACCAATTACACACGGATTCAAGCCTAAATTCCTTAAAACTTTCCGAATTACGCATTCCATCAAAAACCCGAACAAACGACGTCCGAATGACCTGAAATTTTGCAGGCACATCCAAAATCACCTAACGGAGCTACTGCAGCTGTCGGAATTCCATTCCGACCACCGGATAAAAATCTCACCTACCGTTCGGATTTCGCCAAAATTCAACCTTAGCCAATTCAAGCCTATTTCTACACCGGGCCTCCAAATTCAATTCCGATCGCTCCCCTAAGTCACAAATCACCTCCCGGAACTAACCGAATCATCGGAATCCGATTCCGAGCCCTCTAACCAAATAGTCAACTCCGGGTTGACTTTCCTTATTCAAGTTTCCTTCAAAAAGGCTATATGCCTCATTTTCAATCCAATTCACTAGAATGAAGAATAACATACAGAAAACATATTAGCAGAACATGTATAAAGAAAATATAAGAACATAAAACATACTCAAGAAAGGGAGAAGAAAAGTCGGAAAATATTGAAGCTTTTTTCAGAAAAACCTAAATCAGAAAGAGGTTACTTTGAAAGTAAGATTTTTTTAAAGAAAAGTTGGGAACACCTCTTAAAAAGTCAAAGTAAATTATGAATACACACATATCTAGATAGGATCAAAGAAGAGCCTCAATAGTTAGGATTTCAGGTGAACTGTACATTGAGATAGGCTTCGAAAATGTCCGACCTAAGTCTGATAAGACATGAAACAGGCTCAGGAGGTGGGAGCTAGGTCGGAGATATGCCGGAGCTAGGTCAGAGATGGCCAGAAACCTCACGTCGGTGGAGGTATGGGTGGAGACCTTTGAGGTCTAGTCTCAAACCTTCAAACCAAGCACACATGAGCGATATGAGGTGAGTGTGAGGGTTTCATGGCATGAGAAGCTATGAAACCCAGCGAGAATTGCAGGGATGCGGGTTAACTTGGGTGGCGTTGACTAGAGTTTGTAGAGAGAATGGGTGTGGAAGGGGATTCAACGGCATCGGGAAGAGGGAAATGAATTAGGGTTTGGGGTATTTGGTGAATTAAAAACGAAATGCTTAATTTGAGATGTTGATCTTCTAGATCAACGGCTCTAATTAAAAGGGGGTCCGGTTGGGTAAATTAATTATATGAGGGGTTAGGTTGATTTTAGGAATTGGGATGGTCAAGATTAGGCCAATGCGGGGCTTTAATATGACTATAATGGAAATAAAAATAGGTTATACGTTAAATAGCCAATTTTTCCCTTTTAATTTAATTAAAATAATTTTAAAAATAAACTAAAAGTACTGAATTGATTATTAATATATAAATATTAATCTTTAAATATTGGGAGCAATTTTATAATTGTAAGATGCTATTAATTGCAATATAGGCTATAATTATAATTTTATGTATTTTTAGCTTAAATATCAAATAGATTTATAAATAATATGCAAAAACTACCTTAATTATATTGTGATGTAAATATGAGAATGGAAATAAATAACTCACCAAATGATAGCTTTGGGAATAATTACTTGATTTTGCACTGTTAAAATAAGTAATAAAATGATTTAAAAATTAGAAAAAGATGTCAAAAATCTTGGGCGTACCCATATATGCATGTACACCCTATTTTGAGAATATTTTGAGTATAAAAATAGATAGGGAAAAATTGGATATCAACTGCTGCTCCTTTTTACCCGGGAAGGACGAAATAGTTGTAGGATAATGATATGATGACCAGTTTTGGTCGAAAGAAATGACTTGCAAATGCTTTGACCGAGCCCTGGTTCTTGAACTCCCTACATATCTCTAGTCTTACAAGAATCAGGTCATATGTAGTTCAGGATATATCGGAGGAATATGGCGTGGAGGTTCTAAGAAGGACATACGTAATATTTAGGTTGGGAAGGATGGTCAGGGACAGATCGACTGCGGGAACCGGAGCGAGATCGCTCATGCTGTAATGGTCGTTGCTAGATGATGTACCTGCAAATGAGTAATACAAACCTATTGTGCAGAATTGAAATATGATGCACGTTCCGATTGGACCATGAATGATTTCTTTGGATGGTTAAGATGACGTCCTCAGACTATGATGTCCTGGGCCATGATGCACACAATAAAGGGTTCGCTGGCTATGAAATGACGTGCTCGGGCTATGACAATGGTGCCTCAGAACCATCATTCCTTTGAATAATGATGTGCAGAATATAAACCGGGGTCCTCAGGCCATGGCATGGTGTTCTCAGGCTATGAAATGGTTCTCTCAACAATGACTCCATTGGGAAAATTGGCGGTATTTCAGCCCATGAAATACACGATTCGGTGGTATTAAGTCGATGTAAACTATAAATATAAATGCCGATATTTCAGACGATAAAGATTTAAATATAAACTAATGATCTTTAAGCCAATATAGTGATTTGAATGAAGTTGGCGATATTTTAGCCGTGCAAGATTTAAATATAGCTTGCAGTATTTCAGCCGATGTAAATAAGAGGTTGCGATCTTTCAGCCGATAAGAGGGATTGAAACAAAATTGACGATGTTTTAGATAATGTAACGATTGTGGGCACATGATTTTTGCACTAGATAAGTAAATTCCAAAATTAAAATAAAATAATATTTTTGAGTGTAATTGCATATGTTGTTTGAAATTAGATACATTTTATGTGTTTGAATAATTAGAAATTAGAAAATTAAAAAATAAATAGGAGAAATACATGTATTCTGGATTAAGTAGTTCAAAAGAAAATTAACAAAAAATAGCTTTAATTAGCGGAAAATAAAAAATATAGTAGAAAATTACCAAAAAATATCATAAAATTAGTGAAAGTAGGAAATTAACTAACTTAGATAATACAAAAAGAAAAAATGAAAATACAAAAAACATTACCTCAAAATAATTAAAAAATACAAAAATACACACACACACACACACACACACATATATATACAAAATAATTAAAAAATACCAAAAATACATATATATATATGCGTGTAATAAAAACTGGGCCAAGTGCAATCCAATTGGTTGGCCCAGTGTGTTAGCCCAAAAGGTCCGGTCCAGTTCACTAGGTAATAACTGATCTCAGCCGTTCATTGCACCAAATCCAACGGCTGAGAATCAATTCGGAATTAATTAAATTGTTTAAGTTTGCGATCGAATCTGAGACGTCCGTTTAAGCTGATCTAACGGATGAAGGCTGTAGTCTCATTACCAATGATACGACGTCATTTTAGTAACGCTAATGATAGTCGTTGATCACCATCCCTCCAATGGTCAGGATCACCTCAGCCTTTACGAGCATAAAAGGCTTTGGTCTGTTGAGGCCGATCATTTTTACATGTCCCAAACCCTAGCCGCCCCCTCTCTCTCACCCTTCTTCTTCATCTCCCCTTCTGCAACCTTGCCGGCCATAGAGGCCACCACCTTCCACGGTGGTCTCCGGCCACACCCCATACCCCAAACCACCCTTTCCTTCTTCTCCATCTCAAACCATACCGAAAACTCCAAGAAAACCCTAAAAGCCTTCCCTGTTCTTGAGACTCCGGTCATCGGAGTCCATCTCCGGTGACCTCAACCTATGAGAACCTACCCCAAATCAACACCACAGACTCCCAATAGCCTGATCTATCCCCCCACACCATTGGTCTCCCGTGAATCTACCCCTATCCCTTCGAATATCCAAAAGAAAGTCGCCGGAACCCTAACTTCGGTGACTCAAACTAAACCCCTTCCCAAGATCTCACCTTTACCCCTTCTGAACACCCTCCCCCAAAACAAAATCTCAAAAAGATTTCACTTTTAAGTCTAACAAGAAATACCAGAAAGAAAAAAAAATAAAGAAAAAAGAAATAAAGAAAAGAGGAAAATAAGCCTGAAAAGGAGAGTGAAAAAGAAAAGAGTGAAAAATGGAAGCTCAGGGGACCGGCCCTGCAAGCTAAGTCCCCTCACGCTTTGTGTTTATTTGCTTTCTTTCGTTTGTTCATTTTCATGTTTCTTCTATTTTTTTTGTTTCGATCTTGTTTCTTTTCTCTAAGTTAAAAGATCTGTCTTGATTTCACTCTTTCTTCTTCATCTTCTGTGTATACTGGTTCTTGATTTGTGGGTTTGCAATATCATGAATGTTCTTCTTTTCTGTTTCTTTGCATGTTCAGTTTTAGTGATAGTTTAGCCGTTTTTCTTCATTTCTTATATTAGGGTTATCTTGTGTTGGGTTTGCTTCTCTTTTCTTAAAGATCTCCCTGTTCTTCTTCACCCTTTGTTTGTATTTAGGGTTTTCTTATTTGCTGGTTTTCAACATCTCATCTGTTTGATTTTCGATATCTCTTCTGTTTCTCTTCATGTTTAGTTTAGTTGTTTGACTCTCGTTAGGGTTTCTTCTATTAGCTTTCAATATCTTTACTATTTTTCTCTTCTCTTAACTACATGATTTAGTTTTAGCTGTTTGATTCTCATTCTCCCTCATTTCATGTTTATACTAGGGTTTTTCTTTAATTTTGGTTTATATCACCTCTTATGTGCTTTCATCTGCTAAATAAGCATGCTAATCTTGATTTAGTGATTATGTTTCTCTCTTCTGTCACTTTTGCATGATAGATTTAGGATTCCTCTTCACTGTTTCTTCATGTCTTTTCTCTTCTTCATCTTCATCTTATCTATCACATGTATATATCAAGCTAGGATTAGTATTTGGAAGTGGATTCTGATTACCATTCTTATGTTACTCTGTCAAGGTCCATTGTTCTTATGTCTTATATAGGCTATGCTTCACTTCTCTTGACTGTTTTGTGAGATTTAGCCTCTATGTGTCTATGCCCATGAGCTCTAAGTGTTTTGGGTCTTTCAGTGAATCATCTAACATGAATTGGTTGTAACTAAGTCTGATTGATGTTAATTGACACTTTGCTACATGAAATTGAGTTATGTGAGTTGATTGGTTAAGATTCAACATTATCAAACTTCCCTTCTGAGTTTTAATTGATTGATGAACAATGTTTTCTTTCATGTGGCTATGTGTGCAATTGTATATTGAAATGGCTGAGTTTGCAATAGTTTATTGTTAGTATGAGTAGTATTAATGCCCATTAGTCTTAGGGAATTGGTTATAGCTGCAATAGTACTAAGTCTCATAAATGGCTAGTTTTGACATAGGTTAAAACTGAAAAATGAAAAATAGGTTATAAGATAAATAAATGACCAAGAGTGGTCAATTGTGCAATTGACCAACTCTGCAAGGTCCTTTACATACTGGCCTACCCTTTAATTGGCTAGTTATGTAAATTGGTTTAAGTCTGCAAGTTCAGACTTACCAAGGCTCAAATTGAGACCTGAATGACAAGTGGCTAGGTCTGCAAAGGCCTTAGCCCTGCCTTTATTCAGTAATGGGCATCAATTGCCCAAGACAAGTCTCAACTTGAGACTGGCTAAGTTTTAAATAGTCTAAGTATAACAATAAAGCAGGCTAGTCCTGCAATTAGCTAAAAAATGAAATAAAAAGGCTTTAATTAATAGAAAATGAAGCAAAATTGGCTAAAATTGAAATAGTTCTTCAAGTTAGAATTGGCGAGTCCTTAAATAGCAATGCAAGGACTGGTCCTTAGTTAAATAAGTCTAAAAATGTTGAAAACCTGACCTAGGTAGGTCGGGTAATTCAGCAGTGTCCTTAAGGGCATAAAGGGAACACAAATTGGTAAAATGGTAGATTAAATAGAGCATATAGGGACATGGGAGTCATTTGTGCTCCTGATTTCTGCAATTTTGCAGAGATTGAGGGGTATAATGGTCTCCCTAAAAAGGAAAATCAGTAAAAATCCATAACCAATAGGGACACTTTGGTAAAAGCTTAGGAATAGAATCAAAAAGAACCTTCCAGTCACATGCTGGAAGGGATCTTATAACAGAAAATGGGGTGTAAGTGTAGACTTAGTAATTTTTAAGGGGGAAGAAATGGAATTAACTTTTATTCTTTCCCCCCAAGAAATCTGCCAATCTATACCTATAAATACCCTCTAAAAAGACTAAGTGAGGGCTGGTTTTTCAATAGAAAAATTCAGAGAAAAATATAATAGGAAAACAACAAATAGTTTCCTGCATATTTTCGAGTAATAATCACTGGTTAAGCTAATTATGTGTGGGTTTTTCTGCTCGATTTCTTCTGGGATTTCATATTTGTTGTTGCTGTTGTTTTCTGCTCGTTTGAGATTCCATCTTACACTGTTGCATCACCCTGTTTGAGTCTGCTGCTGATTGCTTGCTCTTAATCCCCTAGAACTCATTGGTTTATCTTGCTGATCCAGGTACATTCCTTGTTCGAATGAAGATGTAATGTTGAAATGCTTAAATGGAATGAAGTTCGAGTGTTAAAAATTAGTTGTTTCTGTATTTAACTTACTTTTTACATTAATAGCTTAGTATTGCTTGATCTGTATTTTTATGTATTGTAGTATGTATAAGTAGAAAAACAAAACAAAAACAGTGTAATAGATAGATTAATAGTAGTAGTGTAGTGTAGATGTTACTTCACCTAGTAAAAGTAGGTAAAACTCTTAAAATAAATTAATTAACCATAGTTTTAGTCATTAATAGCTTTTTCACAGTAGTATCGTAAGTTATGATCACATAGTTAATCATATTTTGCGGATCTGCATTTTGATATAAATGAGTTTCGAAGGAGAAAAAACGTTAGTCCAAGCCATGATTCATTCACGATTAGGTTAATAACAACTGTAATGAGTTTTAGTTCATAGTAAAACCAGTAGTATAATTGTGCATCTGTGAATAACTCATTTTAGTTTTAGATAATCTGAATAGCATAGGTAATTGGTTGAACTGTCCATTTTAATCATGCTTCATATATAATCAAACCACTTCTTTATCTCTTAACTAGTAAGTAACTCGGATGTTAAATTCATTATTAGGGATAAAAAATAGAAGCAGTCTTTTAATTCAATTCTCATGTACTGTAGATAGTTGTGATTTAGAGTTAACATTGACAATTTGTATCGTGATTTTCTCCTTTGATGAATAAAAATGCAATTGAATTCATTCTTAATGCTATATGTTTGTTCTGTTATAAGTTCTCCATTTCTATTCTTATTACTATCGCTTCAATCTGGTTTGGGCCTGAAGTACGACGTGGGCCTGGACTGTGTTCGAGAATTCACTGGGCTATTAGGCAAAGATCCAAAGTCAGTCTGGGTCACTAAGACCCAGATATATGTAACAATTGGTTTAGTATAGATCCATGAGTCCAGGCCCAATACCAAAGGGAATAATAAAGGCCTAGACTCACTCCTCTGGAAATTCATTTAAGTAAAAATGACTAAGGAAAAAACAAAAATAGAAAAATCATAGTATGTATATATTAGGATTGAGACTATAAAATTCAATCGGAATGAGCCTCACACGACATCAAAATAGTGGGGCCCCCTTAGTAATAAAGTAACATATACAATAGATTCGGGAAAGCTAATAGTAAATTTCATAGCTTCTCCCAAAAGACTTAAAAGTCGATAGACACTATTAGGCACGGTTTAATATACCTTCCTTAAATACGAGTGTGCACTTGGTGCGACTAAAATCCCAAATCCCGGCGAAGCCGAAATGTACTAAAAGTCACAGGCATACTGGTTGCGGTGTGACTCGAGGTACGTTTTCGCGATGTCGTAACTCCTAAAAAATATTGAAGTAAAAGCACACACATATTGTTTAAAATTTATAACAAGTCAAATAAGATTGAGGACGACGGTTGAGCGACCGTGCTAAAATCACGGAATCCGGGAATGCCTAACACCTTCTCCCGGGTTAACAAAGTTCCTTATCCAGGTCTATGTTTCGCGGACTGTAATAACACAGTCAACTTCCTCGGATTCGGGATTAACCGGTGACTTGGGACACCATTATCTTCCCAAGTGGCGACTCTAAAAATTAAGTAAAAATCCCGAACCGATTGTCCTTTATGTGGAAAAACTCTTTCCTCTTTGTTGTTGTATCTGTCTCGGGTATTTGAACACTGAGGTATACCCTACGTATTTTTCCAAATGGATAAGTACAAAAGCCTTTCTTGTGTGGGGTAGTAAAAAGGGAGGTGTGACAACGATTTGAATGAAGTTGGCGATTTTTCAATCGATATGAGGGACTTATACAAAATTGGCAATATTTCAACCATGCAAGATTTAAATAAAGCCGGCGGTATTTCAGCCAATGTAAATAACATGCGGTGATATTTCAGTTGATATGAGGGATTTAAAAAAATTGGTGATGTTTCAGCCGATGTAACGATTTGAATGCAGTTGACGATCATTCAACTGATATAAAGGATTTAAACAACTGGCTATGTTTCGACCATGCAAGATTTAAATAAAGCTGGTGGTATTTCAACCGATGTAAATAAGAGGTAACGATATTTCATCCATCCAAAATGGAGACAGTGCTTAGTCTCGGAAAGCAAAATTTTGCCTTATACAATGCAAGGAGATGCAGGATGGAGACAGTGCTTAGTCTCGGAAGGCAGAAAAGTAGGCTTATGCAATGCAAGAAAATGCAGGATGGTGATAGTGCTTAGTCTCAAGGCAGAAAAGTAGCCTTATGCAATGCAAGGAAATACAAGATGGATACAGTGCTTAATCTCTATGCAATGCAAGAAAATGCAATATGGAGACAGTGTTTAATCTTGAAAGGCAGAAAAGTAGCCTTATGCAATGCAAGGAAATGCAAGATGGAGACAGTGGTTAGTCTCGGAAAGCAGAAAAGTAGCCTTATCCTATGCAAGGAAATGCAAGATGGAGACAATGCTTAGTCTCCCAAGGCAGAAACGTAACCTTATGCAATGCAAGGAAATAAAGTTGATGAGTTATGAAATATCTTAGCTGATAGCTGATAATTGATTGTCTCATTGTGGCTGCTGGGGGATATCTTGTGCGAAATGCACTTGTAGCTAGACGATGATTCAGAGAGTTGTATTCCTGAAAAATATGAGTCTGTAACCATATCTGATGTTTTGGGGTGCCTGCATACAAAGAAAAATCGTGATTTTTATAGAGGGTGAAGGTTAGTTCGTATTCCCGTGGACCTCACTTGTCCTACTCGGTTTGGGCTTTCAGTAGGGTAGCATCCGTAAACAAAACAATTTTGATAGTATCTATGTATGATTTGGTAAAAGTATGATGTGAATACATAGTAATAGAAAAACTCTCTGTTAGATGAACCGATGATTGTGACGTGGTTCAAGAAATTGCAACCTCTTTTACTCCAGAATTTTGAGGGTCCTCCTCAAAATTCTGCCTGCTTCCGACGGCTGCGTGTGATGAATAGCTGAAAATCAATTTCAATATTTTGAGCATCCACTTAAAAATTCTGCCCCAGTTTCTAAATATTGGGCTAAATAAAGATTTTATAAATTGTGAACGAACTCATAGGGCTGCCTACGAATCTCCTCTTAAGCAGGAATCAGGTCAGACGAAGTTCAAATTGCATCATATATAAATTATAATGATTACACATAATTGCATTTGAGTGCAACTGAATTAATTGGCATTCGCCAAATTTCTCCATCCATCTCTACGAGTATGACGGCCCCTCTTGTTAGGACCCGATAAACCATGTACAGGCCTTGCCAATTAGGAGAGAACTTTCCTTTGGCCTCATCTTGATACAAAAATAATTTCTTCACTACTAGTTATCCTGGCGTGAATAGTCTCGGTCTGACCCTTTTGTTGAAGGCTCTGGACATTTTATTTCGATACAATTGACGATGGCAAACTGTATTTAGTCTTTTCCCATGGCTAACTATTCGTAGCAACGTTTTACCCATACTACATCTTCAAGTTATGCTTCATGCATAATCCTCAGGGAGGGAATCTCTACCTCGGCTGGGATGATTGTATCAGTACCGTAAACCAACATATAAGGAGTTGCTACTGTCAATGCACGGACTGTGGTACGGTATCCTAATAGAGAAAATGATAGCTTTTTGTGTCACTACTTGTGTTTTTCTATCATTTTCCTTCGTAGTTTCTTGATGTTCTTATTGGCCGCTTATATGTGTTATGTAGTTGTAAAATTCATGTGCGTAATCTTGAACATCTCACACATCGCTTTCATCTGATTACTATTGAGATTTGAACCATTATCAGTGATGATCGTCTCTATGATGCCGAACCGATAAATGATGCGGTTGCGGACAAAGTCTGCCACTACCTTCTTGGTTACCGCCTTATATGATATTCCGTCAACCCATTTGGTGAAATAATCAATTGCCACTAGAATGAACTTGTTCCCGCTTGATACGGCAGGATCCATAGGTCTAATGACATCCATCCCCCTTGTGGCGAACGACCATGGTGAGGTTGTTGCATTAAGCTTGTTAGGAGGAACCTTTATCATATCTGCATAAATCTGGAAACAACGTCATTTCCGAACGTACTGGATAGAGTTCGTCTCCATAGTCATCTAGGAATAACCGGCCTGAAGTATTGTCTTGGCTAAGACAAAACCATTCATATTCGGACCGCAGGTCCCTGCATGAACTTCTTCCACCAACCTGGATGCTTCCTTTGCTTTGACATATCTTTGTTGTCCCAAATCGGGATTCCTCCTATACAGGATTCCTCCGCTGTGAAAGAAATGATTGGATAACCTCCGCAATGTGTCATTTTGAGTAGTTTTTGCAAGTTCTGGATATTCTCCAATTGATAGATACTTCTTAATGTCATGAAACCATGGTTTTTTATCTGCTTTTTCCTCGACATGAGCACAATCAGCAGGTTGATCCTGGATTTTTACTGTGATAGCATTAATGAAGTTCTCATATGGATGCTGAATCATGGATGATATATTGGCCAAGGCATCGACGAACTCATTCTAGACTCTGGGGACATGTCGGAATTCGGTCTCTATAAACCTCTTCCTCAACTCTTGTACACGATGCAAGTATTGGAGTATCACTGAGTTCTTGGTTGCCCACTGTGCTCGAACCTAATGTATGAGCAAGTTGGAATCCCCAAAAACTAGTAACTACTGAACATTCATGTTAATGGCCAGCTTGAGCCCCAAGATGCAGGCTTCGTACTCGACCATAATGTTGGTGCACACAAACCTAAGTTTGGAGGACACCGGAAAATGCCGACCTGTTTTTGATACTAGAACTGCTCCTATGCCAATTCCTCTAAAGTTTGTTGCTCAATCAAAAAACATTATCCAGCCATCATAGGATTCTGCAATGTCTTCTCATATGAAAGAGACCTCATCGTCAGGAGAGTAAGTCTTTAGAGGTTCGTATTCTCTGCCCATAGGATTTTTGGCAAGATGATCAGTTAGTGCTTCTCCTTTGATCACTTTCTGGGTCACGTAGAAAATATCAAATTCACTCAGTAGGATTTTCCATTTGGCTAGCTTGCCCATGGGCATGGGATTCTGAAAGATGTACCTTAGAGGATCCATTCTTAATATAAGATAAGTGGTATAGGCACATAAGTAACGCATCAACTTCTGAGCTACCCAAGTCAGAGCACAACAGGTGCATTCTAGCAGGGAATACCGGGCCTCATATGGGGTGAACTTCTTTCTGGGATAGTAGATGGCTTGCTCTTTTCTCCCTGTTTCATCATGTTGTCCCAGAACAAAGCCGAATGCCTTATCAAATACTGTAAGGTAGAGCAATAGCGGTCTACCCGGTTCGGGTGGAACCAGGATTGGCAGAGTTAATATGTATTTCTTGATTCTGTCGAAGTCTTTCTCACAATCATTATTCCATTTAGTGGCGGTGTCCTTCTTTAACATCTTAAAGATTTGTTCACAAATGACAGTGGACTGGGATACGAACCGGCTGATGTATTTGACGCTTTCCAGAAAACTATAACCTCTTTTTTGCTCTTTGGCAGTGGCAATTCCTAAATGGCCTTAACCTTTGATGGATCTAGTTCTATTCCTTGTCGACTTACGATGAACCCAAGCAGTTTTCTGGCAGGAAGCCCGAATGCACATTTGACGGGATTGAGTTTTATGTTGTACCTTCTCAATCTGTTTAAAAACTTCCTTAAATCTTCCATATGGTCAGTGACTTTCTTGGATTTGATGATGATATCGTCCACCTACACCTCATTCTCTTTGTGTATCATGTCATGGAAAATAATATCCATGGCCCTCATGTAGGTGGACCCAGCATTCTTCAATCCGAACGGCATCATCTTGAAACAATACATTCCCTACAGCATAATAAAATTTGTTTTCTCCGTGTCTTTTTCATCCATCTATATTTGATGATACCCTGCAAAACAATCAATGAAGGACCCCAGCTCGTGCTTGGCGCAGTTGTCAATCAGAATGTGTATGTTTGGTAAGGGGAAGTTGTCTTTTGGACTGGCCCAGTTGAGATCCCGGTAGTCAACACAGACTCTGATCTTCGTGTCGTTCTTTGGAACTGGCACAATGTTGCCCAACCATGTGGGATACTCCCCTACTCTTAGGACCTTGGCTTTGACTTGTTTGGTAACTTCCTCGTTGATTTTAAAACTTATATCTCGCTTGAACTTCCTGATTTTCTGCTTTATCTGCGGACATGTCGGATCTGTTGGCAGTTTGTGAGCTACAATAGATGTACTGAGACCGGTAATATCATCATATGACCAGCCAAATATTTCCTCGTATTCTTTTAAGAACTTCGTATACTCTTCCTTTTTCTGACGGTGACAAGTGAAAACTGATGCACGTTTCCTTGACATTCTCTGCATCCCCTAGGTTGATGACCTCAGTTTCGTCCAGGTTAGACTTAGGTCTATTCTCAAAGTCCTCAACCTCTTTAATGACCACTTCTGGCATTTCATCCTCTTTTGAGTCTATATCTGTTTGTTGTGTTATCTCGTCGCACATCACATTCGTCGGTTCATCAAGATAAGTAAAAGTAATGTTGTGTAAAATAAAAGAAATGACAGAGAAAACTAATAAGAGTGAGACTTAAGAAACTGAATACTTTGATAAATTCCAAAATTATCTTTAACATCACAGCTCTTTTCAAAATTTAAAGATAACACTGAAGGGAAATCAACTAGTGAAAAAGTAAAAGATAATACATAGTGCTTTGTTCCGCCTTGCTACCCCAAAGCTTTTCGGGACTTGGTTATTCTGATGGACCAATTATTGAGGCGCACTCCTCGGCTCACAGCTTGTACGGAAGGACCTTCCTCCATTTCCTCCTAAAAAATGACATGATAGTCCATATTATCATCCTCCAGTGACAAGTCCCTCATTTCTGCTACTGCTTCCTCTTCTTCTAACCAATAAATGACTTTGGATGTTTTAAAATTCTACTTTAGACGGGGTATCAGATGCTCCAATGGACAGTAAAGATTGCCCCATGGTGGCGAGCAATCCTGGAATTCTTCCCAAGTATATCCATACCCAAACTGGAAAGTGGTGCCATGTTTCTTCAGTTTGATAGTCTTGGTAATTCCCCGGAGGTTCTTGCCGAGTCATTTACAAGGTTCATACCCGCCCCAATTCAGTATGCTTAGTCTCAGAAGGCATAAGGTTGCCTTATGCAATGTAAGGAGATGTAGGATGGAGACAATGCTTAGTCTCGGAAGACAAAAAAGTAGGCTTATGCAATGCGAGGAAATGCAGGATGGAGACTATTTCTAAATATTGGGCTAAATGAAGATTTTATTATATTGAGTCCGAACTCATAGGGCTGCCTACGTATCTCCTCTTCAGCGGGAATCGGGTCAGACGTAGTTCAAATTACATCATACATAAATTATAATGATTACACATAATTGCATTTGAGTGCATCTGAATTAATTGCCTCTCACCAAATTTCTCCATCCATCTCTACGAGTATGAGGGCCCCTCATATTAGGACCCGATAAACCATGTACATGCCTTGCCAATTAGAAGAGAACTTTCCTTTTTCCTCATCTTGATACAAAAAAAATTTCTTCTGTACTAGTTGTCCTAGCATTAATTGTCTCGGTCTGACCCTTTTGTTAAAGGCTCTGGATGTCCTGTTTTGATACAATTGACCATGGCAAACTGCATTCAGCCTTTTCCTATGGCTAACTATTCGAAGCAACTTTTTATCCATTCTACATCTTCAAGTTATGCTTCATGCATAATCCTTAGGGAGGGAATCTCTACCTCGACTGGGATGACTGTATTGGTATCGTAAACCAACATATAGGGAGTTGCCCCTGTCAATGCGCGGACTGTGGTACGGTATCCTAATAGAGAAAATGATAGCTTTTTGTGTCACTACTTGTGTTTTTCTATCATTTTCCTTCGTAGTTTCTTGATGTTCTTATTGGCCGCTTATATGTGTTATGTAGTTGTAAAATTTGTAGAATTTATGTGCTTAATCATGAACGTCTCACACATCGCCTTAATCAGATAACTATTGAGATTTGAACCATTATCAGTAATGATCGTCTCTATGATGCCGAACCGACAACTGATGCGGTCGCGGACAATGTCTGCCACAACCTGCTTGGTTACCGTCTTATATGATGTTCTGTCAACCCATTTGGTGAAATAATCAATTACCACTAGAATGAACCTGTTCCCGTTTGATAGGGCAGGCACAATAGGTCCAACGACATCCATCCCCCAAGTGGCGAACGGCCATGGTGAGGTTGTTGCATTAAGCTCGTTAGGAGGAACCTTTATCATGTCTGCATAAATCTGGCAACAATGTCATTTTCGAATGTACTGGATGGAGTTCATCTCCATATTCATCTAGAAATAACCGGCCTGTAGTATTTTATTGGCTAAGACAAAACCATTCATATTTGGACCGCAGGTCCCTGCATGAACTTCTTCCACCAACCTGGATGCATCCTTTGCTTCGACACATCGTTGTTGTCCCAAATAGGGAGTCCTTCTATACAGGATTCCTCAGCTGTGAAAGAAGTGATTGGATAACCTCCACAGTGTGTGCTTTTGAGTAGTTTTTGCAAGTTCTGGATATTCTCTTGTTGACAGATACTTCTTAATGTCATGAAACCATGATTTTCCATCTGCTTCTTCCTCGACATGAGCACAATGAGCGGGTTGATCCTGGATTTTTACCGGGATAGCATTAATGAGGTTCTCATCTGGATGCTGAATCATGGATGATAGATTGTCCAAGGCATCGACGAACTCATTCTAGACTCTAGGGACACGTCGGAATTCGGTCTCTATAAACCTCTTCCTCAACTCATGTACACGATGCAAGTATTGGAGTATCTTTGATTTCTTGGTTGCCCATTCTACTCAAACCTGATGTTTGAGCAAGTCAGAATCCCCAATCACTAGTAACTCCTAAACATTCATGTTAATATCCAGCTTGAGCCCCAAGATGCAGGCTTCATAATCAACCATGTTGTTGGTGCACGGGAACCTGAGTTTGGTGGACACCGAAAAATGCCGACCTATTTTTCATACTAGAACTGCTCCTATGCCAATTCCTTTAAAGTTTGTTGCTCAATCGAAAAGCGTTATCCAGCCATTATAGGATTCTGCAATGTCTTCTCCTATGAAAGAGACCTCCTCGTCAGGAGAGTAAGTCTTTAGAAGTTCGTATTCTCAACCCACATGATTTTTGGAAAGATAATCGGCTAGTGCTTGTTCTTTGATCGCTTTCTGGGGTCACGTAGAAAATATCAAATTCACTCAATAGGATTTTCCATTTGGCTAGCTTTCCCATGGGCATAGGATTCTGAAAGATGTACCGCAGATCCATTCTTGATATGAGATAAGTGGTATAGATACAGAAGTAATGCCTCAACTTCTGAGCTACCCATGTCAGAGCACTACAGATGCGTTCTAGCAGGGAATACCGGGCCTCTTATGGGGTGAACTTTTTTTTGGGATAGTAGATGGCTTGCTCCTTTCTCCCTGTTTCATCATGTTGTCCTAGAACACAACCGAATGCACCATCCAATACTGCAAGGTAGAGCAATAGCGGTCTACCCGGTTCGGGTAGAACCAGGACTGGCAGAGTTAATATGTATTTCTTGATTCTATCGAAGTCTTTCTCATAATCATTAGTCCATTTAGTGGCAGTGTCTTTCTTTAACATCTTAAGATTTGTTCACAAATGACAGTGGTATGAATCGGCTGATGAATTTGAGGCTTTCCAGAAAACTATAACCTCTTTCTTGCTCTTTGGCGGTGGCAATTCCTAAATGGCCTTAACTTTTCACGGATCTAGTTCTATTGCCTGTCATCTTACGATGAACCCAAGCAGTTTTCTGGTAGGAAGCTCGAATGCACATTAGGCGAGATTGAGTTTTACGTTGTACCTTCTCAATATGTTGAAGAACTTCCTTAAATCTTCCATGTGGTCAGTGACTTTCTTGGATTTGATGATGATATCGTCTACATACACCTCGTTCTCTTTGTGTATCATGTCATGGAAAATAATAGCCATGGACCTCATGTAGGTGGACCTAGCATTCTTCAATCCAAATGGCATCATGTTGAAACAATACGTTCCCCACGGCATAATGAAATTTGTTTTCTCTGTGTCTTCTTCATCCATGCATATTTGATGATACACGGAAAAACAATAAATGAAGGACCCTAGCTCGTGCTTGGCGCATTTGTCAATCAGAATGTGTATGTTTGGCAAGGGGAAGTTGTCTTTCGGACTGGCCCAGTTGAGATCCCGGTCAACACAGACTCTGATCTTCGTGTCGTTCTTTGGAACTGGCACAATGTTGCCCAACCATGTGGGATACTCCCCTACTCTTAGGACCTTGGCTTTGACTTGTTTGGTAACTTCCTCGTTGATTTTAAAACTTATATCTCGTCTTGAACTTCCTGAGCTTCTGCTTTATCGGCGGACATGTCAGATATGTTGGCAGTTTTTGAGCTACAATAGATGTACTGAGACCAGTCATACCATCATATGACCAGCCAAAAATGTCCACATATTCTTTTAATAACTTCGTATACTCCTCCTTTTCTGACGGTGACAAGTGAACATTGATGCACGTTTCCTTGACAGTCTCTGTATCCCCCAGGTTGATGACCTCGGTTTTGTCCAGGTTAGACTTAGGTCTATTCTCAAAGTCCTTAACCTCTTTAATGACATCTTATGGTATTTCATCCTCTTTTGAGTCTATATCCTTTTGTTGTGTTATCTCGTCGCACATCACATTCGTCGGTTCATCAAGATAAGTAATCGTAATATTGTGTAAAATAAACTAAATGACAGAGAAAAATAATAGCGGGACTTAAAAAACAGTTATACTTTGATAAATTCCAAAATTATCTTTAACATCGCAGCTCTTTTCAAAATTTAAAGATAACACTGAAGGGAAATCAACTAGCAAAAAAGTAAATGATAATGCATAGTGCTTTGTTCCGACTTACTACCCCAAAGCTTTTCGGGCCTTGGTTATTCTGATGGACCACTTATTGAGGCGCACTCCTCGGCTCACAGCTTGTACGGAAGGACCTTCCTCCACTTCCTCTTCAAAAATGACATGGTAGTCCATATTATCATCCTCCAGGGACAAGTCTATCATTTCTGCTAGTGCTTCCTCTTCTTCTAACCCATAAATGACTTTGGATGGTTGAAAATTCTACTCTAGATGGGGTATCAAATGCTCCAGTGTATAGTAAGGATCGCCCTATGGTGGCGAGTAATCCAGGAATTCTTCCCAAGTATATCCATACCCTAACCGGTAAGTGGTGCCATGCTTCTTCAGTTTGATTGTCTTGGTGATTCCCTGGAGGTTCTTGCCGAGTCCTTTACCAGGTTCAAACCCGCTCCAATTCAGTATACTTTCTATCTTGTTATCCCACCACTTATCTTTGGTGGTAGGTTTCACCTCCTAGCCTCCTTTTTCCTTCAATCGCTGGGATGGTTTGGCGACTATATATAGGGTTACTCCCGTCACCAAGAATAATCACCTCTTGGTGATTCCACTCGGACTTCACTACCCGATGTTGGGTTGATGCTAGAGCTCCAGTGGCGTGGATCCAAGGTTGTCCCAGTAGTAAGTTGTAAGATGCTGGAATGTCTATTACTTGAAAGTCAACATCGAATCAAGTTGGTCCCATTTGTATACATAAACTGATTTCCCTAATAGTGGACCTTTGGGAACCATCAAAAGCTTTAACATTGATAGCATATCCTTGATTTCATGTAGAATGGAATAATTTTGAAGCTGGACCCTCCATTAATCAAAGTCCTGGTGATAAAATAGTCTTCGCATTGCACAACGATGTGCAGTGCATTGTGGCTTAAACCTTAAGGGGGCAACTCATTTTTGTGGAAAGTTATTTTATTACTCTCCAATATCTGCCCGACCATGTTTGCCGTCTCTCTTCCAGTTATGTTGTTGGGCACATATGCCTCACTCATTATCTTCATTAAGGCATTCTTATGCGCATCGGAGCTTTACAACATAGCTAGGATGGAGATCTGCGTTGGTGTTTTATTTAATTGATCAACAATTGAGTATTCTTTTGCTTGTATCTCCCACCTAAGATCATTAGGCCCAGTTTCAATAGGCCGTCCATAGGCCTGCTTACTTGGTTAAACTAAGTGCTCCGGACTATAAATTCTGCCAGTCCTTGTCATACCCTACACTGCAATCGCATCTCCAGACCTAGTTATCCCCTATCGTATTGCCTTGATGGTGTAATCCCAAGGAATGGCATGTGTATGGAATGGAATTACATCTAAAATTGTTATAGGAATGGGTACTCTCGTCTTGGGAGGCAACATAGCAACTTCGAATGGTATAGGTGCTTTTGTAAACCCAAATTCTCCCTCAATTGGCGTTGTTATCTTTATGGATGATGGTGTTTCAAGCTCAAAAGTCACAGAAATGTTTACCTTAGCACCGCCAGAGGGGTGGATCTGGACTATAATAGAGTTTAGTGTGACCATTGGTTTCTTGGGCTCGTCACCTTCGCCAATTAATCCAATTGACCTTTTGGGGTCCGATTCATCTTCTACTTCGATCATATGCACACCACCACTCTTATGATTAGGCAAGGTATTGTTCCAAACAATAGGAGCAGGCTTTTTTGCCATGATGATTTTGTTGTCAACTAGAGCTTGGATTTTGTCTTTCATAGATCGGTACTCATCAATGGTATGTCCTTTCATGTCGGAATAGTATGCATATGTTTTGTTTTGATTGACCCAATGGGAAGGATTTTTTGGAGTTATGGCAGGGATTGGGGTGATATAATTGGCTGTTTTGAGTCTTTCATGTGGTTGGTCCATTAGCTTGGGGATAACGGTGTATTTTTTGGGAGGTCTACAATTGAAGTTAGGGCGTGGCTTGGGGGAGTTTTGGCGGGCAGGATGTGATTGGTAGTGAGCATTATTGGCTTGGTAGACGGGTGCAGGTTGGGAATATCTTTTTGTGGTAGGTTGATATGTAGGGAATGGAGATGATTGGTAAGTAGGTGATGGAATTTAGTAAGAGGGCAGAGATGTTTGGTAATTGGGGATAGGCTGGTATGTGAGAGGGGGTACCGGGTAAGTTTGGTATTTTATTTGAGACTAGGTTCTCTATGCAATCATCATGGCACTAACATCCTTTTTCTTGGACAGGACACCAGATTGTAGGGCTTTGTTGGTAGCCTGCATTGCCTCAAAATTAGTGACTATACTGCTATTAATGCATTCCTCAATTCTTTCTCCTAGCTTGATGATGTCGGAGAATTTCTGGCCCTCTATCAGTATTAACCTTTCATAATACTGTAGATCCTGAGCTCATACAAAAAAATTGTTCATTTATTCTTCTTCAAAGGCCAGCCTGACCTTAGCAGCCTTAGATCTTTATTGAGTAGCATACTCGCGGAATGTCTCAGTAGGTTTCTTTTTAAGATTCTGTATGTAGAAGACATCTGACGCATTTTCTGTATTGAATCTGAACCTGACTATGAAATCGAACGCCATTCCTACCCATCTTGTCCACTTCTTGGTATTTTGGCTAATGTAACAAGATAGTGCATCGCCTTTCAAACTTACCATGAAGAGCTTCATGCGAATCTTTTCATATCTTCCTACGCTGACTAACATCTCACAATATGTCCTTAAATGGACTCTAGGATCCCCCGAGCCATCAAACACCTCGAACTTTGGAGGTTTGTACCCGACGAGAAGTTTGATATCTAGATGATTGAAAAGATCCTCACAATTCAGCCATTTAATACCTTTCTTTCTTTCAAGACCCTGGACACATCTAGTCAGCTTCTTGAGCTAGGCAGCCAGGTTGTTGATAAGAGAGTCTTTGTCATCAGACTCCGGTGTGTTTGTATTGGGCTGAGTGTATTATGGTACGATTTACATATAGATGTGAGTGTGGTGGGGATGATCATTTGGTGGTTCATGGATGAGGAGTGAAGTATTGTTGTGACATGTGTTGTAATTTTAATGAGTAGCAGGTTGTTTCTGCGGCTTTAGGATATTCTGTGGATGTATTGGGTTTTGAGCATTGGGAAAGGTCACGTCTAGAGTAGTGAGGGAGAATGACAAGCTTTCCAAGTTCCGAACTTGGTCCAGTTCTTCCTAAAATTTCAGTAACTTCTATTCGAGTTGGGCGGCACTTTCCTTGGACACCTGAATACCCTAAGGAACCTCTACCATTTCAATTGAGTTTTCCTTCCTGACGTTGTTCAAGTCTTCCATTTTTGCTTTGCTCTTGTTTTTCTTATAGGACTTTGAACAGGAAGAGGTGGAGGGCCCTTAGATCTTGTTGAGTACGATGATGGTACCATAGTGTACGAACTAACATACTGGGGAGGGGAATAAAATAAAAGTAAAAACAAAAAGGTAACAAGTGAGTACAGATTATGAGAAAAATATTACAATATTTAAACACATAGTATAAGATTATAAATCGTATCATAAATTAGGTGCCTCGTTGTGGCCGAGGTGGGCCTAGGGACAAGTTGATTTGGAGAACTTATAATGCTAAATGCCTTGTTTAATTGATAAAAATAAGACGAATCCCATCCCGACACTAAAATTGTAGAAAGTAAAATGTCACTAATGGCCATCGGCTTTATTACATTTTAAAGCTAAACGAAAAAGACTCCTATCTACTTGGTCCTAGAAGGACCTTCCCCAGACTCGACATCACTAGCTCACATAGTCTCAGCAGCAACTAAGCTCTAGCCAAGACAAGGAAAATTCCCCAAATATTGTAGACGAAAGTCTGGTCACTAGAGTAAAGGTCTTCCCACAAGCTTAGAAACCTTGGGTGAATGTTGGTTACCTTGCCAAACCTGGGGATTTCGTGCCTCATTTATTAAAAACAAAGCGTTAGTCTCTTACCCAACTAGACTCGACTATTTAAATCAATAATTAGCATAATGTCATTTAGTTCTCCAAATACGTGCACAGAACATGGTGTTGTCCGTTTGGGTTGTAGGGGAACCCAGTGCACTTTGGATAAGGCTATCCTAAAGAGTCATTATCTTGACAAGATAACTGACTCAACTAGGTTTGATTGTGATGCATGAGCAATTAAATAGAATAAGGTTTCTATGGGTTTCTAGACTGGTACCTTTGAGCGGAACCCTCAAAAGGGAAAGGCACGGAACCATTGACTGCACCACTAATCGATTAGTTTTACCGAAAATACGCATTTGCCAAATTTAGGGGATAATAATATCGAAAGAGCGCAACCACTCATTAAGCGTTGCAATGGTATTTTTTTGGCACGAGTGGAATATGATGTTGAAGATGAAATTACAAATTGTCACGTATTTTCACGTTCATAATGATTACCATAATTTGTCAAAAAAATTACAACGGTATTGAAGGAAAACAGTAAATGAAAGCGTTAAAGAAAAAAAAACAAAAAGACAAGTCAGTATCGAATAAAGGCATTAAACAAAGAAATAAAGAAAAATATAAAGTCACATATAACATGAAGTGGTAAAAGCCTAAAGAATCCCCAGCAAAGTCGCCATGCTGTTGACGCCCCATTTTTTCTGCGAAATTGGTTTACGATATTTGGGAAGACAACTCTATTCCCGTTTGGGAATTGGGTTTTTGGAATTGAAATGTCTCCATCTATTGATTAATTGCATTAGGACACTAACGGTTTTCAGTTTAAAACTAGAGTTCGGGTAAGGGTTAGAAATTATCTCAAGAGGAAGGTGTTAGGCACTCCTCAAGATCCACTAGTATGGTTTCCGGCCATGCTATGTTGTGATTTTAATTCAAATAAGTATAAAAATAATCTCACACATAAGGGATGCAAATAGGTACGTAGAAAGCATGTTGAAATTAATGTCTAGATGGTCTCGCAATTTGTTTGAGGGAGGGTCTAAGTCAAAAAATTAAACAAGACATGAATAAATGGAAAATTTAGAAGAAAGGGAATGCTGCAATAAAATTAAGGAGGAGTTTTGGGTGGCTGAAACAAAGACAGAATTTTATGGATATTAACAAAGTTACAAAAAAGAAAGGGGTCATAGGCTTGTAAACCACATGGATCATCCGTAACACTGATAGCCAATCGGACGCATGGTGTTCTCGTGTGATCATCATCTATATGTCAACCTTTCTCACCTCGTTAAGGTATTAAGCGCGGAATGGTATCGTTACCAACTGCATGCTATTACCCATCCAACTTATCATCCCCCGGAGGCGGTTAGGACTACTAAGTCCTTAATGTGAGGGGGTTTGGCTTTTCAGGGGTTTTAAAAAGGATAAAATTCTAGGTCGACAACCAAAACACATAAATAAGTTAATGGGGAACTAGTAGCAATTAATGGCTCAAATAGGCCTCCTCGCTTAAAGAAAGGAATTGCTTAGCATGTCTTGCACATACAGATTATGTCCTTGGTTAAAATTAATGTAAGAAGAATTTATTTACCACATATTTCCCAAATAGGGAGTCCAAATTAGTCCTACTTAGATGTAGTGGTCAAAAACTGACAGCTGATTAATTACTTAACTATTTCCTAGTGTTAAACGGAATCTTTAGGCATGACATGTATATGTAATTGGTTATTTTAAATACTGTAAATAGATTTGCCTAGTAAAAAATGCACATGCAAAATGCAGAAAGTCTTGTAGGCATATTATCTATACAATATGCAGAGCTTCAGCATCGATTTATTAGCATGTTATCTATATGAGATATAGAAAACCCTATGAGCATGGTATCTATGTGAAAATGCAGAAATTGGAAGTGATAACCTATAAACGTGATTTCTATGTGCAAATGCAGAATTGAAAGTAAATTCCTAAAGACATGGAATCTATGTGAGATGCAGAATTTGAAAGTAATAATCCTATGAACATGATTTCTATGTGAAATGCATAATTTGAATCTAATAATCCTATAGATATTATTTCTAAGTGAAATGCAGAATTTTGAAAGTGAATATCCCATAGACATGGCATCTATCATGTGGCATGCATTCAATCCCATCCCTTTTCACTATACACCCCAATAGTTATTACAAAGTTTATTACAGACCAGGTGAATTAGAAGAAATAATAAAATTACATCTGTGATTACATCTACATCTAATCAGCCTAATATAGACCCAAAGTCTAATAATATGAGATAAACCAACTTCCAGGATCGGATTTTCAAAGATTTTCTCTTATTTGGGATGTATCAAAGTTCTAAGGAACTTAAAGAGTTCCAGGCAATGCTTACACCCCAAATATCATTGCATAAATAGATTATAATCTAGTGTTGAAGGGCCAGCAGTAAAATTTCCAAGTTAAGGGGGAACTCGAGGTCCCAATCTAAGGCTCATATGGGAGGGGGGGGCAGAACTTAGAGACTAGTAGTAAGTGCAAGTACAATGAAAGGGAATTAGGGGGGAGCCAGGGCAGGCTAGTGGTCATGCCAAGTAACTGGGCTGCTGGCACACCATTAACTAGCTTGTCAGCCTTAGAATTATGGGAGTTAAGGCTTTATTGAAGGTTAGATTCAGCCTTGGACAACAAATGGGATGCTGCCAGGCCATACCTTAACTCAGCACACATAAGGGGATGGGGGTATGAGAGCAATTGTCTATACTAGCAACAAGAAACAAAAATAGAACAGGCAAATCATATAGATACTTTAAAATTAACTTTGCGGACAATTGAAGGTAGGCATGGATACAAGGACTGTAAATAAAAACATTAAAGAGATACTGAAATTAATTTCAGAGCATACCTGTTCAAAGAAGCAAGAAGGGAGCAACAATAGACTTATGAAAGCCAAAGTGTAATCAAGAAGCAAGAGTATAGGATTAGAAGAGACTTGTAATTTATGTATGGTTAATCGTGTGTCCATTTAAAAAGTTGTGTCATGTATTTATAGTGCAAAAAGCAGAAATAAGTAAGAAAATAGTTTGAAAATCAATCACACAAGGTTTCCCGTTAATTAAAGGATTCTGATTTCAAACGGGCAAGGTAAATATGGAAAGGAGTTAATTAAATGCTTTTCAAAGTAATGCAAGAAGGGTAAATACATAATAGTTATTTAAGGAAAGGATTTTGGCAGTACACGATCATGCAAATTAGGGAAAGAAAATCAATTGACAGCCAAGCAATCAACAGTCGATAAATTTTTATTAATGAACCTAGTCAGAAAAAGGTAAAGCGAGGCTTTACATAAGAAGAGTCAGTAGCAATCAATTACCCCCCCCCCAAAAGGATTCTGTTTCAAGCATAGAATTGTTATGATAATCAGAAGCATTCATACCCAAAAAGGATTCGAACTTAGTACAAGGATCCAAAGTGAGTTTAAGAGAATCCGGGGCTCTAATAAAACCCTATTCCAAACACACAAGATCAAACTCGCCAAAAACCCCAAATCCTAGAGTTTTTGGCTTGAACCAAATGCAAAGAAGAGAAACAAGCAGATACAGCAGAAAGTTCAATGCAAATAGAGTAAGGGAATTAATTCGAAACACAATAAAAGTTTAAGAGACAGTAGTAGGAAATATGCTTAAGCAGACATAGTACGAACACTTAATGAACATGGTTGAAAAATTCAATAGGTGATGTCACACCTCCTTTTTCACATAACACCTCGGGAAGGGGGGTATAATAAAGGGAGTTATTTCTAACTTGAACTGACATTCTAAATGGGATTATTTAATTAAAAATCAGAGTCGCCACTTGGGAGAGTTATGGTTCCCAAGTCACCGGTTTAAATCTCGAATCGAGGAACTGCTTTGACTCTGTATACAGTCTGTGAATTAGAAATACGGGTAAGAAATTCTTTTAAACCAGAAGAAAGTGCTAGGCACTCCCGAGTTTCTTGGTTCTAGCATGGTCGCTTTGATAATACTTGGCTTATGAAATTATTTAAGTAATGATTTTAAAACCTTATGTGCTTTTGGCTTCATTAACCACTTTTAATAAAGAAAATTATCTTGAAACGGGTTACGCGTACGTATACTCGCCTGTTTGGGGCATCAAAAATTATATCACGCGAACATATTCACAATTAATAATACTTAATTATTATTAAGGAAGTTTGGGAAAAAGTTGCGTGAACACATACTAGTGTTTTACTTTTAGAAGTTTAATTCTATTGGTGGACGTATATACAATCACACTAGTATTTTAAATGGCCTTAAAGGATATTTTATGAAATATTAATCATTTTTATATATAGTGCATGCAATTGATAGGAAGGACATATGTGATCTAATAAACTTATGCAAACTAAAATAATTAAAAAAGAACTTGTAATTATTTTATCTCTAAGGTAGGTTGATCAAAGTTGCGCGAACGCATACTCCAAATTAATTTAGATCATGGTCATGTTATGCGAACGTATATGCAACCACAATCGTATTTTAAATGGCCCTAAAGTCTTGCTACGAATATTAATCAATTTTGCATATCTAAATTAACATGAAGGTTGTGCTATTATTACTTATTTATGGCTTGACTCATATCTTAACACAAAACGTCAAAATTTATTGAAGGGAACCAAATTGCGAATGACAATTAATGGTCGGGGTTCCTTATATGGCTGAAACGAAGACTGTGTTATGTTAAAGGAATAGGGCACGAAATGTTAAATCAAAATCAGGCCCAACAAAAGTGCCTGATAGCCCACAAGCGTAGGCCTTTCAATTTCCAAATCGGTGCCAGTCCAAATGGGCTCACGATGTGGCCCACCAATCATTGATTTATATAATAAACACTCAATCATAGATCTAGAAAGATACCTGGATAAACAAAAACAAAGGAAAGAGTGAGGAAAGCAGTAGTAATAGCAGATCAATCCCAGGTCCAAAGATTGAAAATGATTCAAAACAGCTTGGCCCAGAAATTTTAAATAAATTCAACCTCAAACTATTTTGAAATCTATGCAACTTTATATTTGCTGCAGTTATTAACAAAACTTCAAAGCTCAAAATTATGTCTCAATAGAACAGTGAAAAGATAATAGTCAACTCTAATTTTCACTCTATTTCTTGTAGCCCTTTTTCTCTTTCCTTCCAAGTTAAGAATAATACCCTTTTATAGGCGAAACCCTAGGGCAGACTTCAGGGTCCTTATTTACCATTTACCCCTCTTTTAATTCTTGTTTTATCTTAGGGTCCCTAGAGTTGTGACTTGCCACCAAAGTTAAAAAACCAAAAAAATTTCACAAAAGTCCCTACTAGAACCTTCTAACATCAAGTGCAAAGATATTTTCCTCAAAAAATTTCCAAACCACCCCCCGAAACATTATTTAATTACTCTAATGAACTGATGGACTAACTCTGACCCTAAACTTGCCATTGCCCTACAGCCTTGGGGCCTCTTACCCTTAACGCCCACATTGTGAAAGTAAGACTAAAGTGAAAAACTCAAAAATTAACTAGATAAAAAATACAATTAACTTCAACAAATTGAAACCAAGAGATTAACTGTTTTAATTATGTTAAACAAATGAACTAAATTTAATAATGCTCCTAACCTATGACTGCAGAAAGATGATGAGCAAATAAACAAAATAAAGTGTTAAAGTAAACAACGAAATAAAAAACAGAGAGAAGGAACACTAACCATAATAAAATGGGGAGCCATGACATCCCAATGAATGACCCCTAAGCAGCGTAGGTAAATCCTCAAAATCGAAATAAGATTCGAATTGGCCAAAGCTTTCCATACCGAACACTGGCCACCACGAATCACGATTAGCATTTGAGTTCCAAAAATCCTAGGATCTTGAATTTTAGGCATGAGACCCGAAGGGCTCAGTCATGTTTTGAAGGCCACCAGTTTAGGGTTGAGGATGATTAGTGGTAGCGAAGAAAATGTGGTGGTGAAGATTTGAGAATATTTAGTGGTCGAGCCGCCACCGGGGAAATTGGGGCGGAGCTAGGGTTCCGCTCGTTGATCTAAAATTTGACGAGTTCCAGGGGGTTTTGAATAGAACTGGTGATGGATTCATGACGGGGAAGGGGAAGAGAAGCTTTGGTGTTAGTGTAGGGGTGTATGGTAGCCGGCCAGCGCTGTGAGGAGATTTCCGGCGGTGGCATGCGGCGGTGGCAGTGGAGGGCTCTCTGAGGTTTGAGAGATGAGATGGAATAGGGGGGTGGGTTGGGGGGGAGGCGTTTGGACAATTAAACACTACCCCCCTTCCCCAGTTCCACACCGTTGGATCCAAGAAACCTAGACGGCCCAGATCTCTTGAGAGTGAAACAGTTTCCTTTGGGTCTTACGTGGGGCTGACCAGATAATAGGGTGGTTTTAGGCTGGATCGACGCAGGTTTGAAAGGTTTTGGGTGGGTTTGGTTGAGTTTTGACATGGGCCAGCCCAATTTTGGATATTTCAATAAAGACTCAATTACTATTATTATTATTTTTTATTTTTGGTCCATTTTTAAGAACTATTCTCATAAATGATAGTAGACTTTGTTTATTTCAAAAACAACATATTTTTTTACCTTTTTAGTACTTTCATATTGATAACGCCATTACTCGACATTAATATACTTTTTGCTACATTTTCTTTTGCCTCACTCTTCCATAAATAACACTTACCCAAATATATCAAAGATTCTAAAAGTATAACAGTTTATATTTCTTTCAGTCGGTTATGTGTATTATTCTTAGAAGTTCGTGAGTATTGTGACACCTGTCTTTTGTAGTGTATCATGTTTGGGTTTTCTGTATAGTATCTAGTAAAGTTTGCTAAGTCTTCCGCTAAATTTATTTATTCTGGTGTAATTGTATAATTTTATTTAAAGTTTTAAAAAGAGAGTTGTAACTAATGGAAATATAAGTAAGAATTGGCTTGCCTAGCTTCCACTAGTAGGCGCCATCATGACTCCCGATAGTGGGAAATCCGGGTTGTGACATTTATATACGGATAATTTATATAAATATGTATATTATATTAGTGCAAAATATAAATGGCATATTAAGAATATCTATTTAAATATAAATAAGTGTATAAATAACGTACACATATATTCATGGTTTTTCCTAAAAAAACACATGATTTATAATATACCACAAACTTATATTATATTTTTTTTACGAAATATATGTATTTTATTTCATTGGAATATATAGATATATAATTTTGCTATGATTAAGTTGAATAAAAGATCCATGTATAAAAAGAAAATTTTTTATTATGGAATGGAACGATGATATATATATTTAAATATAAAGACATATATAAACAACATATGGATATATACATCAATTTTCCTAGAAACATATGAGTTGTACTGTATATATGCCACAAACATACATTATAATTTTTTTATAAAATATATGTATTATATTTCATTGGTATATAAAGATGTATAATTTGCTACATTACATCATATAAAAAGGTCCATGCATGAAAAGGAAAAAATATGTTACCGAATGGCTTGGTTTCTAATAAAATCATAAAATATGTTATAGAATGGAGAGAAATAATAGGAAAATATATTAAATATTAGGACTGTCTTTTTAAACAACTCAATTCTTGTTGATTTGAATTGAATTAAATCTGCTATATTTATAAATATTTTACTGCCATATTTGTTAATCATTAATTAATGCTTATCTTTTATATGGGCCAGCCCAATTTTGGATATTTCAATAAAGACTCAATTACTATTATTATTATTTTTTATTATTATTTTTTTATTGAATTCTTTTTCTCCATTTTTCTTCAAAAAATTGAAACCTGACTTACAAATCTTCATTAATTTATAAAAATACTAATTAAGTCTAACCAATTATCACAATTAATAAAGCAAAGAGAAACTAATTAAAAATCAAAAATTAAAACTTAAAAGGTGCAACATAACTATTTTGTGATTTTTTTGTATTTTTATAAACTCCTAATTACTAATTAATTCCTTAAATATGTAAAACTACATCCTAGATGCAATGCATATATATTTTTTTTAATATTTTATATGAATAAAGAATTCACAAACTAATGCAGGCAATCAAAAAAATGAAAAGAAATTATTTTGTTTAAAATTATGGGAGTAATTTATATTGGGCAAAAATCACGTGCTCACAACTACCTCTCTTTGCTCGGAAACATGAAGAGTTTTCGTGCAAAGATAAGTGAGTAAATACGAACATTTTTGCCCGTTTGAATACTCTGAGCGAAGCATTTTTGAAAATATTCACCGCACCCTGCTTCTAAGGTTGCCTACATATCCTTGGCTAAAAAGGAATCAGGTCAGTGTAGTTAGGGAAGGTCTGATAGCTGGGACTACCATGAAGCTGTGGTTTCACTGTTGCGTCTGCTGCTACTACTACTTATTGAACCCCATTATTACACCATGTTAAAAATAAAAGAAACTAGACTAAGCTATGATATATCATCAAACTTCTTGCGGTTCTTGTTTCCTTGTTCACTTGTATTCTACCGGTGGAATTCTTTTGTTTTTGCCTTGAATTGTGATCTGAGATATTTTTCCCTTTCTCCGAGTGATGCTTGACCGCTAAAACCTGAAATGTATGCCTCTGTTCTCCAGGCGGACTCCTGATTGCTAAAACTTGAAATATATGCCTCAGGTTCTCCAGGCGGGCTCCTGATTGCTAAATCTTCAAATATATGCCTTTGTTCTCCAGGTGGGCTCCTAACTTCTAAAACTTGAAATATATGCCTCTGTTCTTTAGGCGGGCTCCTAACTGCTAAAACTTGAAATGTAGGCCTCTCTTCTCTAGGCAAGCTTCTAATATCTAAAACTTGAAATATATGCCTTTATCCTCTATGCGGGCTCCTAACTGCTAAAACTTGAAATATATGCCTCTGCTCTCCAAATGGGATCCTGATTGCTAAACTTGAAATGTATTGCTTTATTCTCCAGGTGGGCGCTTGATTGTGAATCTTGAAATGTATTCCCTTGTTCTCCAAATGGTTGCCTGAATGTTCACTTGAATGTATTCCCTTGTTCTGTAGGTGGACGCCTGATTGCTGAACTTGAACTATATTCCCTTGTTCTCGAGGTGGGCGCCTGATTGTTGAACATGAAATGTTTTCCCTTGTTCTTCAGGTGGGCACCTGAATGCTGCATTAAATATATTCCCTTATTCTCCAAGTGGTGCGTGATTGTTGAATCTTGAAATATATTCCTTTGTTCTATAGGTGGGCTCCTAATTGTTGACAATTGAAATATATTCCCTTGTTCTCCAGGTGGGTGCCTGATTGCTGAACATGAAATGTATTTCCTTGTTCTCCAGGTGGGCGCCTGATTGCTGAACTTGTCATGTTACCAAATATTAAAAATATGACAGCTAAAATTTGAATTGTACTTCCCTTGTTCTCCAGGTGGGCGCCTGGTTGCTGAAGTTGAAACGTATTCCCTTGTTCTCCAGGTGGGCGCCTGATTGCCGAACTTGAAATTTATTCCCTTGTTCTTCAGGTGGGCGCCTGATTGCTGAACATGAAATGTATTCCCTTGTTCTCTAGTGGGCGCCTGATTGCTGAACTTGAAATGTATTCCCTTGTTCTCCAGGTGGGCGACTAATTTCAACAAAAATAGACAAAATAAAGAAAATTTTCTACCCCAGTTTGAATCAAAGAAAAACCTTGTGAATATAAAAAATAGTGGTTAGTTGATGACATTTTTTCTAGGTACGTCTCCGCTACTGAGATCTACTTCTACATGCTTCCCTGAACAGTCCCTGAACCATTTTTACTTCCTGACTGTCTTGCAAAACCCCATGATTGTTTATGACCCATGTGATCTATCCCATTCTATTGTTTTACATTCCTGACCCCTATATCTGCAACTTTGCATCTCCCCATGAAACTATCTGATCATCCTACCGACGAAACTTCTGGTGACTCTTTGTATCTTACTTTGCGTTATGTAATCTTTAGCGTGTTCTGGCCCTACTGTGCTCTACAATTGGGAAACTGGTAGTGAGCCTTGACATCATTTCTACTTTGTTTCAAACAAGACTGACATTGAAACATCTTAAAGAACAAACCTCAAAAGAGTGAAATGCAATGACCTTAAGAGTTATGGATAATTAATATCCAAAACAAGACGACTTATAGAAAGGAAAGACAGACAAAAAAGAGACGTATCTAAGTGGAACAGCTGGTACCATTGATCATGCCATGCATTTTAGACTAATCGGCCCAATCCATCCATCCAATCAACTTTCAACTTCCACGCTTTGTTACCACGGAATTCCATAACATGATTTCCTCCACAAGGCCCTAACATTGTTCATCTTGCAGTGCCCAGAACAGTTTTCACCTACAGACCTATCTCATTTGTCCATTTTGAAAACTCACTTTATCTTTAAGTTGCCCACAAGGGTTTTCACCATTAAGACTCTCACATTTTGAATTTATCTCAATTCACTTCGCCTTATGGTGCCCGTGAGTATTTTTACCAATAATACTCTCTCATTATTAATTTCTCTCAACTCACTTCATCTTATGGTGACCTTGAGGGTTTTCACCAATCAGGCTCCCATTTTCAATTTCTCTCAACTCACTTTGCCTTATGGTGCCCGTGAGGATTTTCACCACCAAGACTCTCTTATTTTCATCATTTTTCTGTGTGGACCAGAGTGTTGTTCCTAACATAAATCCCCTCTTCTCGCTTGACTTCGCATTCCTCGAAGACTGATCAAAAGGTCTTTCATTGGACTGTAATGTAGGCTTTTGGATATAGTTAGAAAGAAAGGATATCAAAGGCTTAAAACAATTCAAATGGGTTAAAAGATTATAATTTTCGGAATCAGGTTTCTTACAACAACCACAACTTCTTCCCAGTTTCCTTCTTGGGGACTTTTGCATTTTTATTTTGGTGTGATTGAATCTCAGAGAGAGGCTGCCTACGTATACTTACTGATTCAAGTCAAACGTAGTCCATGTGACTATATTTGCTGTTGCTATTTTCTTTTCTTTCTCTTTTTGTTTTCTTCTTTTTGTTGTTTTTTTATTCTTTTTCTTTTTTCCTTTTCCCTTTTTTTTCTTCTCAATCCTTTTTCATTTCATTTTCCTTTTCGTCTCTCTCTTTTCATTGTTTTGTTTCTCTTTTTCCTTTAAATTCTTTCCACGCTTGTGTTTATGATATTTTTTACTGATTCCAAAAATATGTATGAAAGAAAATTAATAAGCCTCAAAGGGGTATGAAAGGATAAAGTTTTTAGATAGCAGAACAAAATTCCTTCATCATTCCAATCTTCAAAATATGCCGAGTAGAAACAAATACAATTAAACCGAGTGAAATCATACATAACATCTCTGGACCACATCAGAATTGATGGCCATTTCAACATACTTGCCTTCTATGTCTGTTAAATACAAAGCGCCACTGGACAACACTCTCGTCACGATGAACGACCCCTACCAATTTGGGATGAACTTGCTTTTGGCCTTAGCCTGATAAGGAAGAATACGCCTTAACACTTGCTGACCCACTTCAAACTTTCATGAACGCACCTTCTTAATATATGCTCTCACCATTCTTTGTTGATACAATTGACCATGACACCCTACTGCCAATGTTTTCAAATCGATCAAACTCAATTGCTCCAGGCCGGTTTTTACGCACTCATTATCTTTATGTTCCAATTCATCAACACGCTCAATTTCTTGTATTATTAAATCAGAACTAGACCGGCTTTTAAGATTGGGCCGAAGATTCTTCCTGCATATAATGTCATTGCGACTAGAATAGAAAGAATTGTACAAGAAAGAAAAGAAAAACAAAAATGAAACTATCAGGAATGAAGAAGAAGGGAAATTGCATTTCACTGAAATTGAAAGATAATAATTTTTAGCATATTCAACTGGACGTAACATACAACCTGAATCACAACCCTTGAACAATCGAGACAACTAAAAGAAAATCAAAACCCATTACCAAAACTCCCTCCGAGTCGGAAGAGGAGTAGCTTCCCAATTGTTGATCTTCACATTAGGCCTGAAAAAATGTACTTCTTTGTCACCAAAACCTTTCCCAATTTTTATCGTGTTCACTTCATCAAATAGACTTTGGCCCTTTCAAATCAACTCCTCCTGCTTAGGGTTCTTGATAGGCTTCTCAGTTTCAGCCAAGAGATCAAAGAGAGGGGTGTAAGAACATAGTTTTGGCGCTTTTAAGGTAGGTTCTGGCAGGTAATAGTTGTTATCACGGGTTCGGAACAAAGTTTCACTAGAGGATCTTTGTAATGCGGCAGGTGGAGGTGCCACAAACATAGGGGTGACTGGCGGAGGAGAGTAAGGATTTGTTTTTGTGGTGGTGTTTGGGAGGTGGTTCCATAACACTTTTTGTGAGTAGGAAAGGCTGGAGATGAGTTTACACTAGGAGGATCATGAGGCTGATCCAACGGTGGGATTTAAATAGTGTTAGTAGGGTAAGCCGGTGGTGGGTGTCTTTTTTACTAGGCCTGGTACATCTAGGCCATTTGCTGCTTCAGCTTATGCATCTCCTCCTTCATTGCATTAACATCCAGTTCTTCCTCCTCTCTCGACGGGTCAACAATGTTTGCCTCTAATTCCCGGTTGACCATGTTCGACTTGTTCTTGGACTGGTTGTTGTAGGCATGGGTTATCAGAATGCCAATCAACTAACCACCTGCCTAGACTCATTACTAGCAACAACTTTGATTAGAGCATTAATAGATAGGTAGCCGTACATTTTGGGAATGAATGCACCTAAGCAATTAACGGTTTCTACTATGCCCTTGAGTGGTTGAGTGCATCATCCCGGCATTCCTTTTGCCATGCCTTTTCTTTGTTTTATCCTCTCACTCCTCCCTCTTGTTTTATCCATTGTTTCTTTCTTGACTTTCCCTCTTTTCTTTTGCTTTTCTCTCTTATTTTCCCTCTTTTTTCCTTTTTCTCTTCTCTCTTTTTTTAATTGGTTACGGTCGAATCCTATGTAGGTTGCCTATGTATCATGAACTCATATGAATCAGACTAAGCGTAGTTCTTAGGGATATGAAAAAAAACTAACAAAATATATTTGGATTTTCAATTTTTCATCAAAACAAACACTTTTTCTACAATGACTCAAGACTCACAGTCTCAAAACGAACTAACAAACTTAGAAAAAGCTCAATTCAAAAGACCTAATAGACTCCAAGACAATTTAACCGACTCAAAATGAATATACCAACTCAACTAAATTTCACAAATACCTTAAAGTCTTGAACATTCCTGGAGCTCTCATGGTGTTGTTTTTTGTTTTGTTGCGGGTTCGTCTGTAAGATCCACCTGGAGCCTTTCCAAATATCCATTACCTTATGGAAAAATGTCATGACTGCCGCGAAGAAAGTGGTTTGAGTCATGTCTTTTTCACATATTTGAAATTTTACCACAATGTACTCTATAATCGTCATGACCCTTTAATGGATCCTACCTTTCTCCCATAATAAATCTCTAATTTGTCGTGTTCTAGCTTCAAAAGTTTGTTCAGCTTCATGGCTCTATTTTTGAAATTGTTGCAGATCCCTTTCCAACCTTGCTATCAAAGAATAACAATGCTCTCTTTTGGTCTCGAAATCTCTTCCCTTCTTGGCCATTTCATTTTTGATGATTTTGACCTTTTTCTTCATACTTACCATCCCCTTATGGTATTGCTCCTTTAGTAGACTGGCTCGTTCCTTTGCATCCTTAGCTATATTGGCTAGAGGATTTGCTAAACCAAATTAAGCGTTCTGTAAATTATCGTCGAAATCACGTGCTTCCAGGGTAAGATTGTAGATAAGTGTGACGACCCAAAGGGTCATCACTTGTTTTCTCAATAATTTCGAACTTCTGAGGCCTTGAAAACCTCATTTATAGTTGCCTCGATTTGCCTGTGTAGTCCGGGCACAAAGCTGGAAAATTTTTATGTTGAAATATATGAAATATGTGAAAAATTTGAAGAATTTTGATATTAATATTAATATGGTTGACTTTGGTCAATAGTTTTGGTAAACGGACCCGAACCCGAGATTTAACGGTCTTAGAAAATTCGTAGAAAAATATGGAACTCGGGCGTATGCCCGGAATCGAAATCCGAGGTCTAGAACCCCGGTAAAATATTTTTCTTTCGAAAATGTTTAAGGAAAATGAAACTGAAATTTGATTAGAAAGTAATGGTTTCGGGCTCGTATTTTGGATCCGACGGCCGTTACAAGTCATATATAATGGTTAAGCGCTTCCTATAAAGTTTGGTTGAAAACGGACGTCGTTAGACATGTTTCGGCCTTAAATTGGAAATTTTGGACGTTATGAAATTTTGAAAGAATTCTTGAGTTTTGAGGCTCAATTCATTGATTTTGATGTTATTTTGGCGATTTGATCGTGTGAGCAAGTTCGTATGATGTTTTTAAGTCAGTGTACATATTTGGTTTGGAGCCCCGAGAGCTCGGGTGAATTTTGGATAGGCCACGAGTTCAATTTTTCATGTTAGAGAGTTGTTGTCAGTACCTGACCTGCAGGCTTCGCAAATGCGAAGAAATGTTCGCAAATGCGAACACCTTCATTTTTTACCAGAGTTCGCAAATGAAAAGAAATGTTCGCAAATGCGAACTCCTTCATTTTTGCCCAGAGTCTGCAAATGCGAAGAAATGTTCGCAAATGCGAAATCCTTCATTTTTTAGCAGAGTTCGCAAATGCGAAGAAATGTTCGCAAATGCGAACTCCTTCATTTTTGCCCAGTGTTCGCAAATGCGAAGAGATGTTCGCAAATGCGAACTCCTTCATTTTTGCCTAGAGTTCGCAAATGCGAAGAAATGTTCGCAAATGCAAACTCCTTCATTTTAGCCCAGAGTTCACAAATGGGAAGAAATGTTCGTAAATGCAAAGAAATGTTCGCAAATGCGAACTCCTTCATTTTTTACCAGAGTTCGCAAATGCGAAGAAATGAACGCAAATGCGAACTCCTTCATTTTTTCCCAGTGTTCGCAAATGCAAAGAAATGTTCGCAAATGCGAACCTTCATTTTAGCCCAGAGTTCGCAAATGCGAAGAAATGTTCGCAAATGCGATCACAAAGACCTGTAAATCCAGAATTTGACGATTTTAACTTCATTTTTCATATTTTCACAAACCAAAACATCCTTTGGCAATTTTTCAAGAACTTTCTCTCCTCCAAACCATTTATTCGATTGGATTGGAGCCAAATTTGAAATGAAAAGGCATTGTTACAGATTGAATTGTTTGTAAACTTTCGAAGTAAGTGTTTGTTCTATTCTAACTTCAGGGAATAGGAATTGAGTTTATGTGTTAATTGTTATATGTGGAGTCCGACGTATGGGCATGGTGACGAGTATCTATACGTTGGGGGTCGAGCATGATCGTGGGTCTTAAATGGATTAAACTCCTATTAATCCTATGTGATTATGTGAAAGGAAATTATTATTGATTTTATACCGGTAATATATATAAATTGTTGATTAAGAGTTATTGGTGTCACACCGGTAACAGAGATATATTGTTGATTTATTATCATTTATTGGTTTTACACCGGTAATATATATAAATTGTTGATTTAGAGTTATTGATGTCACACCGGTAACGAAGATATATTGTTGATTTATTATCATTTATTGGTTCTACACCGGTAATATAAATACTGTTAAAATAGAAGATTATTGGTTTAATACCGGTAATACTCTTATATACTTACTGATGATCAGAGATTATTGGTTTAATGCCGGTAATATATATTATTAAAGAATTGGGATCGTGTGGTACGCTGACCACTTATATATTAAGAAAAGGGATCGTGTGGCACGCCGACCACTTATATATATTAAGAAAAGGGATCGTGTGGCACGCCGACCACTTATATATATGAAATGGGAGCGAGTGGTACGCCTACCACAGTTTATATGATTGTTGGCATTGGCCATAGTTGCCGGCAGCCTATATGAAATGGGAGCGAGTGGAACGCCGACCACAAAATTTTTCTAATCTTGGCATTGGCCATAGTTGCCGGTAACCTAATATTAAATCTGGGAGCGAGTGGTACGCCTACCATAAGATATGAAATGAAAATGAATTGAGACATGAAAGTAAGTTGTGTTCCATTGTTCAGATTATTTATGATATTATGAATTATTGGATTGCTATTTCAGAGCAGATTCTTTCCTTACAAATGTTCGATAATGTTTTCCTGTTGTTGTATATGTATATATCCCAACTGTACAGGTTTATGTGGGTGTCTAGTCCTAGCCTCATCACTACTTCGCCGGGATAGGCTAGGCACTTACCAGCAAATGGGGTCGGTTGTGTCGATACTACACTCTGTGCTCTTTTTCCGCAGATACAGGTTACGGGCAGCAGCAACGGCAGTAGCACGATTGTGTATATTCCGACTACTGAGACTTCGAGGTAGCCTTGCATGCGTCCGTAGGACCCGTTGTCTTCTCTATCTATATTTTTTATTCTATTATCTCATGTATTCGAGATAAACAGCTTATACTTCTTTCAGACGATTATGTGTATTATTCTTAGAAGTTCGTGAGTATTGTGACACCAGTCTTGGGTAGTGTATCACGTTTGGGTTTTCTGTATCATATTTAGTAAAATATTCTAAGTCTTCCGCTAAGTTTAATTATTCCGCTGTAATTACATGCTTTTATATAAAGCCTTAAGAAGAGAGTTGTAACTAATAAAAATGTAAGTAAGAATTGGCTTGCCTAGCTTCCACTAGTAGGCGCCATCATGACTCCTGATGGTGGAAAATCCGGGCCGTGACAAGTTGGTATCAGAGCTCTAGGTTACACAGGTCTCACAACTCACGAACAACCTCGGTAGAGTCTGAGGGATCGGTACGGAGACGTCTGTATTTATCCCCTAGAGGCTACAGAGTTAGGAAAATTTTCACAGTCATTCTTTCTTATCGTGCGAATTTGTTCTTCAAATGTTAAGTTGAAATTCTATTCTTGTCTTCCCACGTATGGCGAAGTTATGTACCGCTTCTTCAACCTAACAATGGCACAGGCTGGTGATAGATCAACGATGCCTTCAGAAGTTTTACGGAGTTTCGGATAAGTTTCACCAAACTCTTCGCTATCTCATTCAGTGGTGCATCTTTTGAGAACCCAAGGGAATTTATTGACCGTTGCTATGAGATATTGCAGAACGCGGGAATAGTCGAAAGTGAGAGGGTTGATTCTACTGTGTTTCGGGTGGCGAGTGAAGTAGTGGAAACATAATGTATTTACTAACCGGCTGTTGTTTCAACGGACCTTGATGTTTGGTTGATTTATTTGAAGTTGTGAAGGACAATTATTATGGACTATCAGATGTTGTGACTTTGACTTATAGCTAAAAAGGGGAATTCCACTATTAGTGAATAGACCGGATGGCCATGTGTTATGTCAGTTTTGGCTTGTATATATATGGTATGGAAAGGTTCCCCAAATAAATTATGCATATTTGAGGCTTAGTACTCTGCAGGGGTTAAGAATCGGCCCAAAGAATAACAGAGAGTATATGAGCAGATGGGGTAGTTCAGCAGTGTCAAACTAGCATAGCAAAAGAGGAAATTTGTCGTCCATGTTTGTGACAAGCCTATGAAGAGGGCAGACCGGCCAATGCGACACTACCTACTCAATCCTATTTTTTTTCTTTGAAATGTTTTGGAGGAGCTTACCTCCTAGACCCTTTGAAAGATGTGGTATGTATGATCTGAACGATTATGACAGGTCATTATGATAGTGTCCGAATATGTTGTCATGTTCAATAAGTTGGATGAGCCTCGAAGGAATTGTTGTGAATGTGGTAGATTGGATAAATATAATTTACGAAGGCACTCAAGCTACGTGCCCCGTGTCAATACTCAGCTTGCATGACCAGCCAGAGTTAGGGGTCAGGAGGTTAGAGGTGGAGGTGAGACTCCTAGAGGTGGAGACCCATTTGTTGACATAATTTCTATGGTGTGACTGAGGTCACTACACCGGATGGTGTTATCACATGTACAATTCTGATTGTTATAAAAGGGATATTTTTCCTCAATTTGATTTGGTCTTTGGAGAATTGAGGCAAGTCCTCTTAATATGCTCCACTCATGAGCGAGCTTCATAATCATCAAATCTACTTATGTGAATACTCACGCTGTGCTATTAAATGGAGATAATTATCCCTATTATTATGTGTTGGTCACTAGGAATATTTATGAGGTCGAAAGTGACTTTATATTATTTACTACAATGGGAATTGATGCAATTCCTGAAATAATTATTTTTCAATGGTTAATTGTATGCCCTATCGATATGAGGGTTCTTTTGTGCCGTGATACTCTTTGATGAACAATTATTGAAAAGAAGAAAGAAAGGAAATGAAAAACATCAGTGGCACAATGTGCAAATACTTGTGATTCATAGTGGAGGATGAGATCCTCAAAATTTTGTATAACGTGAAAATATTTTTTTTTTAAATCGAGCTACAAGCTGCGATGGATATTATATGAGGACAAGGTCCTGGTGGTGAAAAGTTTGTGTTTAAAATTTTCCTTTTTTTGGAAATAATAATATAGTTTCTATTTATATTTATCCAATTTTGTTTTGTAACCGTTGAGTTTTAGACTTTGAGACGAGCACCGGGTAAGAATAAATATGACTCATTAATTCGGGAAAGTAATCATGAGGTTTCCATACCTCATTGTGAGTAAAGTGGGAGTTTTGGAATAAGATATTTGATAATAGGGTTAATTGACAATGTTGTAATTTGGGAACAACTCTTATGGCCAAAGTCATGAATATGTGCATACGTATGAGGTGTGCGTGCCTTATTTAGACTTGTTCGTTGTAGTCTTCATTGTTTCTATATTGACATACTTCCGCAGTCAGGAGGAGCATGCGCAACATCTCAAAGTGGCTTTGCAGACTCTGAAAAATAGCCAACTATATGCAAAATTTTCAGACCGCATGCCTCAGCAGTATTGGATTAGTGTGAGACAGTAGTAGACTGAACTGGACTTTCCACCTTAGAAATGTTATTACTTGTTCTATTGCCCTTAGAACTGTTTAGTGTTCCTACAGGTTTTCTCATCTTCAGTTATTATTTATTGCTACTATTCACTGAGTTGGAAGTACTCACTCTACTCCCTGCACCTTGTGTGCATATAGAGGGATTCAGGAGGGCAGTTGATTTACATTGCCGCTACTTCAGCATTTATGTGGAGTTATCGGGGTAGCTGTCGGTGTCCACAGGATCCGATTTCTCCTTTCTGTATCTCTTGTATTTCTGTTCTAGACTTGGTTATATAGGTTTTATTCTGTTGTAGAGGCTCAGACTTGTGACACCGGATCTGTTGGGCTGTTATTTCGGTTGTTTTATATTCTGCATTGTTATTATTGTTATGAAATCAGGATAACTGACCATAAATGAAGTATCTTTGATTTAATAAATGAATTGGTTATCGGGAAATGGTCGGCTTGCCTAGCGATGTGTTGGGAGCCATCATGACCAGGGTTAGGTCGTGACAAGTTGGTATCAGAGCCTAGGTTATCAGATCTCGCGAGTCATGAGCCGATTTAGTAGTGTCTCGCGGATCGGTATGGAGACTTCTGTACTTATCCTCGGGAGGCTGCAGAACCTTTAGGAAAACTTCAAATTCTTGAAATTCATGTCGTGCGACTTTGTTGATCCGAAACTAAACTTTGGCAATTCTATTCTCTCGTAGATGGCGAGGAATCGTGCTACAGGACGAGGCAGACAACCATGATTACCACCTGCTAGAGGTCATGGACGCGGCCGTGGTCGTGGTAGGGGTAGAGCAGCTTGGACTGTACCAGTTGACCCACTAGTTGTCCCCGTTCCGTATCAGCCTCCAGTTGTAGAGGTCCATTCTCTATGTCCCTCTATCACTCTAGATTCCATTCTCTATGTCCCTGGCTGTTCTTTTAATCTTGCATCTGTTAGTCGTTTGACTCGTGACCTCCACTGTGGTATATATTTTATTGATGATTCCTTTATTATGCAGTACGGGGCAGATGATTGGAATAGGGCTTGAATCAAGAGGCCTTTACTACCATTACTCACTAAAATCCTCCAACGGCATGTCCAGTACAGATCCTCCGGACCTAATTCACAGACATTTAGGACATCCAAGCTTCAGAAGATGGTGCCTAGTTTGTCTAGTTTATCCATATTAGAATGTGAGTCATGTCAGCTCGGGAAACATACCCGAGCCTCCTTTCCCCGTAGTGTTGAGAGTTATGGAGAGTCTATTTTTTCTTTAGTTCATTCTGATATATAGGGTCCTAGTAGAGTCAGTTCAACCTTGGGATTTCGTTATTTTGTTAGTTTCATTGATGATTACTCAAGATGTACTTGGCTTTTCTTAATGAAAAATCGTTTTGAGTTATTCTTTATATTCCAGAGTTTTTGTGCTGAAATAAAAATCAATTTGATATCTCTATTCGCATTTTTTGCAGTGATAATGCCTTAGAATATGTATCTTCTCAGTTTCAGCAGTTTATGACTTCTTATGGAATTATTCATCAGACATCTTGTTCTTATACCCCTTAGCAAAATGGGATTGCAGAAAGAAAGAATAGGCACATCATTGAGACTGCTCGCACACTTCTCATTGAATCTCATGTTCCGCTGCGTTTTTGGGGCGATGCAGTTCTCACAACTTGTTATTTAGTTAATCGGATGCCTTCCTCTCCCATCCAGAATCAGATACCGTATGCAGTATTGTTTCCCCAATCACCCATATACTTTGTTCCCCCTCGTGTTTTTGGGAGCACTTGTTTCGTTCATAACTTATCCCCTGGGAAAGATAAGTTAGCTCCTCGTTCTCTCAAGTGTGTTTTCCTTGGTTATTTTCATGTTCAGAAGGGATATAGTTGTTACTAACCTGATCTTCGTAGGTACTTTATATCTTCTGATGTCATATTTTTTGAGTCTAAACCTTTCTTTACCTCTTCTGTTCATTCTGACCACCTTGATATATCTGAGATCTTACCTATACCGACCTTTAAGGAGTCTACTATAGCTCCTCTTTCACCTTTTGCCACATAAGTCTTACCCGAGTCTACTATAGCTCCTCCTTCACCTTTCGCTACAAAAGTCTTACCCATTCCAACAGTTGAAGAGTCTAGTGTGGCTCTTTCTAGACTCCCCGTCACATGAACATCACTTTTGATATATCATCGTCATGTGCATCCATTATCAGGCCCAGCTAATTCATGTCCTGCACCTGACCTTGCTCCTTCTGCGGACTTGTCTCTTCTTAGTACACCGATTGCACTTCGGAAAGGTATATGGACCACCCTTAATCCTAATTCCCATTATGTCGGTTTGAGTTATCATCATTTGTTATCACCCTATTATGCTTTTCTATCTTCTTTGTCCTCTGTTTCCATCCCTAAGTCTACAGGGGAATCATTGTCTCATCAAGGATGGCGACAGGCTATGATGACGAGATGTCTGTCTTATATACGAGTGGTACTTGGGAGCTCATCTCTCTTCCTTCAAGTAAATCTACTATTGATTGTCGTTGGGTGTACGTATTCAAGGTTGGTCCGGATGGTAAGGTTGATCGTCTTAAGACTCGTCTTGTTGCCAAGGGATATACTTAGATATTTGGGCTCGATTATAGTGATACCTTCTCTCCCGTGGCTAAGATAGCTTCAGTCCGCCTTTTTCTATCCATGGCTGATGTTCTGCATTGGCCCCTCTATCACCTGGACATAGGAATGCTTTTTCACACGGTGACCTTGAGGATGGAGTTTGTATGGAGCAACCACCTGGGTTTGTTGCTCAGGGGGAGTCTCGTGGCCTTGTATGTTTCTTTCACCGGTCACTTTATGGTCTAAAACAGTCTCCTCGGGCCTGGTTTGGTAAGTTCAGCATAGTCATATAGGAATTTGGCATGAATTCAGAGTGAAGCTGACCACTTTGTATTCTATCGTCATTCTGCTTGGAGTCTCTATATTTATCTGGTGGTCTATGTTGACGACATTGTTATTGCTAGCAATGACCATGATGGTATTACCAAATTGAAGCAACATCTCTTTCAACACTTTCAGACTAAGGATCTCGGCAAACTAAAATATTTTCTGGGTATTGAGGTCGTTCAGTCTAACTCAGGTATTAAGATCTCACAAAGAAAGTATGTCTTAGATATTCTTGAGGAGACAGGAATGACAGGTTGTAGACCTGTTGACACTACGATGGATCCGAATTCTAAACTTCTGCCACAACAGGTGGAGCCTCTTAATGATCCTGCAAGATATAGAGGGTTGGTTGGTAAATTAAATTACCTTACAGTGACAAGACCTTACATTTCCTTAGCTGTGAGTGTTGTGAGTTAGTTTATGGATTATCCGTGTGATAGTCAATGGCATGCAGTTGTTCGTATTCTTCGGTATATAAAATTAGCTACAAGCAAAGGTATGTTTTTTGAGGATCACGCCCATGAGCGGATCGTTGGATACTCGGATGCTGATTGGGTAGGATCACCTTCTGATAGACATTCTACGTCTAGATATTGTGTCTTAGTAGGAGAAATTTGGTGTCGTGGAAGAGCAAAAAAGAGAATGTGGTTGCTCGGTCTAGTGCAGAAGCAGAATATCGAGCAATGGCATGGTGACATGTGTACTAATTTAGATCAAACAGTTGCTCAAAGAGTTGAAATTTGGTGAGATTAGTAAAGTGTGACTTGTATGTGATAATCAAGCTGCTCTTCATATTGCATCAAATCCAGTGTTCCATGGGAGAACTAAACACAATGAGATTGACTGTCACTTTGTTAGAGAAAAAAATACTCTCGGGATATATTGCTATAAAGTTTGTGAAGTCGAATGATCTGCTTGCAGATATTTTTACCAAGTCCCTCATTGGTCCTCGTATTAACTACATATGTAACAAGCTCGGTACATATGGTTTATATGCACTAGCTTGAGGGCGAGTGTTAGAATAGTAGTGTAAATAGGAGTAAATAACCCTAATCCAATACGTATTAGGAGTAGGATATGTATTAGGAATATGATATGTTATGTTTGTATATATAGGGCTCATTGTAGCATTGTAAATTATTCAATAATATATTTTCTTCCGTGCTTCCTCACGTTATATATTGAGGTAGTTATATATTTCTCTGGTTCATTTTGACTAATTATAGCTTATTTGTTGTTAATTACTGAAATGTAAAATAATTGGCTAATTATTCTCTAATGTTAGCTTGCCTAACAACTGAATGTTAGGCGTTATCACAGTCCCTACTGTGAGAATTTCATGTCGTGACAAATTGGTTGAAATTTCGTTGGTCCATAAGAAATGGTCTACTGGTCAATACTCATTGCTTTGCAATAACTTTTGGGGTTATTTTTCCATGACCAATATCCGATAGGTCCACCTATTTTTATGCCAATCAGAGTCCGTCAACCAAATACATAATCAAATTCCTATTATAACCTCAAAACGGCAAAACATGACATTGGTCATGGTGTGTATTGCTTACAATGCCATATCCTATGAATCCACAAATTTTCAGGCCAATTAGAATCTGTCAACCAAATTTAGAAAAATTATCAAGCACATAAATGCATGAAAAGGTGAACATAATCATTAATTCCTATTCTAGGACTCCGGAAAAAAAGAGCAAACTTTATTTGTAGCCCATCGGCCCAAACATATTTCAATTATGAAATATTTTATGATTTTACATGTATTTATTAAACTTCGCAAATTATTATGTATATAAACACACGAAAAAGTATAAACATAATTATTAGTTCTTGTTTTATGATTCCAAATCGCCAAAAATAATATCATTCAGCAGTATTGCCAATTTCTGAGAAGTAGATGATACTAGTTGCATCAGTTTGGAGAAATAATTTTCACATAAACATATCACCATTATTAATTTATCCTTTTTCTCTCCGCATAATACTTGCAAAAAGTTATAATCATCTTATGCGGGTAGAATGTGGAATAATTAAGAATATGAAGGGATTCTACTCATTAACTCTTCTAGGACAGATATTTCCTAAGACATTTATGCTTCCACAAGTATAAAAACATTATTACATATTTTTTAATTTTATTTGTCCTATATTTTCTAGAATGTCAATTTTTATCTAGGTGTGACGTTAGTAACACATGAATTAAAAAAATTAAAATAACAAAAAGAGCCTTCATATAATAAGCAATCTTTTACTTTATAAAGTAAACACCTATTCCAAATTATAGGTTGAATGTTGTATGAACACAACGAACCAACCATCAAACAAGATATAGGCAACACATTGTAATCTCTATATTATAAATTTCTGCTTTACTTTTTTTATATATGATTTGTCTTTGGAACAAAATGATCAACTCATAATGATAAGTGGTATCTAATAAAGATTTTCTCTATCAAATCGTTTAGCAAGGAGTAGTAACGCAATATCTCAAGATTAACTAAATTGTTGAATTATTATAACCTACAAAAATACAAACCTTAACGTACTTCTCTCGTAAATTTTGAAGGATGGCTGTACGTTTCTTTGTTCGCAAAATCTGTATGTTCTTGAACTAGAGCAATAACTGCTTTAAAGTAAGAAGATGCACAAGAACGGCCCTTAAAACAAATACTCAAGACGTTGCACGACTAAGTATACATATACCAATTCAGACTCGTGCTTGTTGTGGAGATGGGTGTTCGATTCGTGAACTGAATGTCACACTAGAAATAATTTGTGGCTTTTCACTGTAGTTAATGTCTCAAGATAGATTTTAGATAAATAATATTACTATATGTTTTACAGTAAGAGATAATAAACAAAGGAAATATTAACTGACAGTCATGTCATACAAGTTATTTAGCAAGATGACAAAGAAAGCATTATTCACACAAATTTACAAACACCCTTTACCCAAAGCTCTCCTATTCCCCCCTTGCAATTGTAGTAAATATGTCTATACCTCATAAATATATATTATTGCAAATTATACCCTAGTGCATAATCTTGATACATCCCTTCAGTCTGTGGAAGAATATTGGAAGATGAACCCCAAGAATTTGATGAAGAAGCTGTATTTGTATCAAACTCATTAGACCACCATGCCAAATTGTCCCTTGATCCATCATCCATCTCTTTAAAACAATCAAATTCAGCTATTTGGTGATTTTCTGATGGTAGATTAAAGCCAACTCCTTTGTTGAGAATTAGGTCATCGATCTCGGCTTGAGTAAACCCTTGAACACCCTGGGTTTGGATTTGGATTTCTCTTGTGTTTTCTTGCCCTGTAACATTTTTTTGATTGTTACACTCAATACGAGTACTGAATGAAGATGATATGCCATTATTCGTGTTGCTTTTTTCCACTTCATTCGCCTTGAAATTGGTCATGGTATTAGCAAATTCATTGATGCCAGCTTTTTGCCCTAGTTCATGAGCTTGGTTATGATCACTAGGATTTATCGGTGCGAAAATAGGTGTTTGATTCTCATTTAAGCCATTGGCTTGTAGGGTTTGGATCATTTTTTGTTGAAGAGGGGTTAACTTAGGCCAAAGCGCAGGATTATTATAGAAAGAAAGAGGGTTTTGAAGGGTTTGAAGTTGCATATGAAGTTGAAGCCTTTCGAGAGCCGAGTTACTTAGGTTTTGAAATAGGGAATTTTCTTCTAATCCATTTGTTTCCTTAACATCTTGACCACCACTAGCAAGTAATAATCTGTTCATTTGAGATTGTTTTCTTTTCCCCAGCAACTTCTTCTTCAATCGAGTATTCCAGTAATTCTTGATATCATTATCCGTTCTTCCAGGAAGTTGTGCAGCTATTATAGACCACCTAAAGTTTTCATACAAGGGTTTTAAGCATAATCAGACTTATATACATAATATATACAACAGTTTAAGCTTTCAGATGAGATCGTTATACACTTAAACAAAGTTAACTCTGAGAAACGAATTTGGATCATCAACAACCACAATGAATAAAAATAGGTTTTAATAACCTTTGAGATGTGAGATATTCCTAAAAATGATCTCTAACAAGAGCTAAAGGACAAGTAATTTAGTTGGATTTCCATTACTTTTGTTGTTATTGTTTGTGTGTTTCTGTGTGTGTGTGTGAGAGAGAGAGATATGAAGATATACCTGCTGCCAATACTAATGTAGAGGCTGCAAATGATGTTGTCTTCTTCTTCAGTAAATCCACCATGTTTAATATTAGGTCTTAAGTAATTAAGCCATCTAAGTCTGCAACTCTTTCCACATCTCTTAAGCCCTAAAAAAATATTTTTTAAAAATCAATCAAATTAATCTTGAGAAAAAATCTCAATATTTAAAGGTATTTCTCGATCGAAATGAATAATATATAGAGAGACAAGAAGAAGAAAATGATACCTATTTTTTGGGGAAGAGCAATCCAGTTATTACCAGTGCCATTTTCTTCAATATACGCTTTGAGTTTTGCATCTTCTTCTGGTGACCAGGGACCTTTCTTCACATTATTTTTGTCACAACATGGAGCTCTACCCATTTTTTTTTCTATTTTTTTTTCTTCCAATGAATTTTGCTTCCAAAATATTTCTTCTCTCAAACCTTTGATTCTTAAACTTGTGATTGTTGGTTTGAAAAATATTGGAAGAGAAGACTTGGTTTTATAGGTAGAAAAGAGTGGGTGATGTAATACTTTTGAAAACCAAAAAAGTCTTCTCCTCTAGGGTTTTTGTGTCTCTCTCTTACTCTGTCATTTTTGGATTAGCTTAATGCTATTATTTTATTAATAACCTGACAAAGTACTATACAAAATTTCTCTCAAAATATAATATTTAAATTGCTAGCTTTTTCCATAATATGTTATCTTATTATGTGGATGAAATTCTACAGCTAAAATCAAGAAAGAAAGCTCCATCCTCATAGTTTGTCGCCAACCTAGCCCTAAAAATCTTGGATTATTGCTCTGCTTTCTTTAGGTATTAATGCAGATAAAGATAAATTTGTATCCAAACAATAATTTGCAATACATATCTTCATTTATCTATCTTGAATCATAATTTAATAACATCTATATATTCGATCAAAATATATCTAAAATGCAGAGCCACAATTTGGATTTTGGAATTTAATATAATTGCTTCGATTTGAAATATCCGAAAAATGCAATGTCTGATATATATTAAGAGTCGATTGATAGGGTGTCAATGCCCTAAGGGATATTGGGAACAAATCAATATGCAAACTAATTCATGAACCCCTTTTACGCTTATGTCACATTGAGGTACTGCCGAAAATAAATATATATATCTGGAAAATGGTTTAAAAGAAGTACTTGGTAAATGTGAACAAACCATTATTAAGGTATCAAGTTTCTTTGTTTATTCACTTGCCAAACAATTTAAGCATTCGATCCAAAAACCTCAAGTAAAATTAGATGGATCGAAGTAACTCAAAATATTATAAATTCCTTTAGAAACTCTTACACGAACTAATGAGGACAAGTGTATTTTCTAACTTCTACCTGCACGTTAACCCAATTTAAGATGTGAAAGAAGACGTATCATTATAATACCATGTGAAAGAATTTGAGCATTCAATCTAAAACTCTAAAAGAATGGATCGAATAGCTCTAGACATTATAAGCCCCTTTGGAAACCCGTACACAAACTAATATAAGCAAATTAATTCTCTATCATTATTTAACATATATTTTCTCAATCCCCATATTTATGTATCGTGAAGAATTAATTATTTATCGTTGTCGTTCTCAAGTAGTTTCTAAAACTTAATTTATGTTCCATTTCGAGTAAATGAATTTTCTAGTACTTGATGCGAAAATTTGCTTAAATAATCAAGAAGAAAGAAGTGAAATAAATTAAAATGGAGCAACATATTTATGTGGGTAAACTGTTTGGACTCAACGACTCTAGTGTCACTCATCTACCTCGAATACACTCTAACCATTGCCCCCTAATTTTAAATCTAACTAAAGCTACCTCGAGAACTTCTTTCAACTTTAGAGTTGAAACCATGTGGTTCAACCACCCTGACTTTTCCAACATTGTTCAAACCCACTGGCCTGCTAATGATCATTACGATCAAGCACTAGAAAATTTTATCACTCATACTAAGTACTGGAATAAATATTCTTTTGGCAATATTTTTTACAAAAAATATATTATTTAGTTAGATTACAAGGTATTCAAAACATGGACCCTTCTCTTAAAAATAGCTTTCATTATAACCTTGAAAACCAACTCCTTACTTACCTTAACACCATTCTAAAATATGAGGAGAATTTTTGGAAACTAAAGTCACGTATACAATGGTTAAATGACGGAGACGCTAACACTAAATTCTTCCACATATCTACCACTCAACGACACAAAAGAAATCGTATCTTAGGTCTATATGACACTGTAGGAAATTGGACTTTTGATACCGATTCAATACATTTCCTTATTCAAAACCACTTTCAATCTACTTACACCACCCAACTAACCCTAAGTACTGACTTGCCGCTTATATTATCATGCAATTCTCTCTCTTCCATACAACAATCTTCACTGACCAAACCCCTCACCGAAATGGAAATTACCGTTGCTATCAACTCCTTCAAACCCTATAAATCTCCTCGTCCAGATGGTCTCCACCCTATCTTCTTCCAAAAATACTTGCAATCCACCACACAAGTTGTTATCCACATTTTCTCCCAAGCTTTTCACACTGCTTCCATTCCTCCTATTCTTAACCACACTTACCTTACTCTTATACCAAAAATAAAATACCCTGCTCATATGTACCACTATCGCCCTATACGACTATGTAACACTATTTATAAAGTAATTACAAAGATCATAATCTCTAGAATGCGTCCCTTTATTCTATCCCTAATTAATCCCACACAATGTAGTTTTGTCTCCGGCCGTCGAGCAGTGGATAATGCTATCATTGTCCAAGAGGCCTTGCATTCTTTCTGCAAAACCAAAGGCAAATTTGCTAAAATGATTATTAAAATTGACTTAGAGCGAGCTTTTGATCGCATGGAGTGGTCATTCATTAGATATTCCCTACGTCGTCTCAATTTTCTACCATATTTTGTCCAACTCATCATGTCCTGCATTACTACCTCCTTCGTTGCAATTCTTATTAACGGTAAGCCTACTCCATTTTTCCAACCTTCCCTGGGTATTAGACAAGGAGATCCTCTTTCGCCCTACTTATTTATTATATGCATGGATCTCTATCTCAACTTATAGAGGAAGTTGTAATCCACAAACATTGGATTCCTTTAAAGTTGGCACGACAGGGACCCCACATATCGCATCTCTTGTTTGCGGATGATATCGTTCTCTTTGCCAAAGCAGACACTCAAACTACTTATACCATTCTTAATATTTTTAACGACACTGGCAATCAATCTGGCCAATGCATTAATTTCACAAAATCCAAAATACTCTTCTCACGTAACACGCACCCTGATACCATATCCTCTCTCACTACCATTCTCAATATTCGTGCGGCCTCCACCTTTGGAAAATATTTAGGTTTCCCCATGACAAGCATGCACCCTAAATCTTCCGACTACCAATACATACTCGATCGAATGCATTATCGAATGCAAGGTTGGAAAATAAAATTTCTTAACCAAGCAGGACGTACTACTCTTATTCGATCAGTTCTTAATGCAATCCCATCATATGCTATGCAAAACCATCTCCTACCACACAAAATACAAACCAACATAGAAAAAATTCAACGTAATTTTCTGTGGGGCTCTACCACCCATCACCGCAAACTTCATTTACTTAATTGGAACACAGTCACTGCCCCCAAACAACATGGTGGATTGGGATTACAGCAAGCTTACCCTAAAAATTTGGCCTTATTAACAAGCCTTGTCTGGAGGTTTGCCACAAATTCTCAACAACTTTGGACTCAAATACTCCAAGCCAAATATTGCACCCCTCGTAACACCCCCCCCCCCCACCATACTAGAAATTATATTACCAAACCCCATGACTCCCCTACTTGGAAAAGTCTTACCAGAGCACATCCTTTCTGCCGGCGTGGTACCGCTTGGACAATAAAGGATGGATCTAAAATCAACCTCTGGCACGATCAATGGATCACCCCACACTTCTCATTAAGACAACTTATACAATGACCCCTTCTTGCCCATGAGGATTCACTCCCCCTTAGTCACATTTTCTCCCCCCCCCCCTCCCCCTCCCTATTTTTTCATCTTTCCTTATTCTCTTTCCACCTCCCCCACCACATTTAGTCACTCATCACCAATACTATACCTGACACTCGTGTCACAGCTGAAGATACACCACATTGGCACCCCACCTCCCATGGACATTTCAACACCTCATCAGCATACAAACTTCTAACCTATGCATAGCCTCACTTTCCACAACTCTTTGCCCATTCTTGGGTATGGCACGTCCCTACCCTTAATAAACTTAAACATTTCCTTTGGCTACTACTCCACCAAGCATTACCCACAAAAAAATTTCTAGCCGCTCGCAAAATTACACAATACACTCATTGTCCCTTTTATTCCTATGATACTGAAGACCTACTACACATCTTCACGGCATGCCCCCCTGTCCTACATATTTAGAAACATTATGGAATACTCATCCCCACGCACAACCATATCCGATGGGTAAAAAATATGTGCACTTCCAATACTTCCAGTACCACCGTATCACCTATCTACCTCCTCTACCTCTCTCTACCCTTGCCTCATTCATCTTATGGCACCTTTGGCTCAACCGTAATCACAACCTATTCCACCACGACACAAGACTTTTAAATCCTACACTTATCACCATCCAAACTAGTAAATATACCTATCTCTCAACTAACACTAACCACCCATCATCTCAGATCACCACCTGGGTAAAATGGATGTTACCTCCATCACCAAAGTATAAAGTCAACATCGATGGATCCTATGATCCACACACTCACCATGGAGGGATTGGAGGGGTGATTCGGAACCATGAAGGTCAATGGATGCTTGGCTACTCTAAACTATTGTATCACACTACAGTCCTTCAAGCAGAACTCAATGCCCTCCTTCAAGGCCTTCAACTTGCTCTTACTCATCAGTTCCTCCCACTCACAGTGGAATCCGACTCCCAGGTTCTTATTTCTCTGCTCCCACATGATACCCCGAAGTACTCACATCTTTTTTCTAATTGCAGGTTGATGATGCATGACCTATCTGTGCGCCAGCTCGACCATATCTACATGGAGGGTAATACTGTTGCAGATGCTCTTGCGCATTTT